>JAJSOF020000027.1:109933844-110533844 GCA_025594305.2 Periplaneta americana | reverse complement strand
ATTTTATGTTCCTAATTATGTCAGGTGAAGTACACAATGCGTGCAGTTCTGCGTTGTGTAACTTTCTCCATTCTCCTGTAACTTCATCCCTTTAGCCCCAAATATTTTCCTAAACACCCTTAATCTCTGTTCCTCTCTGAAAGTGAGAGTCCAAGTTTCACAACCATAAGGAACAACCGGTAATAAATTCTAACTTTCAGATTTTTTGACAGCAGACTAGATGACAAAAGCTTCTCAACCGAATAATAACAGGCATTTCCCATATTTATTCTGCGTTTAATTTCCTCCCGAGTGTCATTTATATTTGTTACCTAACAATAGATTGTAAAGAGTAGGCCTAGAATAAAGCAACATAGGAAAGACTGAAGAGTAATTTCAATTTTATCGGGCTAGCTGTCGTGAAATTGTATTTCAATTGAATTGTATTTTATGCTCGACCATGCCGAAATGTAGTAATTATACACCTGGTAGCAGTCCTTTAATGCATGTCATTAAAGTACATTAAAGTTCAGGTTTTCGATTATTCTCGGATATGCAATCGAAAGACAACTAGCAAAACGTCACTCAGGCTGGAAATCCAATACTGTCGCAGAACGTTATGTTCTGTTACTATAATAACTTGCCTATAATGGTAATTAAGACGCTCCTCGCGTCTTAATTACTATCATTATAGGCTCGTTGCGTAATGTACTATTATAAGTCACTTTGCTTCAATAAAGTAAGTCTTTGAAATTATAGAGGGTTTTTTTCGTTAATGAAATCATTATTATTATTATTATTATTATTATTATTATTATTATTATTATTATTATTATCCCGCACTGTACCGTCGTGGTCTAGGGCTCGCATTACGGAATGAGCACTAGTTCGAGTCCTCATGGGGAAGTAATTATCTCATGTAATATCGTCCAGTGTATGGGATCGGCTCCCGGTGAATTTTGGGAGTTACGATAGGTAACGAAATCCAGTTTTGAAAACCAGCTATAACGACTAGGGGATTCATCGTGCTGACAACACATTACCTCGTACTGGTTGGATGATCGTTCACCTCTATTCAAGCATGTAGACGTGAGGCCAACAGTCAGCTGGTCGTCCTTGGCCCTTGGTCTGTCGCGCCACAGAAAAATTATTATTATTATTATTATTATTATTATTATTATTGTTATTATTATTATTGGCTGAAATTTATTGTGAGGAAAGGCCACCCTATCCCATTATCTCCTGGCTTAGTTTCCTCATGAGTGATGCCTTATAGGTGTCACTTATGAGGTTCAAACCTGTCTCCTTGACTTTGGACGCCTTGGAAATGCTTACGTCATCTGCGATAAACTCAACAGTGTGAACGAGTTCATGCCTACACACAAGGGAAGCCCGCATATAGGCTGCATTATACATAACCTGGTTGGAAGAGTTTATTATAATCCATGGGTGGGGGTTGCAATATACTGTATTAAAAGATTAACACTACCAGAAATTATGTGATGTTTTCGAGATGTATTGATTATTTTGATTGCATGAACTGTGTGTCTTACTTTAGTTATCAAATACTGTACCTGTTATAATGAGTATTAAACAAATAAATTTTTTCATTAAAAAACTTCCTCTTAAATAATTGTGAAAACATTGTAACTAATTCAAAATTTCATAGTATAAATACTCGTAAAAATGATTTTCGTGCTCCATCGGTAAGTCTGTCGTGCTAGCGAAAAGGAGTGCGTTATATGGCAGTAAAAGTTTTTAATGTTTCCCTGTGGATATAAAAATCAAACCCAAAACATAAGACTATTTAGGGCCAAACTAAATAGCTAAGTACCTAATTTCTCACGCCTTCTATTCTGTAGGTGAATCTGTGACATTCAACAACGCTTCATGAATATTTCTGTCTTGTATTAAGTGGCAATACTAAACCTTTGTGTTGTACTAGTAGACTATATTGTAAAACTCTTCTGTATATATTTCAACTAGACTGTGACTATAATTAAGACTTTCTGTACTATTAAGATTTTTTTGACGTGTTCCATATTCTAGCTGTGAAGTGATGTATGAATACCATAGAATGTAAATAAATACAATACAATACAACTCGCACAAACTGATGTACACTAATGTTTATGAAAATTATTTCAACACGAAGAAGGATACATGTGACAAATGAAATTGATACCACAGATTAGGTACACGACAATACACAAATGATTAGAATTACAGAACTGTATCTGATCTGTGATCGTGAGATTTCAGTATGGTGTGAAGCCTCCATGCGCTGCAATCAGAGCCTCTAAGCGTCGTGGCATGGAATCAAAGAGGGCCTGGATATATTCCAGTATGTATGCGAGTCCACAAAACGTCAAAAGTGGGTGCTGGAGGACCATGACCAACAAGTTGCCGACCAACCATATCCCAGACATGTTCGATGGGCGACACGTCTGGCGAACGTGCAGGCCAGAGAAGCAGTGATATCCGTCGTTCTTCGAAGAAGGTTTGCACAATCCTCGCCACATGTGTCCTGCTGAAATATGGCATGTGGAATTGTCTGAAGAAAAGGCAGTACCTAGGGCTCTAAAACCTCCCTAATGTAGCGGTTGCTGTTCAGATTGTCCTGAATACGCAGGAGGCGAGATCGCATATTGTATCCAATGGGGCCCCAAACCATCACACTAGGAGTTTGTCCGCTATGCCGCCCAACAATGCAGGCTCTCAGATTGCGTTCACCACGGTAGCGTCTAACACGTATGCGGCCATCATTGTAGGACAAGTTGAAGCGGGATTCGTAAGAAAACGCTACATTTTGCCACTCAGCACGCCAGTGTCGGCGTTCACCTGCCCATTGCAGTCTGAGGCGTTGGTGGTTTCTGGACAATGGAAGCCGACGCAACGGCATGCGAGCCAGTAGTCCAGCCCTCAAAAGACGGCGACGAACCGTTGACGCAGACAGGTCCACACCCGTTGCAGTACTCCATCGTCGACTCAACACTGTGGATGAAGCTGTACGGCATACATGGGCACAATTTTCGGTTACGTGAGGCACTCGATTTGAAATAGTTTGTTTACTAGGAGAGGAGACTGCAGAGTGGGATGGGAAATCTAAACTGCTGTGACCTGCGTCACCTTATCGTAATCGCTAAGGCGGTCAGTGGCGAATTATTAGGAAAGCTCTTGGTTAACGTGAGAGACTCGAAAACTTTTATTCAATTTGGCAAATTAATTCGGCAGCTTTAATCATAAACCTCTTTACTGTTTCTCCATCATTGAATTGATTTAAATCACAGGCGAGAAATTGCGTAACTAGCCAATAATATTCCATCACGTTGTCTACGTTTATTTTCTTGAATATTCTGGCGTTTCTGAAAATTACTTAATAGATTTGCACGTTCTCAACCTAAAATAATTTCAGAAAATCGTATTTCGTTTTCTACGCACATTTGATATTTTTTTTTATAAATTTATTTTGGAAATAATACATACACACAACATTTAATTCCTCGTACCTTTTAATGCAGCGTGTTTAAGGTATAATGTCGTATTTAATATACTATGCAAATGTTAAGATCATAAATTTTCTTCGGAATAGTACTAAAAATAACATTTAATTTGTCTTACCTTCTAATTCAGCATGTTCTTTATGACATAAGGAGGAATGTCGTTGTATATTAAATGTATTAATGCCTAATAGGATTTTCGAGCATAACATATGTTCTCCCCTTCTAAACAGCAAAAAAAAAACTCTTACTCCCATTTTTCATGAAATAATCGTTTTCTAACGCGTACACACTGCTTTGATAATGCCATTATGCCACCACTGATATTGCTTATGAAACTGATATAGAACCTGCCCACGCCTAGGAGCTACGTGAGGGAGGAACGGGGACTGTGAAGATGATGTCACTCAGAGCGATAAGCTCTGTGAAGGTCAGTGAGGCATTATTTCTGAAGTGAGGCACGATGCCCATCTCTGCTGTACGGTCTGTCACGGCCGTGCGGACAAGATGGCAGTCATCCCGAGCTGTGGTCCAGTACTCGCTCGTCTCTTCTATCCACTGGTCCCACACACGCATCACTGTTGTAGCAGGATTCCCTGTACGAGCCGAAATGTCACGGTATGACAAACCTGCTTCCCGGAGACCAACCGTCCCGTTCGGACTCACTCACATGCTGATATTGCGCCCTTCCACGTCGATGAGGCATACCAAATTCTAATACCATATTGTACCAAATGAACAATTTTACCAGAAAAAAAATAATAATTTCACCCAAAATATGAACACTGTTTCACTCGATAAGCACTATCAGTACGATTCTGATTTTACTGTTGCCATTGGAGGAACTGATATGGAGTGAGTTATCACTTTGCAGTTTTTCAATAAATTGAAAGGTTTTCATACAAATAAAATAAAATACTAGCAGAAATATTCTTACACCACATAGAACAGACATACATACTAAAATAAGACAACAACAAACACGCAGACAACATCATATATTGGCACAGATACGTAGATGACATACTAATACTATACAAAGGAAACAAAAGACAGATACAAAACCTGCATCAACACATAAACAAAATACACCCAAAGCTACACTACACATTAGAAATTGAAAAAAAAAAAAATCCATAAATTTTCTAGACATCACAATAACAAAAGTAGACAACAAACACTCATTCAAAGTATACAGAAAACCCACAACAACACATCCAACCACCCCACACAACACAAACAAGCTGCATTCCGAACAATGGTACACAGACTACTCAACATACCAATGAACCAACAGGATTACAACGAAGAGCTAAACACAATCAAATACATAGCACAAGAAAACGGATACAACCCCAACATAATAGACAACATAATACGTAAGACAAAACAAAACCACAAAAGACAGAAGAATACAACACAAACACAAGAACACAAAAAATACATCACACTAACATACGAAAACAAAAACACACATAAAATTACAACCTCATTCAAGAAATTAAACTGCAACATCGCATACAGAACAAATAACACTCTACAAAAACATCTCAACGCACAAACAACACAAACAAACAAACACAACCAAACAGGCGTACACAAACTCAAATGTAACACCTGCAACAACTTCTACATAGGACAGACAGGCAGATCATTTCGAACACGTTACAAAGAACACATCACAGCCATAACAAAATTACAAAACATCTTCACATATGCAGAACACATCACAAATGCCAACCACACCTACAGAGACATCAACACAGACATGGAAATACTGCACATTCAACCAAAAAGCCAGAAACTCAACACACTAGAACAATATGAAATATACAGACACACGAAAACACACCCCAACGAAATTCTCAACACACAACTCAGTTTCAAAACACATACACTCTTTGACTCTACACTACGAACGCACCCACACAGGAAACAAGAAGCGCCAAGACCAACAACGACCAGTTCCGAAGATGACCGAAAATAGGTCGAAACATGTTAACAAGGTACGTTAAAATTTAACACAAGAAAGTTCCTACCATACATATTCCGAAAATAAAGAGTAAACGTATCGTTATTTTCTGCCATTATGAAGATCGGCTACCCACTGGAGTAGTATGCTACATCTTTGACGAAGGCTCTTTGTAACTATAATTTCTTCTGACCTAGATTTTCCTATTTTCACTCTAGATAGAGGATTCTTAAATACATTTTTGTTATTGCATTAATAATAATTCTTGTGTCAATTTCCACATCAACTAATGTCTCCCATAATTTGCATAGTGGTACAGTATTATAAGTTTTTTTCTAAATCTACGAATGTAAAATGAATCTGCTGTCCCACACTATTTTTTTTTTTTTTGGATTAACAATATTTTCACCGTTACAATTATATATATAAACACTAAATATAAACATTTACATAGAGATAAAAAATTTTACAGGAGAAAAAGTTCGTCCAAAGGGCTGGACTCTGGAAGAGTACCCAAAACGCTCATTGCATTTCCGCGTTGAATAGCAATACTTAAGCGTTGACGCAAATAAGTAGTGCAACGGCGATCACCAGTAATGGAGATCAAAATTTGGCCGATTTGAGATACTAAAACTTTAGCGTCATGACTCCAAGGACCGAAGGTCTCCACAGCAAATGGGACAAAGATATAATTGTCTAAAAGATGAGCATATTTATTGACTTTCTTCTTCACGGCTAATGCAGCAGCAGATGCTGCGTGTCTGGAGGTATTCGGCAAGTGAGATGGAGCTAGAGTGTCAACGCAAGTGGAGTCCCAAATTAAAGATTTTCCACACTATTGATTTTCTCAATTAACTGTTTCACCACAAACACATGGTCCATTATACATCTTCCTGACCTGAAGCCCGCCTGTATGTATTTTATTCTCTCTATCTTTGTAATTTTTTTCTAGGGAATATTTGATTATTCTTCCATACAAACGACTAAAAATTTTCTTCACTGTTATTCCTTTATAATTCTGACATTTATTTTTCCTTCCTTTTTTATGAATCACTGTTATCAACCCCATTTTTCCATTGGTTTTGTCAGTTCTTCGCCATTCAGGAATCTCTCAAAAAGACTCCTTAACAATTCAAATAATTCTTGTCATATTTGATCAGTCCTGGTTGTACTCCTCCTACATATGCAGATCTATTTTCAAGGTGGCAATACTGGCAATAGTCAATTCTACAGTTTCTATATCTAAATGAATAACATCTCTATTTCCTTCTTATTGTTCTTCGTCTTCTTTTACATTGTCTTCTATTTTATTTTAAAATTCTGTACCATCTTTGGTTAATTTACTGAAGTGTGCTTTCCATGTATTTAAGTAAATTCCCTGCATACTTATTTTGTTCCGTCTTTTACTTTTCTGATTTTTGGGCACTCTCTAAGCTTCCCAAGACCTTTTCCCTCCAATATAAAACTTAACTCTGAATTGTTTGGCAAGTTTGTTCCCAAAAGTTATTCTTTTCTTCAACTGTCTGCTTCCTTACCTTTGCTTGAGCTCTCTTGTATTTCAATAGTAATAATAATAATAATAATAATAATAATAATAATAATAATAATGATAATAATAATAGCAGTAATAATAATAATAATAATAATAATAATAATAGTAATAACAATAATAATAGTAATAGCAGTAATAATAATAATAATAATAGTAATAATAATAATAATACTTACTTACTGGCTTTTAAGGAATCCGAAGGTTCATTGCCGCCCTCACATAAGCCCGCCATTGGTCTCCATCCTGAGCAAGATCAATCCAGTCTCTATCATCATATCCCACCTCCCTCAAATCCATTTTAATATTATCTTCCCATCTACGTCTCGGCCTCCCCAAAGGTCTTTTTCCCTCCGACCTCCCAACTAACACACTATATGCATTTCTGGATTCGCCCATACGTGCTACATGTCCTGCCCATCTCAAATGTCTGGATTTAATGTTCCTAATTATGTCAGGTGAAGAATACAATGCGTGCAGTTCTGTGTTGTGTAACTTTCTCCATTCTCCTGTGACTTCATCCCTTTTAGACCCAAATATTTTCCTAAGTACCTTATTCTCAAATATCCTTAACCTATGTTCCTCTCTCAAAGTGAGAGTCCAAGTTTCACAACCATACAGAACAACCGGTAATATAACTGTTTTATAAATTCCAACTTTCAGATTTTTTGACAGCAGACTAGATGATAAAAGCTTCTCAACCGAATAAATTTCCCATATTTATTCTGTGTTTAATTTCCTCCCGAGTATCATTTATATTTGTTACTGTTGCTCGCAGGTATTTGAATTTTTCCACCTCTTCAAAGGATAAATTTCCAATTTTTATATTTCCATTTCGTACAATATTCTCGTCACGAAACATAAACATATACTTTGTCTTTTCGGGATTTACTTCCAAACGTATCTCTTTACTTGCTTCAACAAGAATTTCCGCGTTTTCCCTAATTGTTTGTGGATTTTCTCCTAACATATTCACGTCATCCGGTTAGACAAGCAGCTGATAATAATAATACACCAAATTTAAAATACTGATAATGTAAATTGTAAATAAATTTAATAATAATGACCCCCCCCTTGACAAAATTCTGCGTACGCCACTGTCTGCCGCCAAGTTCAAGGACATGTTAAGTGGGTTTGCCCTCTGCTTAATTGCCTCACGATCACGGTATGATCCAAAATTTTATATGTGGAAGCAGAAATGCCAATTTAGCGGATGAAATATGTGCGCATTCCAGGAAATCGGTGATCGTGACGGAGTATTGGCTGAGTTTACGTTAAGTTGGTAGTGGACTGGCTGCAGTAGGTAGGCCGATGACCACTCGCACGGGACGCTGATCACAGCAATGGCCACCGGTGGCGGTGGTGGTGAACTAGCAGCTACAAGGCCCCATCTCGCTCTCTCTCTCTCGGCCAACGCCCTGGCGTCCTCCCCACCAACTGACCCCAGAAGCACACTTCATGGCCTCCTGTAAGACATGTTTCACATCTCGCAGATTACACAAAAAGACAAGAAAAATAATGATTCCACTTGCCTGATTTATATCAATAAAATTTTGGTATGTAGTTTGACCACGTCGAGTACAGCTTTTTGATGCTCCAAATTTTTGGTATGTATAATGAAGAGGAGAGATAAATGGATTGAAATGGGAGTCAATAGTTGTCTCAAGATGGCTCACAAATGTTGAGGTGGGGTGGAACGCTGTGATGCACTGCAAGACTCAGGAACTTGTTTCTGTCAATTAAAACCGCATACGAGCATGAGATATCATTACAACCTGGAGAATAATTATTATGCTATGACAGTTCTTTGGCAGAATGCTTAATAGAAGTAGTAGAGAAGCATACTTACATATTTCTGACCTGTAACAAAACTGCACTGAAATGCGGATGATGTATAAATCTTGAAATGTTCTTATTATTACTATTATCACTACTACTATTACTACCACTTGTCGCCCTACCTAAGAATACTACTTACTACTGCAACTACTACTCATCACCCTAAATAGACTAATATTACTACTACTACTACTTAGAATATTACTAATAGTTTTCCTGCTAATACTACTACTACTTTGCTACTACTACTACTACTGCTACTACTACTACTGCTTTTGCTGCTACTGTTACTATTACTACTACTGCTGCTGTTGCTGCTAGCTACTGTTGCTACTACTACTACTACTGTTGCTGCTACTACTACTACTACTACTACTACTACTGTTACTACTACTACTACTACTACTACTGTTGCTACTACTACTACTACTACTGTTACTACTACTACTGTTGCTACTACTACTGCTTTTGCTGCTACTGTTACTAATACTACTACTACTACTACTACTACTGATGTTACTACTACTGTTGCTATTGCTACTACTACTACTCTTGCTACTACTACTACTATTGTTACTACTACTGTTGCTATTACTACTACTACTACTGTTGCTACTATTACTGCTTTTGCTGCTACTGTTACTAATAATACTACTGTTACTACTACTACTGATGTTACTGCTACTACTGTTGCTACTACCACCACCACTACTACTATTACTACTACTACTACTACTGTTACTACTACTAATGTTGCTACTACTACTGCTTTCGCTGCTACTGTTACTACTACTACTACTACTACTACTACTACTACTACTGATGTTACTGCTACTACTGTTGCTACTACTACTGTTGCTACTACTACTACTACTACTACTACTACTACTGTTACTACTACTGTTGCTATTGCTACTACTACTACTGTTGCTACTACTACTACTACTACTACTGTTACTACTACTGTTGCTACTACTACTGCTTTTGCTGTTACTGTTACTAATACCACTATTGTTACTACTACTACTACTACTGATGTTACTGCTACTACTACTACCACTACTACTACTACTGTTACTACTACTACTATTACTACTACTACTACTACTGTTACTACTACTAATGTTGCTACTACTACTGCTTTCGCTGCTACTGTTACTACTACTACTACTACTACTACTACTACTACTACTACTACTACTACTGATGTTACTGCTACTACTGTTGCTACTACTACTGTTGCTACTACTACTACTACTACTGTTACTACTACTGTTGCTATTGCTACTACTACTACTGTTGCTACTACTACTACTACTACTACTGTTACTACTACTGTTGCTACTACTACTGCTTTTGCTGTTACTGTTACTAATACTACTATTGTTACTACTACTACTACTACTGATGTTACTGCTACTACTACTACCACTACTACTACTACTGTTACTACTACTACTATTACTACTACTGCTTTTGCTGCTACTCTTACTACTACTACTACTAATACTGATGTTACTGCTACTACTGTTGCTACTACTACTACTACTACTACTACTGTTACTACTACTACTGTTGCTATTACTATTACTACTACTGTTGCTACTACTCCTGCTTTTGCTGCTACTGTTACTAATACTACTAATACTACTGATGTTACTGCTACTACTGTTGCTATTACTATTACTACTACTGTTGCTACTACTCCTGCTTTTGCTGCTACTGTTACTAATACTACTAATACTACTGATGTTACTGCTACTACTGTTGCTGCTACTACTACTACTACTGTTGCTACTACCACTACTACTGTTGCTACTACCACTACTAGGCCTACTACTACTACTACTATTACTGTTGCTACTACCACCACTACTACTACCACCACTAGTACTACTACTACTACCACTACTACTACTATTACTACTACTACTACTGCTACTACTGTTGCTACTACCACCACTACTACTACTACTACCACTACTACTACTACTACTATTACTACTACTGTTGCTATTACTACTACTACTTTTGCTACTACTAACTACTGTTCCTACTACTACTAGTTCCTACTACTACTACTACTACTAGTTCCTACTACTGTTGTTACTGCTACTACTGTTGCTACTACCACTACTACTACTACTACTGTTGTTACTGCTACTACTGTTGCTATTACTATTACTACTACTGTTGCTACTACTACTGCTTTTGCTGCTACTGTTACTAATACTACTAATACTACTGATGTTACTGCTACTACTGTTGCTGCTACTACTACTACTACTGTTGCTACTACCACTACTACTACTACTACTGTTGCTACTACCACCACTACTACTACCACCACTACTACTACTACTACCACTACTACTACTATTACTACTACTACTACTGCTACTACTGTTGCTACTACCACCACTACTACTACTACTACTACCACTACTACTACTACTACTGTTGCTATTACTACTACTACTTTTGCTACTACTAACTACTGTTCCTACTACTACTAGTTCCTACTACTACTACTACTACTAGTTCCTACTACTGTTGTTACTGCTACTACTGTTGCTACTACCACTACTACTACTACTACTACTACTACTGTTGTTACTGCTACTACTGTTGCTACTACCACTACTCCTACTACTACTACTACTGTTGCTACTACCACCACTACTACTACTACTACTACTACCACTACTACTACTACTGCCAGTACTACTACTACTACTACTACTAGTACTACTACTACTACTACTGCTAGTACTGGTACTGCTCATCACACTGGTGCACACACGCAACTACTGCAGGTCCCTTGTCGTCACTACACCGCATGGGCTCTAAATAGTCTGAGTAATTTAAAGCCAACATGAAATAAAGGCATTGTGCTATGCGGAAATATATTATTCTGATGGTAATGCAGTTTGCTGCAGTCCTGAATGAGTGCCGACTTTAAAGTCATCTCAAGATTCAGCTCTGATGAGAGGTTGCACTGGCTGTCCATTACGTTTCATGGTCTGATAGTTTTATGTATGCACTGATAATTGGCAGTTTGTACGTTCATCAATTCCGAAGAATTTTACGCAAACACCGGAATGATTAAGTATGACCTGAGACTTTCACGGCATTCAACGTGGAGCGATTTTTTTCTTGGTCGTGTCACTGGTGCGGGATTACGAATCGGTAGCTTGTTAGGAAAAGGATCTGCTGAACTGTTCCCCGGGTCTTGAAAATAGTTGTAGTTGCGAATCTCTAGGACTGCAGAATAGCTCTTAGGAACGGAACCAACAGATGGGTTGTCCGTGGTTTGTCTCCCGGGAGGACACCGACACGTAGCTCCTCGTTCGTTGCCAGTCGTTTAGTTTCTTGAAACTCTTTTATTTCCTTTCGATTATCTCCTCCACTTGCCCTCCTCATGCTGTTCTTGGCCTTTTCTTCCTCTTTTTCCCTTTGATCTATCCTCCAATATATGTCTAGATTTTTTATCCTCACTCATCCTTGCAACGTAATTAAAACACTCAAATTGGCATTGTTTTTAGCAAGGCACACCCAGTAAATAAGTACAAGTATTGTGGTTTGTTACCAATAATACACGTCCAAAGTAGAACGTGATTTAAAGATTCCAATAACTGTGAAGAACGTGTTGATTTTATAAATATAATTTACCACGAATTGCACGTGTCACTCAGCAACTTAGAATACGAAGAAACAAACATCTGCAGATTTTCTCTGAATGCTGTGCATTAGTATAATGTTTGTGGATCGTGCAATATTGATAGTGTATAAATACTTTATTTTGAAATGCCACCGGAAACAATGCTAGATCTGCAGTGTGTCGGCCTTACTATTCTAGTAACTGAGCATAATATAATATGGTGTTTGTGCATATTTTAGTACTAGCCGTACCCGTGCGCTCCGCTGCACCCGTTAAAAATAAATATAAAGTAGTTACATAATTAAAATAGGACGTTTGATCCAGGGAACATTCGTGTTTGATAGAAGGATAAATCGTTTAATATATTACTTAATTTAAATTGCATCCAAATAATTAAAATGCGATCATTTTGGTCCAGAGACACTCATTTGGTGCAATGACAATTCCTTTAACATGTTTCTTAATTTTTATTACATGCAGCCATAGTTTAATGAAGATTGACATCATTTAGATTTAATGTATATATTTTATTTTACTTGTTATAGGTTTCCATTGAATTATGGTAATAACTTAATTTTAACCCTTGTTTTCTACGTATTCAGTAAATGGCGCTTGGCCCACTATGGCTGTGAACCCTTCAAATAGCTTAAATTATATAATATAATATTACATATTATATTATATTATATTATATTATATTATATTATATTATATTATATTATATTATATTATATTATATTATATTATATTATATTATATTATATTATATTATATTATATTATATCATATCATATCAGAAGTTACTGTAATAACATTATGGCATTATGTCCATCTACACTTTCCAATGGTGAAATAATAATTAATTATACAAATCGGTTAATTTAACTTCCAATATTACTTCATACAAACACAGAAACATTCTCTGTAGGCTATCTTTCATAGCTTTCGATTGTTGCTGTCCAAGGCCCCTTATAGACGAAGTCATTTGTTTTTTACTTCATTACACGGCCTTAGATGGCAGTTATTTTAATTTTAAAACTCATTTATCTCATTAAATATCAGTCCTATCAAAATTTTTCAAGGAATGAAACTTATCGCAAATTATTTTTAAAGAAACTTTTGTTATGTAACATTTTTCACAAAAATCAATAATACGCGAAATATTTGGATTTATTTAATTCAGGCCCCCTTATAACCCCCCTTTTAAATAATGTATTTTGAATGCAATATAACCTAAAATCTAAGTTAGAACGAACTTAATTTATATTCCAATTTTCATCGAAATCCGTTCAGCCATTATCGCGTGAAAAGGTAACAAACTTACAGACAGACAAACAAAAATTTCAAAAAAGCGATTTTCGGTTTCAGGGTGGTTAATTATATATGTTAGGACCAATTATTTTTGGAAAATCGAAAATTACCAGAAAAATTTCGGCTACAGATTTATTATTAGTATAGGCTAGATTCCAGATGCATTAATGCATGCATTTTTAGAAAGGTCTTCGTGTATATGAATCTACCCTTTACTTATTAGTTACATTATGTAACAGTTACATTCACCAGTTATACACTTTACACAATAATTAAAATAATTCCGGTATTAAGTAAGGTTTTGCATAATTACCCTAACACTCCTGTTCTTACAAATTGCTTTTATTTAGAATGTCATGCCAGTAATTACATGGAAACTTTTTGCAACAGTCTATACCAGCCAAGTTCAAGCGTAACTCATACGCGTTAGTTGCATTTGAGCCATGAGCTCCCCCCACCGCCTTGACTTGAGGGGAAAGGACTTGCCAGCTGTCCGTCCCTTAATATGATATTCACATTAGTTCATTCGCACTAGCGGCGCCTTTGTGAGTTATTGTAATTTTGAATGGCTTACCCAGAGACGTCCAGATATTTACTTCAAAGTGTCAAAGAGAACTACCAAGTAAAGTGTCTCATTTGTTCTAAATATCAATGGCGTAGCGTCAATGTAAGGTAAAAAGCTCAGCTTCCCCAGTTAATAATAATTTCATAATAAACCTGCAGTTTATGAACAAAATTATTTATTAGGCCTAATTTTAATAGAGTTTATATTTATGCGTTAAATATTGTGATGCGGCAGCTCAGGATGATTCGTGATGCAGCAGTAAACAAGAAGCCTGCACACACCAGCTTCCAAGCAGACTGGTTTCTTTCACTCATTCTTCTGTGTAATCCACCCCGCAGATTCTCCATCTCTTTCTAACTAAACTAACCTGGTCGCAAGGCACGGAAGAAGCTAGCTTTTGCATTGAAAGTTTCTGAGTTATCCCTTTCGTGAGTTGTGTTCAGTTGAAGTGTTAGTGTGAATTGTGGCTGATATAATAAATAATGAGTGAAATAACAGTTTCTGACACCAATTTACTTGAATTTTTAGGACAATTTTATTATCAAGACTGACTTACGAACAAAAGTGCGATTTAAAAAACAAATGACCGTGTCTATTTGTTAGAGATATGTGTAAACCATGAAATCATATTTTACTACGTACCATTTGAGGTCATGCCTTATTGGTGTTACTTACGAGGTTCCAACCAATCTTCGGACTGCTGGCTTGACATTGACTACTATTCATTTTAAGACTATATTTTTGTAATACGTTTTCTAATATGTACATGAAAGACAACTTGAGTTAGCTTCCCCTGCTCAAAATTTCATGCTACGCCACTGAAATATGCAGTGAGACTCCACATAATCTCCAAGTGGAACTACATAAATTACATAATTCTACTATAATTAAATATTATAGCAAAGAAAGCTGGGAACTATTTAAATCACTGCCCTGCGATATATTTCCACGGTTGAGTCGTTTTCAAGAAATGTAATGACAATCTTCGGACCTACATACACTTGCGAGCAAACCTTTTCTAAAATGAATTACATTAAAAGCCAGTATCGAAATGGGATACACGACGATCACTTGGTATATCTTCTAAGACTGTGTACGTCATCATTTGTGCCAAATAAAGATAAACTTGTTAGTCCACGCCTGTGGAGTAACGGTTCGCACGTCTGCCCCTGTCTCCGGTCCAAAATGGTGGAGCCATGTTCCATCTTCTGTCACAATTCTTGCAAGTAAGTTATCTAGCACTTATCATTGGCACTTAGCATGATAACAAATCAAACAGAAGCTACACTGGACCCATTGCGCCCCCCTTTTCTTTTTTGTTATCACATCTTGTCTTCAGATTTCTAAAATTCCTATTGTAATACAATTTTTAAAATAGTATAAAATGTAACACTTAATGCTCAACAAAATTTCGCCTCAAACAGCTAAGATTTCTATCAGTAAAGCTAAGCCTATATGGCGACTACAGATGTATCTAAAATTCCAAAAACATTTCCTAAAATTTCATGAAGATACAATAAATCTTTGTACCAAATATCATATGCTTAGCTTTAGTAATAAGCCTGTTATGTAATTGCAGACATCCACAAAATTTGTATGCCTGAGAAGTCGACGCTAACTTGCTCTCTCCAAACATGAAAGCTTACTGAAGCAGCTACAATAGTCACACAAAGGGTAGCTGTATGTTTCTGGAAAATGGACAACATATGCAATCCCTTGGCGGAAATTTGAATCTCGTAACACCATTGGTTAGTTCACGAAAGAGCAAAGAAAAAGTATAACGAAATAACCACTGCCACGAAATTACCAATGTTTACCCTACTGCATGTATGATATTAAATCCATGTCACACATCAATGTTAATAAACTTTGTCTAAATTTGCATAATTTCTTAATAACGCAGTCATGAAAACTATATTTAATTGATATTTTACTGTTTTTATAAATATTTTAACTGTCAATGTAGTTGTGAGATGTTTTGAAATTTCTTGAAAATGTGTATAATTAAAAATTCAAACTGGTAAAAAAACTTCTGTTTTCTTTTAAGCTTAATTGTTACATCATAATAATGGATGCATTTATTTTAGCACAGAATAAGTGAATCCCGTTCTTCACATATTCTGTAGTGCTTAGTTAATTGCTCAATTTGTTTAGAAATTGTATTAATTTCAATTATATGGGTTACTTCATAATAACTCTATACTAGCCCATATTGTAATATTTGCAATAGAAGATTTTCCAACAAGATCATTCCTTTAGTTTTAATGAAAAGAACTTTCATATCGAAAACTTCGCAAATGCAGTTCACTAGAAAAAGCCACGACGAGATATGCATAACTTGATATAAGAATAACATTGTTTAAAATAATATCTTTAATTACGATATGAGAATCACAATATGTTCTAGACCATAACAGTACTATGACACCATGCCAAGAGAGAGAGGAGATACGAACTAGGATAAGAGAAGTGGGAGTAGAATAATCGATGTTACGGTCCATGTCAGGAATGGAACCCGTGATTCTCTTAACCTCTAGCTGCAACCCCATCTCTGGATGTGACTTGCAATAAAGGTAGACGAGAGTACCTAGCGGCACCTTTGAACGCACTCCATCATAATAATTATTATATTTAACTATTCGGCTTTCAGTAATAAATTGCGATCTAAAGACTTCTTCGAATGAAGTGGTGTTAGCTAGGACTATTAATTAGGAACTGTAGTGCTGGATTAAATCATTTGGCCTGTCTAATTTAACTAACCGTCCTCAAGTGTTACCGTTTCGGCCAGAACACTGCAGACTTAGCTCTCTTCTATACGTGACCCTGTCCCTCGTTATATGTATGTATGTATGTCAAATTTTTCTCAACTACTCACGTGATGTAAGGAGGGTAAGATCGATAATTTAAAAAATAAAATATGTGCTACTTTGTGTATGGTTATTATCGTTAACATATTGAAAATATTTATTTGTAATACAGACGTGGACAAATTATTATCAAAATTGACGATTTTTATGATAATTCTGTTTACAAAATTTGACTTTTCAATTTAGACTACAGTTGACAATTTTCATATTTCCATCATTATAGTAGACAGAAATATGCAAAAATGTAACTGTAGTTTAAATTTAAGAGCCACATTTTGTAAAAATACATAATAAAAATCTTTAATTTTGCTAAAAATTTATAAATATGCAAAAATGTCAACTGCAGTCAAAATTGAAGAGTAAAATTTTGTCAAAATATAAAATAAAAATCTTCAGTTTTGCTAATAATTTGTAAATATCCAAAATGTGAACTGTAGTCCAAATTGAAGAGTTGAATTTGGTAAAAATATATAATAAAAATCTTCAGTTTTGCTAATAATTTGTAAATATGCAAAATATCAAATGTAGTCCAAATTGAAGAGTCAAATTTTCTAAAATATACAATACAAATCTTCAATTTTGCTAATAATTTGGAAATACGCAAAAATGTCAACTGTAGTCAGAATTGAAGAATCATATTTTGTAAAAATACATAATAAAAATCTTCAGTTTTGCTAATAATTTGTCCACGTCTGTAAATGCGAAAATATGCAGTTATGTACAGCATAAGATAATGTTTAATGAACTAAAATTGCTAGTTTGCATAGATAATTTATCTAAATTTATAGCCCTAGGAAAACATGCAAGTGCATGAACTTCCGGGTTGTAATTATAGCAAGAATTCTTGTAAAAGAGGAGCTGAAACGAGATGAACATCTTATCCGTCACTAGCTACCGAGGGGTGTAGCATAGACGAAGCTTTTGGTTCCTAAGAGTGATGTGGATATAAAGTGAGACTTGTTTATCAACTAAAAATTAGAAATTGACACCCTAACTGCGGTGGAGATTCCGGCGAAAACTTCTTTTGTATTTGGTTATTTAACGACCAAGTTTGCCTAGACCTTTTTAGCAAAATAATACTCCCTTCAAAGTATAGAATAGTTACGTTGGCTTCCTCTCGTCTTTTCTAGCTTTTCCTCGATCCTGTTATAATACACTTACCACACCTGCAGAAAAGTATATTCTATTATCCATGTGCTAAAAAGGATAAATGTTCATCTTCCCTCTTCATTAAAAAGTCCCTTGTGCAGACACTTGTATTCCCCTATTTTGACTATGCTGACATTTTACTTACTGACCTCTCCAGCGACAACAAAACGAAACTTCAACGTGCTCATAATTTGTGTGTACGTTTTGTAAGCAATGTTCGTAAATATGATCATATTACCCCATCCCTGGAAGCAATAGGTTGGCTTCAACTAGATAAGAAAATAAATTTACATTCACTTCTCCTTCTCTTCGAACTCTTTTATTCCTTCGTATCTGTCGTCTCGCTTCACTTACCTTTCTTCCCACCACAATCTGAACACACGCTCTCGCCATGAAACAATATTAACAATACCATCCCATCGCACCTCCTCATACTCATCCTCTTTCACAATAGCCCTGCCAAGACTCTGGAATTCGCTACCTGCTAGCATCAGGGACTGTCGAAATAAAATTGAATTCAAACGCAAACTTACTAGGCACTTGGTCAGTAATTGATTTCTTGTAAATAGTTTCCTTAATCTGTCACAAAATATTTCAATATCAGGTAATTTCATTACTATAGATTTTTGTTATTCTAGGTTTAATTTGTAATTCAGTAAATACAAAAATAGTATTTGTTCGTAACTTCTGTAATAAAATGTTTAGCTTTCATTAATCAGGTAATCTTGTCGTACTTTAATTTTTATTGTAATTGTAATTGTAAATTTAATGTTAATTGTAATTTTATTGTTCATATTATAGTTGTAATCCCCTAGTAGAGGGGCTGAGAAGGCCTGACGGCCTTATCTCTACCAGGTTAAATAAATACTAAATACACTTCTATCGCAATATAATATTTTCGTTAGACGCCATATTGGATTGAAGCACATAGGTTCCAATACTTACACATAATTTGAATACAGTAGTTATTTCTTTGAACTGTAGTGATATAGGTACACAAGAGTATCAGGTACGGTACCTCACGAAATGTTCAATTTATTATTTTATGATACGAGTTAAGTAACAAGACAGAACTTCCTAATTATAGTCAGAATTCAAGTCACACAGGTTACTGACTTACAGCCCGTACCTACATATAATTAAATGCAGATTCAACAGTTCCACGAAAGTACAGAATACAGATGGTCATGTTGTAAGGTGGCCAACGTCGCAAGTCTCATGTTTTTAATTAGAGCCTATTTCTCCAATGTCACTTCCTCATTGCTTGCAGAAATGAATTCATATAATGAACTTGATATTTACACGCCCTAATATTCGATGCGAGCGAGGTTCATACACTTTAACCTCGAGGACCCGGCACGCCGACAATTGTGGGACACACATCCTCTGGAATTCAATGGCTTGGGTGTTGGCCACGTTCACGGTCGCCGCTTGTCACTCATGATGTCACTCCACGTCACGCATGTCACCACGTGACCTTGAACCTCCCCTTCTCATTGAGGACAAGTAACAACGCCATACAGATGGCCATCTTGACACCTGTTGCGATGGACCGGTCACGCCCAAACCCGGCCACCCAGTCCGTCATCTCTGACGAATCCAATAAAATTCCTCCTCAGAAATACATTGCGTCCTGTCTGCGAATGATCCATCATTGTGTCCATCAGGTGTAGTCGCCCTGGTGATCGGGTTGCCAATCCCAATGCTGTGTGACGTCTGTCATCAACATTTTACGTGGAATTCTGCATTTATATAGTTGTATAGTATCGAATTCTGCACCTGCTTATTTGAAAGGTAGTTTTAAATATGCGGGAATAGAGCCAAATTAATTAACATTGAGTATATTTACAAGTGAATATTGCGAAAGCATCATTATTCTACGTGTAGCCAAGGATTGAACCTTATTAGCCCGTTCCGAGACCCAAAGCATAAAACTGATGTGGCCATTTTTGTTCCTGCTTTGATCATCCTAATATTGTTTCTGTCTTCCAGTCTCGATAGCCTCTCTGTTTGTAATAAGATGATAGACGATCTCCATCTTACGTGGTGCATTTCTGTTATTTACGACCATTTTTCTCCCAAAACTTCTGTGTACTGCTCCATTGGATTTATGATATTTATAAATTGAAATGTTTATACAGGGACATCATTTTATTTTTACTAACATTTTTAATATTAACATGGCTATACCTTTAGAGAACCGGAAACATCGTTCACTACCTCCTTCCACGATTGGAGTTCGATGATACCGGCGTAAAACACAAACACATCACTTTACTAGGTGTAGGAGGGAAGAAAAGTACTTCATCCATTTACATAAACTAGGAAATATCGCGATTTTGAGTTCGATAATTTTCATTAGGTTTTTGTTTAATCAGGATGCAGTACTGTATTAAGAATAAGTGTTTTTACTCACGAACTGAGCTATCCATGCGAACGTATTCATTATGCAGTGTATATTATACTGTCTACACCACATTAGCGTGCAATATAGAGAATGAAGTTCGATTGAAAAATAATCATAATATGGATATTTAAACATATTTTTTAAAATGGTGGCCGTTCATTTCGATACAGGCTTCAGTTCTTTTGTGCATATTATCGCACTATAGACTATTGCATCTAATTCCAATTGCCAGTTTCGTCCTTCGTACTAGTAACTCATGTTGAAATAATTCTGTACCTACTCTATAAAAGAGTACCTTACGTACTGTAAATTCAATCTTCACTTCTGCCCGACCCGCACAGATAAAATTACCCAGACATGCTATCTACTGTCCGTCCAAGTGGTCATGCCGCAGGATCGTAGAAAGGAGGGAAATCACGTGACAGTTAATTACTTAACGAGGCCCTTTTATTTAAGTTAGGGCCTATTTTAAACAGTTTTATAATATTACGTAAACGTCCAATTCCTAACAGAAATTAATGTTTTCAGAAAAGAGCTAAGACACCCCTGCTTTTACAGAGGGGGTGCAGAAGCAGGTGGGGGAAATCGGGATGCGACGTAGGCAAACGGACAGTACCTGTGCGAAAGTATGATTCAATATTGAAAGTTCTTTCGTCACTGGAAAACGCGAACATATTTCTGGAACGTACTATACTCAATAACTCAGTGCTGTTTACTATATGCGGTCTTGATTCTGTCTGGAGGACAGTTGAAACTTCATTAGTAGAAGGGGTGGGAGTGAAGTACATTAAAAAACTAAGGTACAATAAAAATTGAAGTAAAAATAAAATGATGTCCCTGTATAATTTGTGCATTATGGAATTACATATCTAAAGCAAGTGAACCCAAGATTTTGTTCAATTATTGCTTTCAATTTATATTTTAATACACTCAAGTTGCTGTACCAAAGAATCCCTTGAATTTCGTTTTTTAATATTACATTTACTATTATTATTATTATTATTATTATTATTATTATTATTATTAATAATAATACCAGGTACTACTATTGCTAGTAGGACGTGACGACAACATGCCGTCAGAAATACATTCAGTTCTAAAACATCGCACATCTTGTATTTTCTACATTCAGACTTTAATACTGTGAGGTTTGTAATAAACCTAAAACCTAATTTCAGACACCTTAGTACACCGTGTTCCGCTTATAAGTATAATAAAAGAAATAGTTATAATTTCATAACAATGCATGCAAATGGGTTAAGATTGGTACCATTGTAAAGAGGAAATTGGGAAGTTTTAATCCATTGTTGTTACTTATTTTTAGAAGACTCACGCATGCGCAGATCATTAAATAAGAGAATTCGTATCGTATCTTTAGTCAGTCAGCATGTGGACGCCACAGCAGAAAGCCTTTTGTGTGCTGTCATTAGCAGAACATAGATCCATAATTCGTGTACAGCGCTTGTTTCGCCGTCAGTACAATCTTAGACCGAGGGAAGCTGTACCGACGTACGTCTCAATAATGAAATGGGATAGGCAGCTCAGAGAAACAGGAAGTTTGTTGTCTAATGCAGGTAAACATTCCAAGCGTAAAGTGTCTGACGAAAATGTCGAACGCATTCGCGAGGCATTTCAGAGAAGCCCGCGGAAATCCATTCGACAGGCTAGTGTGCGGTTGAACATCCCACCAACATCAGTGCATACAGTGCTCCATAAAAGATTGCGTTTGCGAGCGTACAAGCTGCAACTTCATCAGATGATTACGCCGAATGATAAACTGGAACGAAAACGCTTTGCAGAAACAATGTTGGATAAAGTGGACGATGACGACACATTTCTAACTCGAGTCTGTTTCTCAGATGAGGCAACCTTCCACGTCAGTGGAAAAGTAAACCGACACAATTGTCGCATCTGGGGTCGGAAAATCCAAGTGTCGTAATTGAACACCAACGGGATTCCCTAAATGGAATGTTTGGTGTGGGATCATGCGTGACAGAATCATTGGTCCCTATTTCTTTGCTGAAAAGACAGTCACTGCAAACACGTACCTGGATATGTTGCAACTGTATGCTGTGCCACAACTCCCAGATGGAGCAATTTTCCAGCAAGATGGGGCTCCACCACACTTTGCCAACATGGTTCGCACATTCTTAGACGAACAATTCCCTGCAAGATGGATCGGAAGAGGATCACCGTACATCACATGGCCTGCCAGATCACCAGATCTAACACCACCTGATTTTTTCCTGTGGGGGTTTGTTAAGGACCAGGTCTACAGGACGCCAGTACGTGATTTGGCAGACTTACAAGAAAGAATTTATGCTGCTGTCAACAATGTTACACCACAGATGCTTCATAACACTTGGGTCGAGGTTGAATACCGGTTGGATATTTCCCGTGCCACCAATGGAAGCCATGTTGAGGTTTATGGAACATAAGGTAACAAAATTCCCAGTTTTCATTCTTTGTAGCAGTTGGTTTCAACTATATACTTGTATTAATTCAGAAGTTATAGCTATTTCTTTTGTTATACTTATAAGCGGAACACGGTGTATATCCTGTCGTATCATTTTGGTAATTTTTACAGCTTGTTCAGTTTTCCTGTGAATTTCATTAGCAAAACTATGCTAAGGATTCAATATTGAACGTTTTGGTACACACATTATATACAGGGATTATTACTATTTTTTTGAATGGATAGAATTCATATTTTATACATCGATTATTATTATTATTATTATTATTATTATTATTATTATTATTATTATTATTATTATTATTAATGTATCACTGAGTTGGACTTTTATTGGCCAATGGCTGTTGTCTAGCGCACAAATAATATATATATATATATATAATTATTATTATTATTATTATTATTATTATTATTATTATTATTATTATTATTATTATTATTGCTGCTGCTACTATATTGCCGATTGCTCTGTTCGCCTCTACGTACTCAACTTATAGGTCTACTATATTCCCTGTATCCGCGTGCTGGAACAAGGATGATTAAAAATGCAGTCAACATCTTGTTGATTATCAGCGTGACTTCAGTATTTGTCAAGTATAAATGAAAAAACCAGCCACTTGTTAAGAACTAAACCAGCAAATTGAGTTCGATGATACTTATCCAGTCACTTGAAATGAGTAATCCATCTTTCAGAGTGGATTGATTTATTGATTGAATAAGTTATCTGAGAACTATTTCCACTTGCACCGGATGTGGATACATGTGAGAAATCACTGCGCCTGAGAAAGAATTGAGCCGCTAAAACTGCATGAGATTACATAAGGATGAGGATAAAATGTGTTCATATTGTGAATGCTTCATACTTGGTTACAGTACATTCTGGAGACTTAGGAAAGCACATAATTGCCTTTTACCAGATACAATTGAAGATACATTGGATTAAAAATGAATATAAAATTTACAAGAAACACGTTATAAAATGAAGAAAAGAAAGTTTATGGAAAGGAGAAAAAGAAGAGGGAATTAAAGATTATGATAAAGATATTGATAAAGAAGATATGAGACGAAAGAAAAAGAAGAAGAGGAAGATGAGGTATGATTAATTGGTTAATGAGGTTTAAATTAAAAATTATGTAAAATAAAGCGCAAAGTAGCAATTAATATGACCTTGCTATCCACTGACTACTAATAGTTTAAATAAATTCAATATTAATTGCTACTTTGCGTTGTATTTTACAGAATGTTTACTTTAACCCTCAATACCCATTTTTGACTTACACCACTTCTGCTCTGAATGGCTCATATGATGTTGAACAATGAGAAGGAGAAACGAAAATTATTCTAGCGGTGATGGTAAATGAGGAGAAATGAAGATAACAATGACGAAGATGGAGACAAGGAGGACAGTAAAAGGAAGTATGTGATAATAGTAATAATTGTTGTGGATAATGATCGTGATGATGACGATAATGACGACGATGATGATAGTAACAATGGTAATTAGAAAGAAGAGAAAAGAAGAGGAAGAAGTGATTATCGTGGTGTTTTCATAGTGAGAAGAAAGAAAAATAATTATTGTTATCATCAAGAAGAGGAAGAAGTTCTTAAGGTTGTGATTATATCCTACTAGTGAAGAGGAAGGAATAATTATGAAAGAGAAGACGAGACGACTGTGATGCACTTACTGGTGAGGATGAGGAGAAATAATAATGATAAACAGGAGGAAAAGAAAAGTAACTATGGTGGTGATTTGAATAGGGAAGAAGACTTAATAAATGGCAATTAGGAGGGAGCGAAAATAACAGGAAGAGATGCAAACGTTAGTGGTTTTAATAGTTAGGAGGAGGAAAGTTATGGTGAAAATTACTTACTTACACATGACTTTCAAAGAACCCGGAGATTCATTGCCGCCCTTATATAAGCCCGCTATTGGTCCTTATCCTGAGCAAGATTAATCCAGTCCCTACAATTTTATCCCACATCCCTCAAATCCATTTTAATATCATCCTCCGTCTTCGCCTCTTCAAAAGTCTTTTTGCCTCCGGCCTTCCAACTAACACTTTATGTGCATTTATGGATTCGCCCAAACGTGCTACATGCCCTGCCCATCTCAAACGTCTGGATTTAATGTTCCTAATTATGTCAGGTGAAGGATACAATGCGTGCAGTTCTGTGTTGTGTAACTTTCTCCATTCTCCTATAACTTCATCCCTCTTAGCCCCAAATATTTTATATATTATTTTAATGTACCGAAGTATATATGATATTTTTCATGCAGATATTCTGCGTCATCAGACGATGGAAGAATAATGGAACGGAGAAAAATTCTCTCCGGCGCCGGGATTTGAACCCGGGTTTTCAGCTCTACGTGCTGATGCTTTATCCACTAAGCCATACCGGATACCATCCCGGCGTCGGATATAATCGTCTCAGGAGAGAATTTTTCTCCGTTCCATTACTCTTCCATCGTATGATGACGCAGAATATCTGCATGAAAAATATCATATGTACTTCGGTACATTAAAATAATATATATATGATATGCGTAAATCACTTCGTCGGATCCCGGCCAACTAGTCACTCATAACGAGTGCACCTCAGCACATGTGTGGACTTCGGTCCTACGTTCATAGACATCTATGACGTAGTGCAGAGGGCGGCCACTAGAGGGAACCCAAGAGTTGGAAGTTAAACCTGAGACGATTCTATCCGACGCCGGGGTGGTATCCGGTGTGGCTTGTGCATAAAGCATCAGCACGTAGAGCTGAAAACCCGGGATCAAATCCCGGCGCCGGAGAGAATTTTTCTCCGTTTCATTACTCTTCCACCCAAATATTTTTCTAAGCACCTTATTCTCGAATCATCCTCGACCTCTGTTCCTCTCTCAAAGTGAGAGTCCAAGTTTCACAACCATACAGAACAACCGGTAATATAACTGTTTTATAAATTCTAACTTTCAGATTTTTTGACAGCAGACTGGATGACAAAAGCTTCTCAACCGAATAATAACAGGCAGTACCCTTATTTATTCTGCGTTTAATTTCCTCCCGAGTATCATTTATATTTGTTACTGTTGCTCCAAGATATTTGAACTTTTACGCCTATTCAAAGGATAAATGTCCAGTTTTTATATTTCCATTTCGTACTATGTACTGGTCACGACATATAATCTAGGCCTACAGGTATTTTGTTTTTTCGGAATTTACTTCCAAACCTATCTCCTTACTTGCTTGAAGTAAAATTTCCGTGTTTTCCCTAACAGTTTGCGGATTTGTTCTTAACATATTCAAGTCATTTGCATATACAAGCAGCCGATGTAACGCGTTCAATTCCAAATACTGTGTGTTTTTCAGGACTTTCTTGATAGCATTACAATCATTACATGATAAATAATGAAATACCGAAAGTAGTTTTTAAAATCGAGGAAATTAAGCGTGATGATGCTTTTTTTTTATTTCTTCTGCAAACTCTGTTTAAATGCACATGGCGGATTTTAAAGGTGCAGCGAAGATTATAATTTTGACGACTCCAGCCCAGTGTTTAAAAAGACATTCTTTTAGATTCATTACTTTTTTATTAACAGTAATCTTAGTAGAGGCTTTGATTTATCTAGAAAAAAATCAAAACTCGAGTGGGATTTAATTGACTATTACACGATTAGAAGAAAGAATATAAATATTAGAAGAAATAAAGTACTCTAATACAATAAAATATTAATTGACTTACTAAAATTCTATTTCACTAATGTTAGCTTCACCAAAACGTTTGAACGGAGCCGCCATTTTCATTGACTATCTATGCGGTAAACAAATGATGATCCCAAGGCATGTTTATAGTACCGTAAAGAATTTGCAGAGAAATGATAAAATTGTAGCGATAAACAGCCATGATGGTTGAAACATGTCCTTTCTTACCGTTTTATACGTCAAAAGTAGTATGACGTAGGGAAAGCGTAATATTCAACAGTAATCTCACTAGAGGTTTTGATTTATCTAGAGAAAATCAAAACTCGAGTAGGATTTAATTGACTATTACACGATTAGAAGAAAGTATATAAAGATCAGAAGTAACGAAGTACTCCAATACAATAAAATGTTAATTGACTTACGAAAATACATAACTGTCTTCAAATTTGTACCATCTCAACATTATAAATATTACGGTAGCAGATGGCAGTAGTGTGTTATGAATAGCTGTTTTGTTATCAGTTGTGCCAACTATGGAATCTTCATTAAACTCTGTGGACGGTTACTGGTCAAGAAGGCTTTGTTGATTGTTTCATTTTTATTAAAACAGTTTCATTTCACTTCAATTATCCCGATCCCAGTAATCAACGTCACTTGACAGATGATTTTCAATAAATCTTAGTATTAAACAATCTCTGATACGTGATTATTCATAATATCATATAGCAGAAGCTATAACAAAACCTAAATAATATAAACGAGTGTTAGAAAGGTTTTAATTAGGGGTGATTAAATAAACAAGAAATATTTTAATTAACAATGATGAAATAAGAAAATAAACATGAATAATTTTAAAAGAAACAATTATTGAAAGTAGGTACAATTTTCAAATTTGAATGTTTTAGTGGTTGGTGGTTCAGTTGGTGTTATATTGGACGTGTGCGTAAAAGAAGTGATTTACGTGGTGTAACCCTGAACTTATTCAGGATTTCCGAATGCTGCTCTTCATTTATTTGTAAATAGGGTTTCAGGGAAGATGCATAGCTATGACCAGTGATCTCTATTAATTCTTGTTCTTGAATGCCAATGCGAGTCATATTTGAAACTGCTGTGCATCGACTGGAGTGGTTTGTAATTTTCTGTTTTTTTTTTTGACGTCCAGACCAGTGCAGTTTGAAATGTTGGCAAACAAAGAAACAAATGCTAGGGTAGTGATAAAAATAAACAAATGCTAGGGACGCGATAAAATTAAACAAATGCTAGGGACGCGATAGAATTGTGCGATAAGCACATTGGTTGATTGGTTGAAAGACGTCCTTTCGTACCGTTTTATTGGTCAAAAGTAGTGTGACGTAGTAAAAGTGTAATAGTCACCTTAAAAATTTCCTGGCGAAGTGAAATAGCTTTTATTGGTTTTCTCAAAACATGATAAACTGGAGCTAGGGGGTTTATGAAATGAACGGCTCAATTATTGATGATCCTAGAGTTTCGAGCATAATTAAAATGCCTGGCCTTCTGTGTGGACTAGTTGAGCCCTGTAAATGCTGCTCGCATGCTATGAAGAAACCTACTTTTGACGAAAATGTATCATTAACATAAACAATAGGCCGCTGTGCGAGATGGATGGTATAGCGATCCGAAGGATGTCTACACTGATTTTCTTGTATTCCCCTTTGTCTGCCTAGCTGTACACCTTCTTATGTTAGACAGCATTTTAATGCTAGATGCTTCTTGTTTCTCTTAATTTCATATTCTAAATAGTTTATGGACTATAATTTTCTATCATAAAATTTCCTTCTTCGAATTTGAAATCAGTTTAGTTAAGCATGAAGCTTCTTTAACATTCCTTCAGGGATTAAAATGCATTATATTGTTTTTGTGCCACGGGGTAACTCTGTGTATAAAGTCAGCGTCTTCCAGCACACTCTGATGTGTTCATTTCGCATTCAACACTTCTTCTCATTCTAGTGATTGAATAATAAAAAAACAGTAATGACATGTAATTATTGAAGTTAACAAACCCTGCCCTGTTGGTTGTGTCATGCAGGTTGTATAGTTTCAAGGCATACGCACATTATTACAAACTCTCATGCAATTCATGGTCAATTATAATATACGTATATTCTGGTTGAGCTCTTAAACGCACATTTGAAGGAGTTAGTGTTCTGTAATGCTAATACGTCTTTAAGTGTTGTATACATAAGTATGTACAATTTTATCAAAGTTACACTCCGCCAGACATTCAGTGGCGACTAGTATGTTCCTGTTAGTCATTCACTTAAGCTACAAATACAGACAATGGTCATGACTCATGATCAGGGTAATATTAGTATTTAGCAATTCGTTATAGTAGGTACATTTTTTCCTTGGGCAAATTATAAAACTTAAGAACCAAACTTTTAGGTATCCACCGTATGCTGAACATCACCATCCCCAACGTTTCAGAACCGCTAAACTGTTGTTTGTTTAGCCCAGGGCCGGCATGAGAGCGGCTCCATTTAGCCGGCCAGAGCTGCTCTCGCTCCGCAAGGCACTTCAATTCCAAGCCGGAGCAGAACGCTCACGCAGTGGCGGACTCGCATTACAGCTACCTTCCCTGCATTAATGTAACAAGAGCCACGGTTGTTCTAGTCATTCAGTCTGTCAGTACATAACAGTTTATAAGGATATTACATCAATCCATTGTACAGTACAGAATTTATAACACTCTTATTAATTTAATGAAATAAAATTCGCTCTATGCACACACAAATCATTAGGCTTATTTACATAACCCATACGCACAGTGTTTTAACAATTACATAATAGTAAGCTATTAATATAATATAAACATAAAGGATTGCAATCAGACATGATGGTAGGGATTAATAATATAAACATATGTAATAAAGGATTATAAGAATATAATATAATATAATGAGGAAATTAAACGCAGAATAAATATGGGAAATGCGTGTTATTATTCGGTTGAGAAGCTTTTATCATCTAGTCTGCTGTCAAAAAAATCTGAAAGTTAGAATTTATAAAACAGTTATATTACCGGTTGTTCTGTATGATTGTGAAACTTGGACTCTCACTCTCAGAGAGGAACATAGGTTAAGGGTGTTTGAGAATAAGGCGCATAGGAAAATATTTGGGTCTAAGCGGGATGAAGTTACAGGAGAATGGAGAAAGTTACACAACACAGAACTGCACACATTGTATTCTTCACCTGACATAATTAGGAACATTAAATCCAGACGTTTGAGATGGGCAGGGCATGTAGCACGTATGGGCGAATCCAGAAATGCATATAGAATGTTAGTTGGGAGACCGGAGGGAAAACGACCTTTGGGGAGGCCGAGACGTAGATGGGAGGATAATATTAAAATGGATTTGAGGGAGGTGGGATATGATGATAGAGACTGGATTAATCTTGCACAGGATAGGGACCGATGGCGGGCTTATGTGAGGGCGGCAATGAACCTTCGGGTTCCTTAAAAGCCATTTGTAAGTAATATAATATAATATAATATAATATAATATAATATAATATAATATAATATAATATAATATAATATAATATAATATAATATAACATCTATACTAATAATAAATCTGTAGCCGAACTTTTTCTGGTAATTTTCGATTTTCCAAAAATAATTAGTCCTAACATATATAATTAACCACCCTGAAAATGAAAATCGCATTTTTGAAATTTTTGTTTGTATGTCTGTCTGTATGTTTGTTACCTTTTCACGCGATAATGGCTGAACCGATTTATATGAAAATCGGAATATAAATTAAGTTCGTTGTAACTTAGATTTTAGGCTATATGGCATTCAAAATACTTCATTTAAAAGGGGGGTTATAAGGTGGCTTGAATTAAATAAACCGAAATATCTAGCTTATTATTGATTTTTGTGAAAAATGTTACATAACAAAAGTTTCTTTAAAAATGATTTCCGATAAGTTTTATTCTTTACAAAAATTTGATAGGACTGATATTTAATGAGATAAATGAGTTTTAAAATTAAAATAACGCCATCTAAGGCGGTGCAATGAATGAAGAACAAATGACTTCATCTATAAGGGGCCTTGGACAGCAACAATCGAAACGGGGGCCTTGGACAACAACAATCGAAACAGGGGCCTTGGACATCAACAATCGAAAGCTATTAAACATAGCCTACAGACAATGTTTCTGTGTTTGTATGAAGTAATATCAGAAGCTAAATTAACCGATTTGTATAATTAATTATTATTTCACCATTGGAAAGTGTAGTTTCTCTAGATGGACATAATGCTATAATGTTATTACAGTAACGTCTGAGTAAATCGAGGACAGGGAAGATTAAAATAGCTTCTTATGCACAGAAAATTTGATAGGCTATTTTGCACATTCGTTATCTGTATTTCTTAAAATAATATTTATGTACACTCATTTTAATCTCAGAGAATTAACGAACAACGAGAGTGTATTGATTTAGTATGCAGTAATAGTACGGTAGCTTAGCAATCCATTGTTTTATAATTCAAATTTTAACTATGCTCAATTGAATCGTGTTAAAATACATAAAATATATATTCAATAAATGCAATGCAAAAAAATTGGGTAATGAGCGAAGCAGATTATCTTGCGCTGTTGTAAAAGTTGTTCCCTGGATCAAACGTCCTATTTTAATTATGTAATTAGTTTATATTTATTTCTAACAGGTGCAGCGGAGCGCACGGGTACGGCTAGTGATATAATATAAAATAATAAGTATAATATAATATAATATAAAATATTATAATATAATATAATATAATATAAAACATAACATAATATAACGTAATATGTAATATATATAACATAATATATGATAATATGATATATGATATGATATATCATAAACTGTAATATACTATACTATGATATAACAAAGAACTCCTCCTCCCATGATACATTAAAAGCATTGGGAGCAGCGGGTCGCTTTAGTGTATGAGCGGAAGCTCCGTCTTCAAAGTTCGCCATCATACTACAAAGTCACCACTTCACTGACACTGAATGACGTACAGTATGCATACGTCACAGCGCTCGGAAGAACCGCTCTTTAAAGCACACAGCTCTCATTTCTCAGAATCACGTGATGTGCCCAGCCCTGGTCTAGCCAAACGTATGGAGAGGAACAGAAAGGGTAACTCTTCATATCGTATTAATTTGGAACTGGCCTGAAACCTCATTTCTAACATCTTAACTGATCTTCTTGTTCAATTTACATTTAATTAAAATACGATAAAACAAAGAAGATGATACTGATGTTGGTGATAGTTACAGCACGGAGTTGTTATTGGTTTGGTTTATTCTCGAACGTTCGTCACAATAATGATAAAAGAATTACCTCAACAGACTGGTAGGTATGTCTGGATCACCTGCAAGTGGGCTACATAACGTCCATTACATCTCAAACTTTTTTAATCGCTGTACCTCAGTACACAACGCAGAATTGCACACTGTTATTTCCGTTGTGACTCCTCCTCTTTGCTTACGTCTTAGGAAGTGAAGGCTCTATAAAGTCTTTCTTTCGTTGCCGAGCTACCATACGAGGAATCTATTTGCCACACCGTTAAACATTATCATGTCGTAGCTCCTATGATAATAAATCAAAGGCACTGTAATTGAGCAAATAATTGAGCGGCAAATAACGTCTTCGTGTGCTTTCTGCGAACGCCAACGAAAGAGCCAAAATGGCGGACGATTATATTAGGCCTAAGTATCTATCGAGCCTTAGGAAATTCATAACGCCATCATAAGCGAATCGCAAGACGCACACGTTTAAATGAAGCCGACTTGCAACGTGATTGGCTGCCGGAAATAAGAGTGACGGGACTATAAATCCAGACGTTTCAGATGGGCAGAGCATGTAGCGCGTATGGGCGAATCCAGAAATGCATATAGAGTGTTAGTTGGGAGGCCGGAGGGAAAAAGTCCTTTGGGAAGGTCGAGATGTAGATGGGAGGATAATATTAAAATGGATTTGAGGGAGGTGGGATATGATGATAGACATTGGATTAATCTTGCACAGGATAGGGACCGTTGGCGGGCTTATGTGAGGGGGGCAATGAACCTTCAGGTTCGTTAATAGCCGTAAGTAAGTAAATATCTCAGTACATGCTGATCCACGTTTGCAATATGTTTTAGATTCCATGCAAAATAACGCAATTGACCAACAGCTTCCCGTATCTAATATATTGTGATTTTTATCTGTAGGCTATATGTGTAATCCACATGCAGAAACTGAAGATATTTAATTAATTAATGTATTTATTTATTTACTTATTTATTTATCTGTTTATTTATGTATTTATCTATTTCTTTATTTAATTATTTACTTGTTTGATTACTTATGTACTTATCTATTTATCTATCTATTTATTTACTTATTTATTTATTTATCTATCTATCTATTTATTTGTTTATTTAATTATTTACGTGTTTAATTACTTACGTACTAATCTATTTATCTATATATTTATTTATCTATTTATTTACTTATTTATATACTTATTTATTTATCTATTTATTTATCTATTTCTTTATTTAATTATTTACTTGTTTGATTACTTATGTACTTATCTATTTATTTATATATCCATTCATTTATCTTTTTATTTACTTATTTATCTATTTCTTTATTTAATTATTTACTTGTTTAATTACTTACATACTTATCTATTTATCTATCTATCTATTTATCTATTTATTTACTTATATCTATACTTATTTATTTATTTATTTATCTATTTCTTTATTTAATTATTTACTTGTTTGATTACTTATGTACTTATCTATTTATTTATATATCCATTTATTTATCTTTTTATTTACTTATTTATTTATTTATCTATTTCTTTATTTAATTATTTACTTGTTTAATTACTTACGTACTTATCTATTTATCTATCTATCTACTTATCTATTTATTTACTTATTTTTATACTTTTTTATTTATTTATCTATTTATTTATCTATTTCTTTATTTAATTATTTACTTGTTTGATTACTTATGTACTTATCTATTTATTTATATATCCATTTATCTTTTTATTTACTTATTTATTTATTTATCTATTTCTTTATTTAATTATTTACTTATTTAATCACTTACGTACTTATCTATTTATCTATATATTTATTCATCTATTTATTTATTTATATACTTTTTTATTTATTTGTCTATTTATTTAATTATTTACTTCTTTGATTACTTATGTACTTATCTATTTATTTATATATCTAATTTATCTTTTTATTTACTTATTTATATACTTATTTATTTATCTATTTATTTACTTATTTATATACTTATTTATTTATTTATTTATTCATTCATTCATTCATCTAGTTATTGATTTATTTATTGATTTATTTATTTATTTATTTATTTATTTATTTATTTATTTATTTATTTATTCATTCATCTAGTTATTTATTTATTTATTAATTCATCTAGTTATTGATTTATTGATTTATTTATATATTTGTTTGTTTGCTTGCTTGCTCGCTTGTTCGTTCGTTCCTTCGCTCGTTTGTTTGTTTGTTTGTTTGAATGAATGAATGAATGAAGTTTAGGCTTTTTTGAAATGAATTGCGTCACAAACCAATGCTTGGCTTTCGCGTGCCCCTTGGTAAGCCTGCAGTATTTCTGAACATGCTTATTGGGCTCTCACTCGCTGTTGCCCGGCAACGTTTGGAAATGCGCAGGATCCAAGTGTTCAAAGTGCGGTGTCGCGTTGTTCCATTCCTACTTCGTTAGCTTATTTTAGGCTAATCATAAAGTATAAAATGGCTAGCTCTTTGTCACGCCACGCGTTGGTGGGTGTGAAAGTATTACATATGCGCACCACAATACAGGAAGTGCTGTGTCTAGTCTTTTGCCACAAAAGTCTAAAGGCTGTTTAACCGTGTTCTGCGTCATCGCTCCCCCTTCTGTGGTACCTACGTAGCCTGTTACGTTAATCCATTTTCGACTTTTTCCCTTCAAAATTTATCTAGATTCCTTCAATGGAACTGTGAGAAACAGTGAGACAAATGGACTACAGGCTTGGAATTGAAATATATTATCTTCCACAGCACTTAATGCCCTTGTAAGGACGCCTGCTTGCGTACCTCTTACAGCAGTGTTCCTCCCTTTATCCCATGTGATTGATTGATTGATTGATTGACTGATTGATTAACCAGAGATAAAATCGAACAAGATAATCAGCCCAAGAGGGATTTGAAATAACGACCGAGTGCACCATCAGAGTACGCCTACGACATTCAGTTTAAAATGTTTAAAAGATTGACAATGTGAATTTGATTATTTGCAAGTGAGATTGCTTTTGTATATCATTTTATTTTTCTCAATTGTAGTATACAATATTATGTTTCAGTAAGATTTTATGCTATTGTGCATATTCCCAATTTGGAAATTTGTGCTTATTTAGTTACAGCAATTATGTCTTCTGTATTCTATTTAAAAAGATTTTTGAAATATATTGGTTGGGTAAGAACTGCTAAATCATATCTTATGCCGTTGTGTTCACTCCAAAAGAGAATAATTAAATATCTTTTTGCCAAGGCCTGTTCATTACAGAACAAATTTATAATAATTTACGAGTAACTCTGTTGAACTTTTTTCATAAAACTCGTTATAGGTATAAAGTTGGCATGGAAACATTTCATAATATTATGTGATATATGTTACCTCTTTTACTTTAATTAAAATACAATACAAAATCTGGGCAAATTCATTCTTCATATATGGACCAAGATTATACAGTTAATTTATTAAGGGGAGGGAGATGTGAAATTTTCGAACAAAACTGAAGAAAAAATGAAAATTTGGTTTTTTCCATTTATATTATATTTATTTTCATATTCCGATGTTAGTTTTTGATTTTGTGCCCTTAAAAGTATTAAATTAAAACCAAGATAACTGGAATATTGTATTATTCCCATAATAAACTAATACTTATCATTATTTATATACCTTCTGTGAACATATAAATAAAAAGAAATATTGAAAATTTCTTACAATATGGTGCATGGAGCATTTTATATCAAACGATATAAAGGTTTATAAAATTATTAATATTTACAGAACTATTGTACTTAGAAAGTTGAAACTTGGTATGTCCATTACTAATAACATACTTAGTATTCATGATCAATTTCAAACAAATCGGATAAATTTTGTGGATTTTGAAATATTCACCTCTGCCTCCCCTTAAGATAAATAACATTTTCTGTAAGAGAATTAAATATTATAGTGGTTTAAATTGAAATTACCCATTATTTACTTTTTTCGTATCCTAGATATATTCTTTGGACTCGTGTGTTTTCTTTTTTATTTGCTATTTACAATATTTTAACAGTATCATTTAACTTTTAGTATTACATCATGTGACTGGAACTGTTCCTTGCTCTTTTGGGTGCAAACTGTATATTTTGAATATGCATTTTGTAATTAACTTCAATTTCAATAAATTCAATTTTAAATCCAAATTTCGAAATTGGTAATTTTTGTATTTTATTTCACTTACGTAACTCACACAAACGTATTACTTATTGTAGGATGAAAACCTTAATGCGGGTTAAGAGTTAAATTTCGATATACAGATTAATTTCGCCTCGTTTATGAATTACGAGTAAAAACCATGGTAACTGAGAAAGGAAACTTGCTCTATTGGCAAATAATTTTTAAAATTTCAGGTCTCATTAATTTGAGGACTTCAAAGCGTGTCGTTTATCAGTTATCACACAACTTCTTGAGCACATTGTCTCTAGTGCGAACACCGTCCTCGCCCACTGTTACCTTTGTCTCTGTCTGATGTACCTGCCCGCGAGGTGATGGCCCAGGAAGAAGGGGTTTTGGGGAGGGGGGAGAACGTGGTCAAACGCATTGCTCGGTCTGGTTGGTTGGAAATAACGCCTTCTTCTCTTGCCCTGAACTGCTCTCATCACATCTTCTTCGGGGTCGGTCATAGGGCATCTCCTTCTCTCCGACGCGAGTCCCCATTCAACATCTCCCTCTGCATGTGACGAGCTCCCAGTGCTTCTGCTGCTGAACGCTTCGCACTTGTTTTCTACCTTGCTCTACCCTTCTCCCTTCCCCCTCCGGGTCCCCCTCCTCCGCGGTCGCTATTTACCGTGTACTAACCACTGCACCTTGGAACGAAAGCTGCACGAGACTCATTCTCATTCGTTTGTGGCAGACGGAGTTGCTCGGACAGGTGGAAAGGTGCGGAGCGGCGAACATAACCTAAATTCAACACCGAGTGCATTTTTTTCACCTGTGGTTCCGAGGACTTGCGAAGCAGTGAGGACTACAAATCTGCAATCAACTTTTAACGAAGGGATTACAGTATAACTTCACTTGCCAACTGTGTTAGCGTGTGTGGCGAACGACTCTTACATTCACGTGTTTTTCCTCATTGCGTACGAGTGTTTCCTGTGTTTGTACTCATTGTCAACAGCAAATCAGAAGCGGGTTGTGCATTTCTTCAATGAATAAGACATCGTGTAGCGATATATTTCTAGATTAACCAATCCGATAAATGTTTAATAACAGTGAATACAGAATGTGTATCACGGCAGAACTGAATAAGTGATCGTTTTTAAAATTTGACATCCACATAACATCGTGTGCATCGTTATCAAAAAAGTGACCAATTGATACTGAGTGTTTGTGGAAATTAAGATTTGTCTAATAGTGATGTAAAACAGTGCCGATAATCCCAAGTTTTGGAAGGTTCAGTTTCTTGACTAGTAGGTACTGGATGTTGTTAGCAAGGACCTACAGAACAAATATGTCAGCTTTGTTTAATCTACCAATTTGCATACTAAAAAGACGTGGTCTCGTGAGTGTTGGGAAACCCGAGTTAAAACAGGACTCCATGTTGTACTGGTAATAATCATAATAAAAAGAATCTATGAACCTCTTGTTAACATAGTTACTACATACCCGAGAAACAATGTGCTAAACATTGTGTTGTGTTCAGACTTTCTGAGAGTGACGTTAAGATTTAATGACAATCATTTTCATACGCGTTTGTGAGATATCGAGTGAAATATTTCTATAACACGCAAATAAGATCAGAATTCATTAAACTTGAGATATAAGTTGCAGTATAGTGTACGTTGGCAGTTTCTTTAAGGATAAAGAAGATTATTATTATCCGTTTTATGTGGGTCAAAAGGCCAATAAATATACTAGAAATAAAACTATATGAAATATGGTTGTGGTTGCTGAGTCATCGCTGCTATAGATACGGATCTTGTTCTGTCAAGTTGGCCGCAACACAGTTGTCACCAGCCGCCGCCACTGCCCGCGACCTCCCGGAGGAAGAGTAGCGCCTCTATATGATGAGGGAATTGGACACGGTCAGTCCAGTGGTCTGGCCAGCTTGGTGTTACACAGGTATTGTCAATATTCCATTGTGACAACCTCTCTTTCGTTGTCTTGCCCTTGAAATAACCCCTGCGACAGCGTTTTCTTTGAACTACCTGATTAATTGGCTACGTATACGCTTTCATTATGTAACTGTATTACGTATAAATATTCTATGACTAACTTTTGCTTTGTGTACTAATTATGTCGATCCGGGCGCGGCGATATGCGTTTAACATGCATTTTACGGTGTTCTGTAACCATTGTATTCGATTCAGATTCTGTAGTAACACGCATATGTGCTGTTATTGATGTCCTCTGCTGTACTGAAGAAGTGTAATGGAAGTGGTGTCACATTTTTGGGTTTTTACACTGTGTTATAGACCCAGGTACATCCAAAATGTTTCGGAGCATAGCATCGCCTCTATCACGACAGAATGCATGTTTAATCTATAGGGATATCCTGAACTTACACCAACAGACAGCGCGTTTTGCGTGTGCATTTGTTTTTTCCGGTATATAAACATTGAGGATTTACGTAGTATATTAGTGCATTAAATACTCTTAAAAACAACTGAAAAAGCCAAAATTTTGCTGTGTTCCTATATGTAAAAACAAGGGAAAGCCTTTTGTCTTCATTCAGATCCCGAAATATTCTGAATATATTTAAAGAAAAAAATATCAAAAGTCCTTCAATAACTGTCTATTCAAAATACAAAATATTACATAGGTTACATGAACGTATCTTTGACTAGCGCTTTCGCCATTATAATAGCATCTTCAGGTCAGACTTGCGTGATGTTAAGCTTTTCATATAAAGACGTAGATGGACAAGTAACATCGAAATGTGTTAAGGTACATGACGTGAAAATATAAAAATACAATGATAAGAAAAACAAGTAAAATTTGACTTATGAACAGTGGAATATATATATGTATGACAGACTTCAATTTTTAAACAAATTTTGATCTATAAGCTGCATACATGTTTCTGCAGGCTTTAACTCCAAATACTTTTATGTATTAATTTTTGAGACCTCATGAAGGTTCAACTGTCATACATATATATATATATATATATATATATATATATATATATATATATATATATGTATGACAGACTTCAATTTTTAAACAAATTTTGATCTATAAGCTCCATACATGTTTCTGCAGGCTTTAACTCCAAATACTTTTATGTATTAATTTTTGAGACCTCATGAAGGTTCAACTGTCATATATATATATATATATATTCGACTGTTCATAAGTCAAATTTTACTTGTTTTTCTTATCATTGTATTTTTATATTTTCACGTCATGTACCTTAACACATTTCGATGTTACTTGTCCATCTACGTCTTTACATGAAAAGCTTAACATCACGCAAGTCTGACCTGAAGATGCTATTATAATGGCGAAAGCGCTAGTCAAAGATACGTTCATGTAACCTATGTAATATTTTGTATTTTGAATAGACAGTTATTGAAGGACTTTTGATATTTATTTCTTTAAATTTGTTAACTTGTCGGACCAACATGCCTTTCAAATTCTGAATATATGTTTTAAACCTTAAAAAATTTAACTAATTAAATTGCACCTCGAAAGTGCTAGCTATTAAACAAAAATAACTGCTTCAAGTAAGGAAATGTTGGCTACAGTTCTATTTTGGAAGAGGGAAAAGAAAAATTAATAAAAAGATATGCAACCTCGACACAATTAGATTATATTCAGTACTTCTAGGAGTCTCCGAAATTTATGCCAGTATTTTACGTCTGCAGTAAACTCTCGATTAACTGGGATATATTTATTATCCAGGACAATCCATAGTGAAATCCATTTCGTGAATAAGTTTTTAATGTGCTGTAGACTAATTATTAAAACCGTGTTTTCACTTCAAATTTTCAACGTCATCCTACATAGCATTCAAAACTGCATGTCCTTAAGCTACAAAACACAGGAATAATCGTGATACTACTGCGATCATATTATATCATCTTATCAGACATAGCATTTGATCTTTCTGCAACTAGAGAAAAGAAATACGAGGAATTCAATCTCGACAGTCCCTTCCCTATGGAAAAAAACACATTGGCGGCTGCATATCGTGTTCTTGTTTAGGTTCATGAATATTCAATTTACTCGTATCTATATTCTACATACTATAGATTTCCCCATCCATCTCTTAAAGGAATCGCTCTGTATTATACAAGTTTACGCTGTTATTCATTATATATTAAATTAAATTATGAGATAAGAAAATACTGAATTATATTAAATTATAGTCTACTAGGCTATACAACATAATTATAAATATAATTTTGACACACACAGAAACCAACATGCGGGAGGACATAATCACCTGTAGCATATGACATAGTATAGCCCTACAACATATTATGCCGCATGGAACGCTCCTGCCATCTAACGGTAAAACTTGGCATAAGATATCCCTATTGAATCCGTTAACAAGATCCTGATGCGTAGTTCCGAAACTCCGGCTGCTTCTGCGTGTATGAAATGACGCAAAAACAGAAAAAAGTTCGCAGCAAGTTGTATGACGTTAAACTCTTAAATTATGCTGAACTGTACTAATTTGCTGTATTTTTTTCTGTTAGTTGTAAGAACTCCAAATAATAAGACAGGATGTAAACTCATACAAAGGGAATGCAAAGTACATTTCTCGATTATTTGAGTTACAATTCAGCCAAGTTAAGATATATATTATTATAATGTACCGAAGTACATATGATATTTCCATGCAGATATTCTGCGTCATCATACGATGAAAAAGTAATGGAACGGAGAAAAATTCTCTCCGGCGCCGGGATTTGAACCCGGGTTTTCAGCTCTACGTGCTGACGCTTTATCCACTAGAGGGAACCCAAGAGTTGGAACTTAAAACTGAGAAGATTCTTCCGACGCCGGGGTGGAATCCGGTGTGGCTTAGTGGATAAAGCGTCAGCACGTAGAGCTGAAAACCGGGTTCAAATCCCGGCGCCGGAGAGAATTTTTCTCCGTTCCATTACTCTTTCATCGCAAGTTAAGATAGATTAAATTATACAGGGACATCATTTTATTTTTACTTCAATTTTTATTGTACCTGAGTTTTTTAATGTACTTCACTCTCACCCCTCCTACTAATGAAGTTCAACCGTCCTCCACACAGATATACAGTCATAGTAGTCTTACGGTCCAAAAATATGTTCGCGTTTTCCAGTGACGAAAGAGCTTTCAATATTGAATCATTTTCGTGAAGATTGAATTTACAGTACGTAAGGTACTCTTTTATAGACTAGGTACAGAATTATTTCAACATGAGTTACTAGTACGAATGACGAAACTGGTAATTGGAATTAGATGCAATAGTCTATAGTGCGATATTATGCACAAAAAAACTGAAGCCTGTATCGAAATGAACGGCCACCATTTTCAAAAATGTGTTTAAATATCCATATTATGATTATTTTTCAATTTAACTTCATTCTCTACATTGTACGCTAATGTGCTGTAGACAGTATAATATACACTGCATAATGAATACGTTCGCATGGATAACTCAGTTCGTGAGTAAAAACACTTATTGTTAGTACTGTACTGTATTTTGATTAAACAAAAACCCAATGAAAATTATCAAACTCAAAGTTGCGACATTTCCTAGTTTACGTAAATGGACGAAGTATTTTTCTCCCCTTCTGTACCTAGTAAAGTTATTTGTTTGTATTTTATGTCAGTATCATCGAACTCCGTTCGTGGAAGGGGTAGCAAACGGTGTTTTCTGTTTTCAACCGTTAATACAAAGATATAGCCAGGTCAATATTAAAAATATTAGTAAAAATAAAATGATGTCCCTGTACTTTGATGAAGTATTGTAGAGCTTTTGATAGAAAGTTGTCGTGGACTATTTCGATGAAACATACAAGCGATCGCTGTCCGTACTTTACGCAACGGCTTCAACATTGTGTGGAAGCTACGGTCCTCGGTACAAATCCCTTCCAAGGCGCAAATATTTGTAACAATTTATCCCTTGCTAACCTCATAGTAACGAAAGTATCACTTTGTTGTCAGTTTGAGAATTGCATAGGCAATTCCTTTCGAAATGTGATCAAAATAACAATAAATTCAATTTACAAGTATTGTAACAACACGGGAATATAAGTTTCAACGCTGCCGTCGAACCAATGTATTTAGTAAATTCTAATTTTTAGACTAAGAAAGATTAATTAAATTGTTAATTTAAATATATCGTCATTGAAATAGAATATTCCAGAATTCATAACGAAATGAATTTTAACGTAGGTCTTATTATATGTTATACCACAGTATACTATATACAGTAACGAAGCTTGAGTTGTGAGGGTGCTAAACAATAGACTGTGCCGGTACTTCACCGCATTGTCTTTAATGAGGCGATATTAGCGATCCTAGCGGTTAGCAACTATCTATGGATGGCTTCTTTTTTGATAATAATCTAAGTTGGAATTTTCAAGTTAAAGAAACGATAAAAAAAATCTGTTCCTCCATTCACTGTTTGAGTCGCTTGAGAAACTTCTTGCCCCAGCAACTAAAACTTACCCTAGTGCAAACCCTAGTAACGCCGCACTTCGATTATTGTGACGTTTTGTTAAGTGACCTAAGTTCTGAATTGTCAGTCAAGTTACAGCGAGCTCAGAATATGTGCGTCAGATACGTGTGCAACATCCGACGGTATGATCACATATCACCGTCCTTCGCAAGTCTCTCGTGGCTCCGACTTAAAGAACGTAGAACTTTACACTCTTTGTCTTTACTCTTTCGAATTCTGCACACTTCAACACCAAATTACCTTTCGTCTCGTTTCTCTTATCTATACTCTAACCACGACGTAAATACCAGATCACTTATCTGTGGCACGCTAAGTATACCTCTTCATAGAACATCTTGTTATTCATCATCTTTTACAATATCCACCTCGCGTCAATGGAATTCCTTGTCACAAAGTATTAGGGGCTGCAAGACAATAAACACTTTTAAGAACAGCTTAAAAGATAACCTTATCAGCATTTCACTCCAATCATACTGATTTAAACTATCACTGACTACTTTGTTACTTTTTTCTTTAGACATCATCCTGATTGTGCTGTATTTTAATTGTCTCGTAATAATCTCTTTCTATTATCTAATATTATTTGAAATATATTAACATTCTATGTATTTTAGTTTAATTCTGCTACACAGTTTATTTCAGTGTTTAATTAATAGTTCATAATATTTTGTTGTTTAATTCGTAAATAACTCTTGTATACATGTAACTCTCATCTAAATCAAATTGTTGGATTCTTTGTAAGTTCATGCATATCTATATACACTTTTTGCTGGTTGAGTGGAAGAGAAGGCCTTACGGCCTTAACTCTGCCAGCTAAAATAAATCATTATTATTATTATTATTATTATTATTATTATTATTATTATTATTATTATTTTTACTACCTATTGAGCTTCGTGACTGTATATACTAGACTGTGGTTATGCCATGTTTTAATTTTACGAATAGACATAATCTTTTACTTGTTGTAAAGCAGTAAAAACATGCCCTCGATCCAATTTCTTTCTATTTTATGTAAGTACGATTAGTAATGCAAATCAAGATTTTCAGGTACGATTAGTAATTTTATAAACCGAAGGCTTTATCAAGCTCGATGAAATGCCGAGAAAGTGAACAGAAAGAAATAAATCGGCGTCTTAAGATGATACATGCGTCATTTGAAGCGCATTCATAAATGAAATAATTTGCTCTGCTGCCGAATAAGAACATAAGCTTACGTCTTTTACTTTGCACACAACAATAAAATATCTGATTTGAATTATATTAAATTGTAATTAATTATTCACATATTGCCGTAACAAGTTTTCATTTAGTATATCACGTGTAGTAAAAATTAAAAATTGATCCTTTGAAAAGGTGGACAAATTAAAATATCTTGGAGCAACAGTAACAAATGTAAATGGCACTCGGGAGGGAATTAAACACAGAATAAATATGAGAAATGCCTGGTATTATTCTATTTAGACACTTTTGTCATCCAGTCTGCTCTAAAAAAACCTGAAAGTTAGAGTTTATAAAACAGTTATATTACCGGTTGTTCTGTATGGCTGTGAAACTTGGACTCTCACTTTGAGAAAGGAACAGAAGCTAAGGCTGTTTGAGAATAAGATGCTTAAGAAAATATTTGGGGCTAAGAGGGATGAGGTTACAGCAGAATGGCGAAAGTTACACAAAGTAGAACTATACGCATTATAGTCGACATCTGACACGATTAGAGATATTAAATCAGACATTTGAGATGAGCAGGGCATGTAGCACGTATGGGCGAATCCAGAAATGCATATAGAGTGTTACTTGAGAGACGGGAGGGGAAAAACCTTTGGGGAGGATAATATTAAAATGGATTTGAGGGATGTGAGATATGATTGTAGAGACTGAATTAATATTGCTCAGGATAGGAACCGATGGCGTGCTTATGTGAGGACGGCAATGAACCTCCGAGTTCCTTTAAAGCCATTTGTAAGTAAGTAAGTAAAATCACGTGTAATATTATTTTGTTATTTGCGAAAATCAACACTTGAAATTGATAACAATATTGCAATGCATTTGTCGTCAATGACGTTCTTGACTTTATTTCATGTTAAGTAACAACAGCACTATGAAAGCAAATTGTTCAAGAGAAAGAAATATTTTATGGGCATTCACACGCGAGTCAAAAGTTGTGTCTAGAGCTGACTGTCAAAGCAAAGCGCGACTAAAATGTATGCGTGGTCTGTCAAACTTTAAAATTACTTGCGTGAGAAAAGAATGCTGACACTCATCTCGCGAATTTTACAGCAAAGTAATCTCTGTATATTTCCGTAACAAATTCGCTTTAGTATGTTATTTGTTATATAACTAATGGCGTTGTGTTAATTTTACAAAATAATGGGTGTAGACTTTTATAAAAGTACGCAAGCTTAGCTACTTAATTATATTTTATCCCATGTACAACAATCCTCGTTTACTGCGCATCGAAACATTACACTCTACTTTCTGGATCCTCCTAAATGTATTAACATCGTCAATCTGTATATGTTGGGAATATCACAGTCAGAAGATTCGAAAATCTTACGTAAATTTAAATGGTTTGGTGCAGTTTTATAGGACGTAAGGCAAAGATGATTGAAATATATCTCGCGTATCGACTTTCGCCAAAATGAAACCATAACGTTGCGGAAACTCATTATGTCGTGCTTAGGTTCACTGGAAATTCAGAAGTACCGCAGGCAATAATATATTCTTCAGTTTTTGAAGGAAATTGTATAAAAACAATGTATCTAATAATAAAAGTCAACATGAAACATTACATAAATTACCCCGAAAGAGCAAAACTTGTGATGGACAGTTCCTCTACCGAACAATTTCCTTGCTTAATGTTGTTCTACTTAGAAAATTAGGGTGCTGTGCATAGACATTTCGCTAGCCCGCGCTACGAGCGTGCTAAACTAGCCCCGGCTATCGACTGATAACTTGTACAGGATTCATATCATATCGCTAACACTGGTTTATGAATAGTTCGCTGATCATCCACCGAATGGCCGCGCTAAGAATCTCTATGAATATGGCCCTTAGAAACTTATTGGTGACAAACGCATTGTAGACTAATATTTTATTAATAATTTCAAGTACCGATTTTTACAGGTATCAAAACAGTTTTACACGTAATATACTAAATGAAAAACTGTATTACAGTAATGTGTAATAGGCCTGTTGTGAGGTTTAATGGAATGTCATTTTGCCTGATACAAAATTAGCTCACCAACGAATATGTCGAGTATCGTTAGTTGCACTGCTGGTAGTCTGTATTATAAGAATAAATACAAGCCGAATTAAATATTATTATAAGTACTAGCCATACCCGTGCGCTCCGCTGCACCCGTTAGAAATAAATATAAAGTAATTACATAATTAAAATAGGACATTTGATCCAGGGAACATTCGTGTTTGATATAAAGATAAATCGTTTATTATGTTACTTAATTTAAATTGTATTTGCATAATTAAAATGCGATCATTTTGATCCAGAGACCACTCATTTGGTCATAAAAATTATTTTAAGAAATACAGGAAACGAATATACAGAATAGCCTATCAAATTTTCTGTGCATAAGAAGCTATTTTAATCTTGCCTGTCCTCGATTCACTCAGAAGTTACTGTGATAACATTATAGCATTATGTCCATCTAGAGAAACTACACTTTCCAATGGTGAAATAATAATTAATTATACAAATCGGTTAATTTAGCTTCTGATATTACTTCATACAAACACAGAAACATTATCTGTAGGCTGTCTTTCATAGCTTTCGATTGTTGCTGTCCAAGGCCCCTTATAGACGAATTCATTTGTTTTTTTATTTCAATACACCGACTTAGATGGCAGTTACTTTAATTTTAAAACTCATTTATCTCATTAAATATCAGTCTTATCAAAATTTTTGAAGGAATAAAACTTATCGGAAATTATTTTTAAAGAAACTTTTGTTATGTAACATTTTTCACAAAAATCAATAATAAGCGAGATATTTCGATTTATTTAATTCAGGGCCCCTTATAACCCCCCCTTTTAAATAATGTATTTTGAATGCCATATAGCCTAAAATCTAACTTACTATGAACTTAATTTATATTCCAATTTTCATCGAAATCCGTTCAGCCATTATCGCGTGAAAAGGTAACAAACATACATACAGACAGACAGACAGACAGACAGACATACAAACAAAAATTTCAAAAAAGCGATTTTCGGTTTCAGGGTGGTTAATTGTATATGTTAGGACCAATTATTTTTGGAAAATCGAAAATTACCAGAAAAATGTCGGCTACAGATTTATTATTAGTATAGATTATATGTGAAATTATGGAATTCAGATTAACGTAACTTAACCGGTGAGAATAATACCAAATCGAACTTCATTTTAAACGTAGGTTACTAACTAAATGGAAAACGGAATGTTGGCAGACCGAGAAAATGCAAAACTACGTGAAGCGGTAACCAATTGATCTAAGTCCATGACTATTACAGCAGAATAGTAGTAGCAGCAGTAGTATAATAGTAGTGATAGTACGTATTGTTTGTTACGAGATGAAGACTGAAGATGAGGCGGTAGAGGGAAGAATGTTAGTGATATGAATGCTTACATTATGTGACGCAGTAGCGATACAATTCATTACAAATATAGACTTCATCAATTTCTTTCTGGTCATTGTTCTTGTGCTTGGAAAGTGATAAGCTAAACTATTTATTATTATTATTATTATTATTATTATTATTATTATTATTATTATAATCATCATTTTGTGTCCAATTGCCTCCTTCCTTTTGTAGATTTTTGCTATCTACATTGAATTGTGAATCCTTAAAGCACGTTGGCTAAGAGAGTTTCGTCTTCAATTTCATAAAAAAGGCTCGTTCCTTTTCCTTAATTCTTCCAATAATAATTCATGCTACTGGTTCCCGGAATTTCATTACGAGCGTTTAAATGTTTAAAGTCTGCATTTATATTATATAACTTTGGAACTTTCGTGCTTTTGTTGTAAAGAATGCATCCTCTTTTTACGAATTGTGAATATCTTCACTCAACCAAATCTGGTTTTTGTTAAACAGTATGCATTATAAAATGCTCACATGAAATTTGCTGGAATAATTCAGTGGATATTTGAATATAAATCTTAAGATATTTTCATTCTTGATCCACATTACTTTCAACTTCTGAAGTTTTAATAGAGACTACATTTACTTACTTACAAATGGCTTTGAAGGAACCCGGAGGTTCATTGCCGTCCTCACATAAAACCAACACAGTAGGTCTACATAAATAAAAGTTCTTAGTTTCATAAGTTTTAACGTATTATCATACATAATGTGTTTGTTTAGTATATAAATATTTTACAATGCCAAAGTTTTCGTATCTCAAATCTGCCAAATTTTGATCTCCATTACTGGTGATCGCCGTTGCACTGCTTATTTGCGTCAACGCTTAAGTATTGCTATTCAACGCGGATCAATGAGCGTTTTAGGTACTTTTCCCGACTCCAGCCCTTTGGACGAAATCTTTCTTCTGTAAAATTTATCAAGTATTCTGTGTGTAAATGATAATGAACGATTCGTGGATTTTACACTTCAAATAATAGAAGCAAAAATATTTTTACAAATCAAATCAGCTTTCTATTAATTTATTAATAGTATCGCAAGAGTGTCTTAATCTGTTTTGAAGTTAAAAAGTGCTACTGGCAATGCAGTAATACCATTTAAATAAATAAGTATACAAATTAATTATTATTTTATACGACAGACATTATGGTGTTTTCTTTGTAAGAACGTAATTGTGTAAAAGTTCCTAATTTAAAATTACATATTTTATTTTATTTTTTCGGGAAACTGCGGTGACCCATCCCGAAAGCCACGGCGACCCATATTTGGGTCGTGTCACGACCGTAGACTATACCTGTTTTTTTTTTTTTTTTCTTTAAATGGGACATGACATTAGCGCTGTGATCGGAAAACACAACTGATTGTCACATAGCGTGGTAGGCCTGTTGCTATGGTGACAACGGTTGATTGCCAAAGTTACAGTTCTGACGTGGTGAGTGCTCAATAACTCTCTTTGCTACATTTATTGTGCACACAAAGTTACCACAGTCTACTATATACAGTCGCGAAGCTCAATATGTAGTAAAAATGCAACCATGGGTAGTTGCCCACCACTAGGATCGCTACTATCGCCTCATCATCGCAGATCTCTCTCCTAGTAGACGACAAAATATATTACACTTTCGTTGTGTTCTTTTGGAAAAATTAACACCTTCCTTCCATTATTGAAATATTAAATGCATAAAGTTAATTTATTATTTTAATGAAGTATATTAAATTCCACCATAAACTCGAAGATACCTGGAAGAGATAGGTTAATATGTTTGTTTGTGCAAAACGAATTGAAATTTACAATAATCGCTTCACTCATTCAAGATTATGGCGATAATTAACTATGAAACCAATAAATATTAATTTGCATTTCCCTTTACAACAATAATAATGGAAATATGAATTAATGGAGTAACTTACGTGTACCGGTACTTGTAGTGTAGGCTTACGTAGTTAACAAAGTGGGATGAGGTTAAGCAATAATAATCACACCAGAATTGGAAATAAAACGTGATTAGTAAATTTTATTGTAACAGACTTTTTGTACGTCTCTAGTAAAGTAACAAATAAAAATAACAACAAAATTAACAGCTATAATTAAAAACATATCCTTTGAAATAAAATAGGCCTAAGCAATAGTAATCCCACCAGAATTGAAAATAAAACGTGATCAATAAATTTCACTAAAACAAACTTAATTTTTCTACGTCTCTAGTAAAATATTATTATTCCGATTATTGTATTTTAGCCATTAACATTTTCATTACAACCAATAACGAACATTTCACAAGCATCAATGTGAAATACGCAACGAGCTAGCACTCGATGGAAATACGACACAGTCCAAAGTCGACCGTGGACAGTCTATTGTTTCTAGTTGCTAACCGCTTGGAATGCTTTATCACGAGATTTGCAAAAAATCACCTCAAGCTTCGCGACTGTATATAGTAGACTGTGGTACTAGGAACAATAGACTGTGCCGGTACTATTTCGCATTATCTGTGATGAGGCGATAATAGCGATCCTAGTGGCTAGCAACTATCTATAGATGCATATTCCCTACGTATCGAGCTTCTGACTGTGATGTTAGCATTGGTACGTTTCGTCTTTCATTCTCTGTCGATGTTTGTATTGTTTTTTACGTTCGCGTAAATTGTCAATGAATGTTTTAACGTCAGCCATCTAACTTCAATCCCATCAGCTGACAGCGTGGTAGTCCATATTGGCAAAATAGCGCTGTAGTTCCAAACTCGCCCGCTAAAGTGCCATGTCGCATCTTTAAAGAAAACTGGTATAAGAATCCGTGCAGTAGTCTATCGGATAATAACATGCTGAAGTGTAAAACTAAGCCGAATGAATTATAGTTGTGTTTTAATTTCATATGCAGTATTTGAAATGATTCCTCAAGACGCAAATCTTCAAGTTGTAAATGTGTTCCAGCAGATCACGTAACAGGCAAAGACTTCCTTCGATCTGGGAATTATTAAATCAAGGTATCATACTTCTCCAAATATTTTGAGATACAATCTTAGCTGTAGTTACTTACTTACTTACAAATGGCTTTTAAGTAACCCGAAGGTTCATTGCCGCCCTCACATAAGCCCGCCAGCGGTCCCTATCCTGTGCAAGATTAATCCAGTCTCTATCATCATACCCCACCTCCCTCAAATCCATTTTAATATTATCCTCCCATCTACGCCTCGGCCTCCCTAAAGGTCTTTTTCCCTCCGGTCTCCCAACTAACACTCTATATGCATTCCTGGATTCGCCCATACGTGCTACATGCCCTGCCCATCTCAAACGTCTCGATTTTATGTTCCTAATTATGCCAGGTGAAGAATACAATGCGTGCAGTTCTGTGTTGTGTAACTTTCTCCATTCTCCTGTAACTTCATCCCGCTTAGCCCCAAATATTTTCCTTAGCACCTTATTCTCAAACACCCTGAACCTATGTTCCTCTCTCAGAGTGAGAGTCCAAGTTTCACAACCATACAGAAGAACCGGTAATATAACTGTTTTATAAATTCTAACTTTCAGATTTTTGGACAGAAGACTGGATGATAAGAGCTTCTCAACCAAATAATAACACGCATTTCCCATATTTATTCTGCGTTTAATTTCCTCCCGAGTGTCATTTATATTTGTTACTGTTGCTCCAAGATATTTGAATTTTTCCACCTCTTCGAAGGATAAATCTCCAATTTTTATATTTCCATTTCGTACAATATTCTGGTCACGAGACATAATCATATACTTTGTCTTTTCGGGATTTACTTCCAAACCGATCGCTCTACTTGCTTCAAGTAAAATTTCCGTGTTTTCCCTAATCGTTTGTGTATTTTCTCCTAACAGCTGTAGTTACACCTACTTAAATTTAATCGTCCTGCACATCATTGAGGAGAATATAAGAAATTAAAACCTGTTATGTATTTTGCGACCACAATTTTCTCTTTTTAATTCTTAGATCAACAGTGTTTTTCTGTGTTTAATATACACCAAAATGTTGTAGCCGTTAGAAGGTTCTTTTATAAATAAAGAATGAAGACAATTGAATTTTATATTGATACAGAAGCTGTCCCAACGTCACAATGTATTTCAGTTATGAAAAATCGAAGATAAAAAGCTTTAATTATAATAATAACGTGAAATCAACGACTTTAGCAACAAATTAGTAACAGCAATTTACATAATTAACATAGGGAGGGAGGTGACAGACTTTTATTATATTACAGGGCGTATGTCTTATGTGCCTTCTACACAAATTGACGAATGGGCGTGTGCTATGAAGAAATGAGAATATATTTTGTGCGAGATCGTGCGTATTTGCTTGCTTTCCGCACAAAACCAATACGCGGTAAGTGTGAAATACCACATTCAGTATTCCCAACGTTACACACATAATTTCCCTCTTCTTACCGCTTAAGCGCCATATTCATTTTACTGCTTTAGGCTTTTAACATATTATTTTTAGAGACGTTTAACATAGTAATAATTATAAATTGGAAACTTACCACTGCAATTTCACCTAAATTGCAATGTTAATTATTGTTTTTAAATATTTGCAAAAATTAAGTAAACTCTACAACACCACAAAAGTTACTGCATTTGTAATTCAAGTAACATTAAGGAAGCCGTGAAAAGATCAACAAGATTCCAGATGCCGATGTTATTACTGCAATATGTTATATAAATAATATTGTGAAAATATTAAAATGAAAAATAAATCATTACATAACCTTACCGTTTGTTTTAAGTTCGCATTTATAGACTGGGGGAAAAAAAAAGACAGACGTATATCACGGCCTGCTGGAATATAGTAAACACAAAAAACATTTTATAGCAAAATGTTGAAGATAGATATTTTAATTTTTAAAAGTTGCCGTCATTGAACAGAAACCAAGATGGAGATTTCATTGCAAGTAATTAGAAATTCGTTTTTCAGGTATGTAATAAACGATCTTCGCACAAAATAATGTACGATACACGAGCGGTATGTTTGTTTTCATGTTCTCGGAAATTAAAAAAGCTCAACTACGTTTCGCTTTTTCAATCTTTTCGTCGAACATGAAAACATCAACATACCGCTCTTGTAACGCATATTACTATTACCTAAAGGAACTTTTTAAAATATTCTCAAGGAATTTTCTTACCCATTAAAAATTTGTCGTTGACAACCAGACTTAAATGAGAGAAATACTGATTCACTATCTAGCATGTTAAACAGAAGACCAGGGAGGAAATTAAAAAAGTGCAAGTGTTATACATTTAATTTACGAAAATATTTCATGGTACGGGTTATCCGATTTTTTCGATTAACCGTTCAGTCCACCCCCTTCATTACCACGGATAATAGAGGTTCTACTGTATAGGCAAGAATGGTTTGATACGATTCTTCACTTCTTAAGGAAATAACTTTTTTAAGCCTTAATGATACTTTCACATTCAGTGTCCTTACTGAAATTGTGAATATATTGCATGTTAATACAGAACTGGACTTTGAAAATGGTGATGCATTGTACCAAGAATATTGCCTATTGAAAGAGGTGATGCCGATTCTGAAAGATCTCCCAACTCCTCAAGAACGCTAGGACACTGTTTTGAAGACACGTAATGTGCCAAACTTAAAAAAAAAAATTGCTGAACACATACAAGGTCTTCCAATTAGTAATGCTCATGTGGAACGAGGTTTTTAAAAATTAAGAATCTCTGGACTGACGAGAGGGACCGCATGAGGCCAGAACTTGTAAAATCAGAACTCTTAGTAAAGACGAACTTTAATATATCATGTAGAGAATGTTTTGATTATGGTTCGACAAACAAAACTATTAAACAAAAAATTTAAATGTCATATTAAGAATTCAGATAAGTTCGTAAAGTATAATATCAAATAGCTTGTATAATTTTCAGTCTGTCACATATCAAGGTATGGAAGCAGAAATAAATTCTGTTACATCAATTACAATATATTAAATTATGCATCACGAATATTTTCCACTTTTCAAATAAGTCATCTTCAGGTGATGTGATTTGCTGACAAATCACTTCACAATACAATTGTATTTGTCAGCAAATCACATCACAATACAATTGTATTTGTCAGCAAATCACATCACAATGCAATTGTATTTGTCAGCAAATCACATCACAATACAATTGTATTTGTCAGCAAATCACATCACAATGCAATTGTATTTGTCAGCAAATCACATCACAATACAATTGTATTTGTCAGCAAATCATATCACAATACAATTGTATTTGTCAGCAAATCACATCACAATACAATTGTATTTGTCAGCAAATCACATCACAATGCAATTGTATTTGTCAGCAAATCACATCACAATGCAATTGTATTTGTCAGCAAATCACATCACAATGCAATTGTATTTGTCAGCAAATCACATCACAATACAATTGTATTTGTCAGCAAATCACATCACAATACAATTGTATTTGTCAGCAAATCACATCACAATACAATTGTATTTGTCAGCAAATCACATCACAATGCAATTGTATTTGTCAGCAAATCACATCACAATACAATTGTATTTGTCAGCAAATCACATCACAATACAATTGTATTTGTCAGCAAATCACATCACAATACAATTGTATTTGTCAGCAAATCACATCACCTGAAGATGACTCACTTGAAAAGTTGAAAATATTCGTGACGCATAATTTAATATATTGTAATTGATGTAGCAGAATTCATTTCTGCTTCCATACCTTGATATGTGATAGACTGAAAATTAAACAAACTATTTGATATTATATATTAAACAAAAGTAAAGGAAGCAACAAGTATTCTTTCAAACAATAATAACAATAATAATGTAGTGAATGTAGGGACATGTATGTCAACCCTTCTGCGTTTCAGTATGTACGAGGCCATAAATAACAAACATTCCAGCTCTTTGGCAGGCAGAAACCCACACTATTCCCTCCCCTTATGTCTCAGTTTATGACTTAAGCGAGGGTGTTGTACTATTGTACTTCGTAGTATAGTAGTGAATCTGGGCCAATGTTGTTATGTATTTCGGGAAAATATAAAGAGAAATAAATGCAAGAAATAATGCTGGTGTAGTTAATTCATTGTTAGAGTGTCCTTTTTCGAGAAGAAATAATACTGAAAGAAAGGAAGTTTTAAATAAAGAGAGAGCCGATCGAGATACCTACGACATCCCTGACAATTTTTCTGACAGATAATCTTAAAACGCGAGTTTCTATGCATCCTGGTATGGGCAACATAAATGGTTAAGTCGTAATGTGGAGCAAAATAAACTTCTCTGTTGGCCTTGTTCGTTGCTGTCAAAGGAAAAAAATAAAAAGAAAAGAAAGAAAGGGGAATTTCAACACATAATATGGGTTGCTTCATCACACTGAAACAATCACTGAAACTCACAGCATAACAGCTTATTTGGTGAGTGAAATTATTATTTTTCATTACTAGTAATAATAATAATAATAATAATAATAATACAATAATAATGATATTAATAATATAACAACAATATTAATTAATATCATAAATAAACATTTTCTATCGGAGGCACTTAAACTAGTTGCATCTGGTCTCACCGAGGATTTGGATCACCGGCCGCTACTGGTGCCTACGTAGGCATACGAACTCGTACAGTATTGGGTACTTAACTGTATTGCTTTGCTGCGAACAGCGCTAAGAATTTTGTCTACCGTCAGGAAGATTTGATTTTCATAAAATTCATACACTTTCCTTCGAATTAGATCATGACTAAATTAATCGATTGCACGTGGGTCTGTTGTTTCGTTCTGGGCACTCTTTCTTGACTTGGAATATTTTGCTGTATTTAACGCAACTATTTTCTTCAACGTTGAGCAATTACTCTTACCGCAGCTATGGTAATGACTAGGGCTAGGATTTTGATGACCTATGAATCATGAAAAAAATGTCCTAAAACAATGCATTTATGACGTAAAAATCTTTAAAAATGCCCTTAAACATGCCCTAAAATTGATCGTACATAATTGGCTTAGTAGGAAAAGAGGTTTTGTACTAAATATTTAGAGTGGTAATTAAATTAAATTCTAGTACCAACATTTAAGTTTATTTAATTTTACATAATTTTTTCTAAGTAGTACACTTCAATTAATTATTTTACCTGATGTAGTTTCCATGTAGTCTACCACAAGGCCACTCTTGTCCGGAATTAGCAGGTATAGATGAGTCTATATTGAAGGGGTGGTTGGACTGATCCATTACGTGGGGGTGTACTACATTAAAATGGCAACAATATTTGTGTAGAAATGTTATACAAAATAATGCGTATTAATGGACAAAATATGTAGTGAAAATTCAAAGGAACAAACATTATTTTACATTAATAATGAAGATTTATGGCGAAAATTAAATGAAAATGCCTCAGAAATTACCGAATAAAATAAAAGATGCACTTATGAGTTATAAGAGGTAAAAAATGCAAAAAATGCCCTAACAAATATGTCTTAAAACAATCAGTTTATCACATAACATATAAGTAGTAAAGCGGCTATGTTTCTGGCTTACTAGAAAAAAGATGCAATTTCATCAAAATCCTAGCCCTACTCATGGCATTGTCCTCCTCATTCTTAACATATTTATAGGCCATATTATATTTTGAATGATTTTAGCTGACAGTGTATGTAGAATGACTTTATCGCTTCCATTCGGTAACACACATCACATAATCACTATCAATATTTCGAGACACAGACTTTCAAGGACGTTACATGATAACAACTAGTTTACACTTCAACCAATCCCAGGGCAAAACTTAGTTTCAACTCATATGGGGAAAATAGAATACTGAATAGTCTTTTCTTCACATAAAATGTTGCAACAGCGCTTGGCTTCTTGTTAAGTGTCTTGTACCAATACGCTTCACTGGCTGCAACCTGTACAGATACTACCCCCTTCGCAATGAACGAACAGTAACAGAGCTATAGGATGTTAATAAAAGGTTGGCATTGCTCACCCACGGATAGATGGATAACATTTATGGGATATTCGCATGCGTTTATATACAGCAGCCTATACCATTTAATAGTTATTGTAATCTGCTCAAAAAACAGTATTTTACTTTTGCTCCTAATAATACATTTTATATTATTATTATTATTATTATTATTATTATTATTATTATTATTATTATTATTATTATTAATGTAGAATTCACTTATTTAATAATAATAATAATAATAATAATAATAATAATAGTAATAATAATAATAATAATAATAATAATAATAATAATAATGGTTTATTTTAACTGGCAGAGTTAATGCCATTCGGCCTTCTCTTCCACTCAACCAGTATGATAGAAAATTACTACAATGCTATGAATATAACATAATTAATACAATACAATACAAGACAATATAATACATAATTAATATAATACAATGTCAATTCTTTTCATCTTCACAACACCAATGGAATAATTATGTAATAATAATAATAATAATAATAATAATAATAATAATAGTAGTAGTAGTAATGATAGTCATACTTAAAATCAAATTAAATTATTAAACTCGATTACGATTATAACTTCAATTTGACTGCGCCCGTAAGAAATCGTTTACAGCTTATTTTCGTACGTTCATTAGACACACTTAAATATTAGAGAAAATTGTATTTACTTATCCCAGTTCCTTAGCTGTTTATTCATGTATAGTCGTTACCATGGCAATCATAGGGATTTCATCAAATCTTCTGCCACTACATTTTATAGCCTACTTCCTACAATAAGAAAGTAAAAATATATATATATATTTTTTACCGATTAGCGTGACTTCGTTTCCAATTTTTAAACTAATACGCAATATTCATACAAAAAAAGAAATCCGTCAATTTGTAAAATACAAGTTCAGATATTACTTAAGGAATAGGCAGTATTATTTTGTATACAATTGAAGAGTGGATTGTCAAAACGCACGCTTGTACACGTTTTATTTTTAAGAGAAATGAAAAAACCGCGGTATGGGAAATGAGCAAATGTCCAAACAAATATCATATCTGTGTCACTGCGAAAATTACTGCATTTTTACGCGAAAATCTTACGTTATAATATGAACGCTTGTATACAGAAAATTAACGCAGTTTTTAAGTTTTCGACAAACAACTTTTTGAAGGCCCGCCCCTCAATTACAGTACATTGAAAACTCTTAAGTGCTAAAATATTTGAAGCCTTATTGATCCATAACAGCGAGCAGCGAATTAAATAAAATGTTGAAATGGATGTCAAAATGATCGATAACTTTAAGCATAATAATGAAGAACTCAACAAATCTCCACGCTCTTAAATAAGTTTGCCCTATTACAGCCTTTTATTAGTGTTTGTCGCTATATACATGCAGTAGATGCGCAGTAACGTCTCCTTTTACGGAACGTTGTGTCTGCTTGCGTGCAAAACCATCTGTGCCACGATATCACAATGTATTCTGTGTTTCAGTAAGAAAAATTGCAGATTGAATTACGGAGGGAATGTGGCGGAATCTGTTCTGGAGCAGCAGGAATAAACAGACATAAACAAATTATACGAAACGATTGGAGGAACAGCATTACCGACAAAATTAATATACATCATTAATCAACATCAAACAACCCAACGTATAATACATTGGCATTTATAATAAAACCGTATAAACTTGAAAAACATTCAAATAATCACGTGACACAAACCATGATACATACGTTTCTGAATGGTGGAAATATATATATTATTGTGAAACAGAAATAGGAATATAATAAATGTAATTACTGTAATTTTACAACTCTTCACACTCATAATACTTTTTATCTTAGTTTTATATTTTATTATTTTTATCACTTTTAAATCATGTCATTTTATTATGTCATATGTGAAGACTTGCATTTATATTTTTTGTAATCTATACGTGTATTTTAAGTAAGTGACAATCAAGGCAGTCATATAGAATGTCAATGTGTATCACAGCAATGTTGGTTTTTAATATATCTCATTTTGCATACCACTAAATACTCGTATGTTTTGTATTTGTAGATATTATGTAGAGAGCACTGATATTGCTGAAATGTACTTCGTATCTGATGATGTTGGCGTAGACCAACGAAAACGTTCATACGTCTTTTAAATATGTAATGTAAAGGTGTAGCACCTTAAACATATGCTGTGAAGTCAGTGACTGAAATAAATACTTTTAAGATACAATACAGACTTCTCTGAAAATTAAAAATGAATTGCGAAGTATTGTAACGTCCAGTTGAGTTTCATATAATTCTGTTTAGGGAAAAAGTAACTACTCCGCCTCATGAATTAAGTCTCTGACAAGGGACGTTCAACCCTGGAAAGTTGGATAGGTAGCATTTATAACAAATTTTCTGCGAAAGAAAATTTCGAAGTCGACCTATAAGATAGTTAAATAGTATTTACAATATTAGTGGTAGTTTGGAAGCCCTTGTGCTGATGCTGTCGCTCGGAAGAAGCCAAGTCTGTGTAGTGCCTGTGTCGCGAGGCAGTGACTGGTAAGTACGCAGTCTGAAATCGAAGTAACAGTGTACTGTAAATGTAAATCTATAGGTTTAATTTGAGAGAAATTGAATATTATACTAGTCTAATTCCTCGCGTGATGGAATCTTTCACACGAGCAATTACTAACTTGAATTAAATTATGTTAATCAATTAAAGAAAATCTCAAGTTACCTTTGGCAATAGTGCATTTATTTGTGTTTCAAAGCGAGAGGGTTACATCGATGAATAATTCCTAAAATAAAGGAAAGTTATCAATTCGCCTACTTAGTAAATGATTCGAAATTTTACATTGTACAGTACTTAAAATAATTTTGAGGTTTGAAGATAACTTCACATAGCTAAATGTATTGAAAATTACATTACATTCTTTAAAGAAATAGTTTATTTCATATTTTATATAACTACAGTATTATTAAATTTATTTTACGTTTTGAGTACAAGAGACATAATACGAAAAATATAACACATAGTAATTGTTGAGTCATAGCATAATTGATTACCACAAATTTATTCAAATTAAGCTTTCAGGTATAACTCCCTGTAAAGTCAATTTGAATAATTTCGAGTGAAAAATTTTTCCGGGGCCGGGTATCGAACCCGGGACCTTTGGTTAAACGTACTAACGCTCTCCCAACTGAGCTACCCGGGAACTCTACCCGACACCGATCCAATTTTTTCCTCTATATCCACAGACCTCAAAGTGGGCTGACAACCGTCAAGCAATCAACATTGAGTGCACAATTTTTCCTCGAAATTATTCAAATTGACTTTACAGGGAGTTATACCTGAAAGAGCTTAATTTGCGTAATACACGTCACAATTTAAGTCACACAGAGTTAGTGTGCATCAATGTTGGTTGCTTGACGGTTGTCAGCCCACTTTGAGGTCTGTGGATATAGAGGGAAAAATTGCATCGGTGTCGGGTAGAGTTCCCGGGTAGCTCAGTTGGGAGAGCGTTGGTACGTTTAAGCAAAGGTCCCGGGTTCGATACCCGGCCCCGGAATAATTTTTCCCTCGAAATTACACAAATTTATTATTTAACATAATTTCTCCTGAACTTCGTACCATCCTAGCGTATGTTCTAAAGGACAATAGTTTAAATCACTGGTTCTGAATATAAAAGACAGTCCATTAAGCATATTACGGATTAAAAATATACTATGTAGGATGCAGCGACAACAGTTTTATTTGCTGTGCGTGGTGCAACAAGAATTTGTACATTCTTCACTGCATGAACAATTCACAGTTACCTTCTGTTTATGCTCAGTGAGACTGTAGTGTGGAGGGGTGGAAGGACAGAATAAGAGAAATAAACAAGGGATAGTGACAGGTTCTAAGAAAGACGAACTTACGTCGGTGGGCTTTATATTGTATTTGTGTACTTCTTGTAAAATATAGGCCTACTGTTATGCTTTTAATTAGTGACACCATTTACCAATTTAATGTACGATGAGTTTGTTTAATTTCATGCAATTAGATCATATTTTGTCCGTAATGATGGACCCTATTTAACTCTGCATTTACAGACGTTCAGCTGCAGCCTTGCTTCCCCCTCGTCTCTGCCACGCGCTACACTCAAAAGGCTCTGCAACTACTAGAGTCAAAGCAATATTCGGAACATGGTTTTAATATACCTTGCATATTATTTTCGCAACTTTTTTTGGCACAACATCTTGCATTAATAAGACGTATCAGTGTGCAGAATTTGAAGGTCCTACGCAATATTCCAGTGTTGAACGTTCCCTTGTGATTCTGTGAAATTGGTATCTCATTTTCAAATATGAGAGCAGAGTTATCAATTTACTATTTTTCCGTACTCTCACGTTTTTTTTATAATGGTGCCTTAATGCTTTTCCTTTCATGCTCGTAAAATATTTCTTTAGGTTTTTTGTCCGCGTTATAATTTGTTTAAATTCATTGAAAAGTCTCGCTAAAATATGACCAAATTAGAAAAAAAATTCAGTCATCAGCAACTTCCTTGAGTTTATCATCTGGTTGTCTTTTCCTTGGCTTTCTCAAACTGTAAAGCTAATGGCGGGTAATCTTATGGCGAAATTTATGAATCGCAATATCTTTACGCACTTTGTTATTTTTTAAACATATCCTTTCTCTATAGTTTATAGTCTGAACTATTACATTAAGTCGGTTGTACAAGAATTGAATTATGAAAGAATATAATATTTGTTTGTGGTCTCGGAAATTTGGTCTTAAAATCAGATATGTCACTTACTGAGGAATGTCTCTAAATTATTTTTTGTGACAAGTAGGGCCTATAGGCTATATTAGGAATACTTATTTTTCAGTCACTGACTTTACTGCAATATATGTAAGGTACAAAACCTTTACGTTACATGTTTTAAAAATCGTATGAACCTTTTCTTTGGACTATGCCAACATCATCAGATACGACATTCACTCTAGCAATATCATTAATCTCTACAAATACAATACATATTAAATAGCACACAGAATAATAAACCATACTAAAACCAACATAATTAGGATACAAATGTTATTCTTATGTGACTGCCCTTATTATCAAATAGTTAAAAGTACACATGTAAATTACAATATATATATATATATATATATATATATATATATATATATATATATATATATATACTAATAATAATAAATCTGTAGCCAAAATTTTTCTGGTAATTTTCGATTTTCCAAAAATAATTGGTGTTAACACGTATAATTAACCATCCTGAAACCGAAAATCGCTTTTTTGAAATTTTTGTTTGTATGTCTGTCTGTCTGTCTGTCTGTCTGGATGTTTGTTACCTTTTCACGCGATAATGGCTGAACCGATTTATATGAAAATTGGAATATAAATTAAGTTCGTTGTAACTTAGATTTTAGGCTATGTGGCATTGAAAATACTTTATTTAAAAGGGGGGTTATAAGGGGGCCTGAATTAAATAAATCGAAATATCTCGCTTATTATTGATTTTCATGAAAAATATTACATAACAAAAGTTTCTTTAAAAATAATTTCCGATAAGTTTTATTCTACACAAAATTTTGATAGGACTGATATTTAATGAGATAAATGAGTTTTAAAATTACAATAACAACGCCATCTAAGGCGCTGTACTGAAATAAAAACAAATGACTTCGTCTATAAGGGGCCTTGGACAACAACAATCGAAAGCTATTAAACATAGCCTAAGAGAATGTTTCTGTGTTTGTATGAAGTAATATCGGAATGTAAAATAATATAAAGTATAGAAGTTAAAACTAAATTATATGTCAATGTTCATTAAACTATGGTTGCATGTAATAAAAATTAAGAAACATGTTAAAAGAATTGTCATTGCACCAAATGCTTGCTCTCTGGACCAAAATGATCGAATTTTAATTATTTAAATACAATTTAAATTAAGCAACATATTAAACGATTTATCCTTCTATCAAACACGAATGTTCCCTGGATCAAATGTCCTATTTTAATTATGTAATTATTTTATATTTATTTCTAACAGGTGCAACGGAGCGCACGGGTACGGCTAGTATATATATATATATATGTTTGCAAGTCTTCACAAGTAAAATAATAATAAAATAAAAATGAAATGAACTGCATATTGTAAAATGTGAAGAGATGCAATTACAGTATTTGAACTATATTAGCGAATTTGTTTATGTTCGTGTTCTTATTTCTTATTGATGCATGTCTTTCGTCTGTCCAGATGTGTGTGCATCGTGGTGTAAATCTTGTAGGTTTGCCTTGAGTGCTTGTTCAAAAATTATTATGGATGCCCTAGTGTCCAACAATATTTTTCAATGTTAGGTTGTTTTATGTTTTGGTCAGAAAACACGCTTAAGTTTTGATGATTGTAATTCTTCGTAAGCGAATAAAAATCTTATCGCTGCCGTATTCCATTTCTTAGATTAGCCTATCTGTATATGAAGCTACTGTACATAGCCTAGGTGTATTGTATGCATGTAGGCATAGTCAAGATTTGCGCATTATTGCCAATTGATCGTCATACTTAATTATTTTGTGGATTAAGAGGGCCTCATGGGCTTATAATTTATAATATAAAAGTGTTATTTGTTTCGACATGTATTACAGCATTCGTATGAGCCAAGACCCACTCCGTTAGCCGAGCCGTCTGCAATAGGGGTTTCATGAACTTTCTGTGTCTCCATGAAATTCCCCGGATACTAACTTAACAGCCTTCCCAGCATTCCACAGCCGTGACATTCCTACACTAAAAGTCCATTCGACAACGTCTTGCCGTCATTAATCACAAAAATCGTTTCAGCGTCTTTTGAAGACAATACTGTTAATGTACCCACTCTTTGTAAACGTGTTTCACACAACTTCATAATGATTATTGCGTATAACGACGACTTATTTAATGAAAGAGAAAAGTATGGCTTCAGACCGGTAGCTTCACAATTATTCAGTTAGCATTTGTCTACACTTTTAAATTTCACAGGTAACAACTTCTGAAAAATAAAGGAATTTCGTCAGCCTACACTGCAAACGGGCTGAGGTAAAATTCTTTATTGTTTTGACCTGTCTGATGTAGCCAGAACATATTTTTACAAGTCATTATATTTTTATATAACATTCTTGAAGCCTGATGTTCAGTATTCTACAAATATATCGTGAAATGTGTTCATCTTACTCTCTGAAAGATTTGACGCTTACCTCTGAAGGTAAATGCAATGTAAAGATGCGCTCAGTAAGTTCGTCCACTGTTTTCACCTGCGTTTAGTACATAATACTCTTTGCGTACCTATCCTATAGGAATAAAGTCTGAAAGGGTCAAGTATGGAGAGCGCGAAGGCTAAGGAACTGGGTATCCTCTTCCATTCATCCTATATTTACACTCTACACTTCGCAGCAGTGATATTATATCCTACTGCAGTATTGCCAACTGAATGCGTAGAAAGTTCACTATCACAAAGACAAGAAATCAAACATTTCATAGCTCTGTGGTTCCACCATTCCGAATATAAATAAATATAGGGGCTATTCCATATGAAATCGATCAGTAAAAAACCTCGCATTTGTTTAATACTCTAATTTTTTTCCTATTTATACAAGGTGCTGAGGACAGTGCATTTTCAAAAATATACTATCCCAAGTCAAACTGTTTTCGTATTATTGAGCGACAAATTTAGCGTATTTTATAAAAATAAGCCTCTTTCAGCGCTCAGAACTCTGGAACCATTTTTCTGCAGAACATTGAACGAGAGCTCATTTTGAAGCTGACATTTGGTAGGTTATGATAAGAAGTAATCCTTATTTTTATTGTATACAGAGAGACAGATAATCTGATTTTACTTGCTTTTAGGCTTTTTGACAATTTGTTAAAAATATTGAGAAAAAACCTTGCATTATTAAGAGGGATTCGGCATTGTTTGCTTTGTGGCTCGGCAATAAGTTTCGAGGGTATTAAATAAATTATTTTCACACGCCTAGACTTGAACGGCGCAGTACCGCACGCACTGGCCGAGAGCTGAAGATAAACGAGCGTTGGGCATCATTTTACTCCTGTGTTTATGAAAACTTGTGATAAAGCTAGCCCCACTATGCGCTACTAGACGAAACATTACGTGTTTGTCTCCTGGCCTTGCTTGTCTCGGCTAACTCCCGCCTCACAGTCAGCTGGTTACTTCACGCGCGTACTATTTATTTTTTTATTTGATATTTTCAATACTTTTTTTTATCAACGGTGCACCAATAAAAAATGTGTGTTTATTTGTACTTTCAATGCGGAATCTAACCATATATTTTAAAAACATTTTTTTAGGGTTAAAGGCGTCTTAATGAAGAAAAATCTAAATTTCTCAGCATCAAAATAAACCATGATTTTGATCATTGGGTGAAAGGGTTTCGGAGCCACAACAGTTTAAAGTTGCTAATTTTATGAAAATACGATGAATTTAAATATTTTTAATTTAAACACTATCAAGTTCTGATGCCTCAAACTTTGCACAAAGCATTGTATCACAGGTTGTCAACGGACAGAAAAAGTTTCATTGTATTTAAAAATTGCAAGGTCAATTTTCTCTATATTTCTGTCGATTTGAGATGGAATAGCCCTTATAATATAAAACTGGCCTGGTGTCTCCCAGAAACATTGTATAGCTCTACCAGATCTAGCGATCCTGCTAGAGTTTAATTTCATTATAATTAAAACCTTCTTTAACTATTCTCCAAGCGACATTATTTTTAGGTTGACAAAATTGACAAATTTATTTGCTGAGCTAATTCATACCTTTTCACTTATCTGATAGTGCTACACAATATTTCAATATTTCTAGGAGACGTCAATCAGCTCATGTTCCAATTACATTTGCGTAATGTGGATCTCACAATTTTGCATGCGGTGCCACAATTACATTTATTACATACACACTTTCTTGCTGACACACTATTATACTTAGATTTCGTACCTACTATTTTATTGTCTCTTCTTACCCAAACGTCATATTTATACCTTCCTTCCTGCCCGTTAAATAGACCTATTACTTACTTACTTACAAATGGCTTTTAAGGAACCCGAAGGTTCATTGCCGCCCTCACATAAGCCCGCCAGCGGTCCCTATCCTGTGCAAAATTAATCCAGTCTCTATCATCATACCCCACCTCCCTCAAATCCATTTTAATATTATCCTCCCATCTACGTCTCGGCCTCCCTAAAGGTCTTTTTCCCTCCGGTCTCCCAACTAACACTCTATATGCATTTCTGGATTCGCCCATACGTGCTACATGCCCTGCCCATCTCAAACGTCTGGATTTAATGTTCCTAATTATGTCAGGTGAAGAATACAATGCGTGCAGTTCTGTGTTGTGTAACTTTCTCCATTCTCCTGTAACTTCATCCCGCTTAGCCCCAAATATTTTCCTTAGCACCTTATTCTCAAACACCCTGAACCTATGTTCCTCTCTCAGAGTGAGAGTCAAGTTTCACAACCATACAGAAGAACCGGTAATATAACTGTTTTATAAATTCTAACTTTCAGATTTTTGGACAGCAGACTGGATGATAAGAGCTTCTCAACCGAATAATAACACGCATTTCCCATATTTATTCTGCGTTTAATTTCCTCCCGAGTGTCATTTATATTTGTTACTGTTGCTCCAAGATATTTGAATTTTTCCACCTCTTCGAAGGATAAATCTCCAATTTTTAAATTTCCATTTCGTACAATATTCTGGTCACGAGACATAATCATATGCTTTGTCTTTTCGGGATTTACTTCCAAACCGATCGCTCTACTTGCTTCAAGTAAAATTTCCGTGTTTTCCTAATCGTTTGTGTATTTTCTCCTAACATATTCACGTCATCCGCATAGACAAGAAGCTGATGTAACCCGTTCAATTCCAAACCCTCTGTGTTATCCCGAACTTTCCTAATGGCATATTCTAGAGCAAAGTTAAAAAGTAAAGGTGATAGTGCATCTCCCTGCTTTAGCCCGCAGTGAATTGGAAAAGCATCTGACAGAAACTGACCTATACGGACTCTGCTGTATGTTTCAGTGAGACACATTTTAATTAATCGAACTAGTTTCTTGGGAATACCAAATTCAATAAGAATATCATATAATACTTCCCTCTTAACCGAGTCATAAGCCTTTTTGAAATCTATGAATAACTGATGTACTGTACCCTTGTACACCCATTTTTTCTCCATTATCTGTCGAATACAAAAAATCTGATCAATAGTCGATCTATTACGCCGAAAACCGCACTGATGATCCCCAATAATTTCATCTACGTACGGAGTTAATCTTCTCAAAAGAATATTGGACAAAATTTTGTACGACGTCAACAAAAGTGATATTCCTCGAAAGTTACCACAGTTGATTTTGTCCCCCTTTTTAAAAATAGGTACAATTATAGACCTATACTATTTATATTTAGTCACTGCTGTATATCAATCATGAACTTATCTATTTCTCTCCTAAGTAATATTTCTTTTCCAATTTTATTTTTCATTACCATCTAGTGACATTAATCTATATATTTTACTGTATTCATTACTCTACCTTTTCTTCCCTTTTCAACTAGTGTCATATTATCTTTCCCTATAATCCTTATCACTAGTGATGGGTTACATCAGCTTCTTGTCTATGCGGATGACGTGAATATGTTAGGAGAAAATCCAGAAACGATTAGGGAAAACACGGAAATTCTACTTGAAGCAAGTAACGTGATAGGGTTGGGAGTAAATCCCGAAAAGACTAAGTATATGATTATGTCTCGTGAATAGAATATTGTACGAAATGGAAATATAAAAATTGGAGATTTATCCTTCGAAGGGGAGGAAAAATTCAAATATCTTGGAGCAACAGTAACAAATATAAATGACACTCGGGAGGAAATTAAACGCAGAATAAATATGGGAAATGCGTGTTATTATTCGGTTGAGAAGCTTTTATCATCTAGTCTGCTGTCAAACAATCTGAAAGTTAGAATTTATAAAACAGTTAAATTACCGGTTGTTCTGTATGGTTGTGAAACTTGGACTCTCACTCTGAGAGAGGAACATAGGTTAAGGGTGTTTGAGAATAAGGTGCTTAGGAAAATATTTGGGGCTAAGCGGGATGAAGTTACAGGAGAATAGAGAAAGTTACACAACGCAGAACTGCACGCATTGTATTCTTCACCTGACATAATTAGGGACATTAAATCCAGACGTTTGAGATGGGCAGGGCATGTAACACGTATGGGCGAATCCAGAAATGCATATTGACCGGAGGGAAAAAGACCTTTAGGGAGGCCGAGACGTAGATGGGAGGATAATATTGAAATGGATTTGAAGGAGGTGGGATATGATGATAGAGACTGGATTAATCTTGCACAGGATAGGGACCGATGGCGGGCTTATGTGAGGGCGGCAATGAACCTTCGGGTTCCTTAAAAGCCATTTGTAAGTAGGTCATTACGTTGCACTATATAACACTTTTGTTTTTCTCTTTACTATTTTCTGAAACCTCTTTCATCCACACACATCTAATTTCTTATCCTCTCAGCTTCATTCCAAAGTTAATTACTTAATTCAACCTATTCAAAATTGTCACTTCCATCACTCCTTTCATGATCCTGTTACTAGTTTACTTACCTCGATCCAATTTTCCGTGGTCTAGTCATAAACAACGAAGAGAAATAGGCCTAATACATTCAACCTTTAAGCGTGTTTACCCAACAAATTGAGTACAGAAAAACGCAGTCTCGAACGGAACTCGAAGGAAAACTGTTCCGCGGCCGTTCGGAGAGTCATTTAAACACGCCCGTATGTTCTTTAGGCTAAATTAAAATTCTTGCGTGCTTTTAATAAATTATATTTTTTTATTATAGCTCAGATAATTATGTGCTTAAAATTCCATAAACGTGTATTTTTATGTGCTTACAAATTGAAAAAATATGTACTTATAAATTTCTTCTCAAGTGGAAATGTACATTCTTTTATGAGTTATGTGCTTAAAATTTGAGAAAAAAAAAACACGTACATACAACATACAAAATAGATGCTTAAATTAAAAAAAAATAATAGTTCTGTCATCGCCAATTGTTAAATAAATTAACAATGAATTTTGGTGAAAACCTTTACATTATTATACACATTTAAAGTTTTGACTGCCTCCGTCAGCATGCTGGCTTCCAGATCAGGAGATCCCGGGTTCGATTCCCGGGCTCGGCGCTCGGTGAATTTGTCTTGAAGAAGAAGAATTCCCTGGGTGTCTAGAGTCTGGAAATTTGTATGAATGTGAGTGTGCCGAGTTAATATTAATTAACCAATCATCACAAATATAAAAACACATCAGGACTGTTGCTGGGCAGTAACCTGAACACACGTTTCAGCGTCACATTGTTGACAAGTAACTCCATCTGTTAGCACAACCATAAAGCATCTAATAGATGCTATAGAGTTACCAACAACGAAAAAAAAAAAAAATTAAAGTTACATAAATCATTTCTGTAGTTTATACTGTACCAGATTTAGAATTATTTCCACTCTTAGGTTTGAGATGTATAAGATACGTGAAACATGATACAAAAAAAGAAACTACAAAATTTGGGTAACATTTCTTTTGTGTAGCAAAAAGTAGTCTTTGTAAAATGAGTGGGAATTCACGAATACTGACGTTTTCTTAAAAATAAAGGAAATAAGCAAACATGCTAAAATATTTATTAACATTTTAAAAGGCATGATGGGGCCGATAAGCTAATTTTAATAACAATCAAGGTTTTATCATATACCGTCTATGCTTATCCTTTTAACAATTTTATTGGTTTTTCAATACTTTGTTACGTTTGTTTAATTATTAAACGTTTTCGGCTCTATGGAGCCATCATCAGAACTATTTATGCCCATACCAATAATTAAACAAATGTAACAAAGTATTGAAAACCAATAAATTTGTTAAAAGGATAAGCATAGACGGTATATGATAAAACCTTGATTGTTATGCTAAAGTATGTTTTCAAATATTCTTAATGTCATTGGTTGAAAAATCTACCAGGTTACCTAAAATTACCTAATTTGCAAATAATTTTAAACGGGCACATATTTCACTAGTAAACTAAATGTGAACTTACAGGGGTGTGAAAATTATTAGAATAATCTTAATTTTAAAGGTTTTTTTATAGTTCCTTCACAAATATTAATTGAATTGATGAATATTGGTATATATTACTATACTGATGTAGGATATATTTACTACTAACAATGCCGGAAAGCATTGTTGTACATTGGTATTTTTCTTATTTTACAATTGTTATGGGAATTCAGAAATTATTATATTATGTTGGCGGAATTGAAACATAAAAAATTATATGCACAAAACAGATGTATACGTTCACTTGAACCTTCACAACAATGTAAACGCAAAGAACAATTTGTTTAAAGCATTTCTTAATTAATTTTTGATGTTTCCAATTCCGCCAATATAATATAATAATTTCTGAATTCCCATAACAATTGTAAAATAAGAAAAATACCAATGTACAACAATGCTTTCCGGCATTGTTAGTAGTAAATATATCCTACATCAGTATAGTAATATTATATACCAATATTCATCAATTCAATGAATATTTGTGAAGGAACTATTAAAAAAACCTTTAAAATTAAGATTATTCTAATAATTTTCACACCTCTGTATATTATACTGTGGTTACATAATTATCTGAGCCCTATTTATTATATATTTCAGAGCTGTTTTATAGAATTATTCCAGTAATAAGTTCGTGTGGAAATCATGTTGTAGATCTAATGATAATATTGAAGGTTTTGTAAATAAGAAAATGCGAATTTTTCTTACATATCGATTCTGTTCACTTCATTCTACAAATTATATGTTACAATTCAAGCGTGAACTCGTTCCTTTAATGATATGTTGGTCAGAATGGCATGTTACAGTTCGTTATTCGGGCGACATAAATTAATTCGCATTTGCAATGCTAGTTTCATAAAAAAATTAAAGCACAAATTCAAATTATAACTTCAGAACGAGTGGCCTGAAACGAAATTTAACTGTAAAAGATTTTATTTTCAAATTAAATTGCCGCTTCATAACGTTATACTCGACAAATAATATTTAGTGAAGATATGCCAAATTTAATTACTTCGTAAAACCTACAAACCTTATAAATATGAGAGAGCTTTTTGTTATTAGATAAAGAGAACTAAAAGAATATTATTTATTGTAGATGTAATTTTTTATTGATCTGTTACGTACTAGAGAAAAAGTAGTCATTAATGTAGTAATGTGATACATGTAGACAGTTGAATATCATTATCCACTAATATGGATGAGAATAAATCATTCAAAAACTCAACTTTTATGATGTATACTTAGTGTGTAGTGATTTAACTCGTACAGATCCAGTATAAAACTAGTTTAGGTACAAGTAATGCAAATATTGAGAAATTGCCTCTGTCAATATCATTCGTTTTCGAAAAGGGAGGTTTTATGACGCAACTGACTGTCACTTTGCTAAGAGGTTAAAACGTCTCTGGAAGATTAATGGTTTATATCTCAGCGTTCCACATACACAGTTATTGATGTCTTTTATATGCGTTAATTCAAAGGGAGAGCTGATAAGATCTTGATTATGCGTGTACAGTGTAATTAAATATGACACACAAGACAAGCAAGCTTCGAATGCACCTCATAAAATGTTATATTAGTTTCAATTAAACTTTTATAGTACGTGTTGTTAACCAAAACAGGTTGTTGTTTATAAAGAGTGTCATACTCCGGCGAAGTGTTATGGTAATGTACCGGCAAATAAACGCACAAATCAGTGACGTCGTGGAATTTAGGAACCACGTGATAAAATGGGGTCCGCCACTGTGACAATGGATAGCGCGTGCGCTTCCCGACCAAGCGGTCTGTGGTTCGATTCCCAGTGTGGAAGGAAATTTATTTCCATTACAAGGGAATGGGTGCTTATCTCTTGTCTTGTGTACTTATCCTGTGACGTATCCGCGGTGGCCATGTATCGTGCTGACCACACGTCAGGGAGGCCTGCGTTGAGAGGGAATGTAGTGTTGGTTCAAGGACATCCTTCCCTACATCGCATTGGATTGTATATCGGTATAAAGGATGAAGTTAAATAAATACAGTAGAACCCCGCTAGTCCGAATCCCCAAAATCGTTTGCAAGGACGCGTTTTTGCGTACCTTTAATGTTTCTCCTTCCATTTCCCCTTTTCATTCATTCATTCATTCATTCATTCATTCATTCATTCATTCATTCATTCATTCATTCATTCATTCGTTCATAATAATAGCTACTTTCAAACAGGTATCATCATTCAAAGTATGGTCCACACCTGTGGAGTAACGGTCAGCGCGTCTGGCCGCGAAACCAGGTGGCCCGGGTTCGAATCCCGGTCGGGACAAGTTACCTGGTTGAGGTTTTTTCCGGTGTTGTCCCTCAACCCAATACGAGCAAATGCTGGGTAACTTTCGGTGCTGGACCCCGGACTCATTTCACCGGCATTATCACCTTCATATCATTCAGACGCTAAATAACCTAGATGATGATACAGCGTCGTAAAATAACCCAATAAAATAAAATAAAGAAATTCAAAGTATGATTTTAAACAACAGCTTTTTGAGTATTTTTCGGAAGAAATTGAAAAGAATTACGGCTCCGACAGTCAAAGATGGAGACTGAATCCGTTTTTAGACAGTTGAGTTCAAATGGTTAAAATAAAAAAGAATGAAGGAAAAAACTTATTGAAATATGTATATACCTACTGATAGAATGTCGAAATTGTTTTTCTTTTTCTTTTGCAGAGCTAGATCAGTTTTGTATCAAAAGAATACCTCGAGTTTTCAAAATAAACTCTTAAATTATTGTTGGTGAACAATTGCAACCTCATATTTATGCAAAACAAGTCTTTGGTCATCATCACAAAAGCGAGAAATCTCCTTGAACCTGAAAATGGTACCACTGTGTGTATTGGATACAAAGTGCGGATTTGAGAAGCTACTTTCTGAAAAACATGCACATTTATCACAACAATGATTTTTTACTTTATTAATGAAACATTTTTATTTTTATGTGCATTGTTGTTTATGTTCATGTTTCTAAATACAAAATAAATGTTTTCAATTTAGTGCTTACAAAACAATTCTAATGTGTGATCCGTTGCGGTCTCAAAAACAGATTCACGCCAGCGCTTCAAGGAACATCCAAAAGAACGCAAAATTAAATAATACTTCTCCTCCCCTCTCCCTAAAAACAGGTCTCAAGAAATTAATAAATCTCCACAGAATTGTGTGCCTAATGAAAACTCTTCCAGAGAAATATTGATGTAATCATAATTATTTTATCTTACTGAAATTTCTTCAGCTGATCAACATCGTCTGTCACTTGTCTCCACAGTGTGAGCCTTGACTGCACACATCGTCTCCATGCAGCGTTCTGTTCTGTCGGCACTAACAATAAGAAAACTAAAGTTAGCCAACAGGTGGGAATGTAATGTTTTTCTGAAGGTCTCAGTCTGTTGTGTCAGTTGTGGCTTTTGATCTTATCTGAACGTGGATGTCTATATACGAAAGTTATATCATATTTACTGCAAAATAGTGACGGCTGCTTGTAAAATGTCGAACACGACACCATGTGTGAAGCAAGTAACATATTACGTACATAACACATATTTTATGTTTGTGTTTATTGTTTATTTTTTAAGCAAAGCATTCTATTATTATTAGCCTACTCGTACTACTCCCTACAAAATGACATAATAGAAAGCAAAAATTGTTAAAAAATATTCTAGTATGCGGACCTACAATATTGTAAAGTTATAAAAAATGGAAAAATATTCAAGAGTCGATAACTTTCCTAAAAAGTGGCATTATATGGTGAATAACGGCTTAGTTCCTATACGTGTATGAATTCAACAGTTAGGAAATTAGTCCCTGGTTTGTGTGTTGTCCTTACGTTTAGATTTTAGTGTTAGGAGAAGACTGGCTTACTCCACCAAAATTTAGCTATGAATATCCCATTAACCCTTTGCAACATAGTGGTTGTTCAGAAGAACCACCGTTTTTCTTTCTTTCTCTACAATTATAACACAGAAGTTCCACCATGTAACCACCCCTTCAGGATACATAGAGGTGCATCTGTGTTTAAAATTGTGTGCAGAGTTGAAATTAAAAAAAAATGATCGAAGCTTTCTTATGATCCATGATATGAAAAACATAAAAATAACATTTGTGCCTCAAAGGGTTAAGGGGCACATGAATGCATACATACAATTATAATAATACTGTACAATGCAATACATACCATAATATAATATATAATATAATATAATATAATATAATATAATATAATATAATATAATATAATATAATATAATATATATGACATATTCTAAAAATAAGACAGTTCCTCAAAATTCGTATGAAATTAATGGTGTGAAGTTACCTAGAGTAGAATCATTTAAGGATTTGGGTATTTATTTTACGCACAACTTATGTTTTAAAATGCACTTAAATCATGTGGTAATTGATGCATATAGAAAATTAGGATTTATAATCAGAAATACAAAAGAATTAAAAATATAAATACTATTGATACTCTCTATAAAACTATGGTTAGAAGTAAGCTAGAGTATGCGTCTGTAATATGGTCACCTCAGTTCCAGTCCCATCAAATGCAAATAGAAAGGATACAGAAAAGATTTTTACGTTATTTATATTTTAAAAAATATCACGTATCGTCTTATGACAAGCAAATTTCATATAATCAGTTACTTTTTTAATTTAATTATAAAACTTTAAAATCTCGACGATTAATAAATAGCCAAATTTTACTCTATAAGACTGTTAATGGTATATTGAATAACTGTGATTTTCTTAAATTGCTTCAGTTCAATGTAAAAAGAACAGAATTACGTCATAGGCAACCTTTTTTATTCCTATTCCTGGAACTGTTTTCTTCCAGAACTCTCCATTGTTTGTAATGTGTAATACTTACAACTCTCTGTCTTTAAACTGTGATTCTCAATTGGATTTCAGTTTAACAATTGAAAAATTTCATACAATATTAAAAAGCATTGTATTTCCTTAGATATTTAAATTATGAAGAAGTGTTTTATAATGTTTTTACTCAAGTTTTTAAAATAATTTTGCATCATTATATTGACATTTGGCACTATATTAACTGTAATATTATAATATTCTAGCATCTATTACCATCATGTATTTTCTTTCTTTCGTTTGTGTTGTTTGTTTTGTTGTTTTTTTTCTCTCTCTTATTATGTACAGAGTGATTTATATAGAACTGACACATTTCTTTCATTAATTGTTTCAAAACGAATTGTGCTCGCGACAACTTATTATACCTAAAATGTAGAGGAATTCTGGGAGATTATTTACCTCTATAGTAAATGTTGAAAATGTCCTCCATCCTGCATAAGGCACAACACAGCATCGTTCCATGTTACTGGCCACTCGTTGGAGGACTCTGTTGTCAATAGCTTGAATCTCCTGTGTGATGATGTGCTTCAGATCGTCCAATGTCTGGGGACGTGTGGCGTAAACCCTGTCTTTTAAGTAACCCCATAGAAAGAAGTCCGGCGTTGTCAAATCCGGAGATCTCGGTGGCCACAGTTCCATGGATTCATTTGATGTATGGCATCTAGCGCCATCTTGCTGAAAATATCCTTGACTCAGCTCTACATCGTCCAGTTTCTCAACAAACTCCATGAAAATCAGTCGGTACTCTGCAGTGTTCACAGTCTGGTTAAAAAAAATTGTCCCCACTATTCTCTGTGCGGATATTGCGCACCAAACTCCGATTTTAACCGGGTGCATAGGTGCTTCATGGATGACATGTGGATTTTCGATGGCCCAATGGCGTGAGTTCTGTGAGTTCACATAACCGGATAAATGGAACCATGCTTCATCTGTGAACCATGTGATGGACAATATGGCAGGATTTTGCACAATGAACGTCTGAAACCAACGACAATAATTCAATCTTTTATCCTTATCTGGTTCCTGTAGCTGATGAACAACTGTAATCCTATATGGCTTTAGGCTGCCAACAATAGGAATAAAACATAAACATCTGCGCATCTAGTGACAAGGAATCGAAACTCCAGAACATTCTGCTTAATTTGGTGCTAAAATTGGGTCATTGAATGAATTTCCAACGGAATAATTAAAGAAAGAAATGTGTCAGTTCTATATAAATCACTCTGTATTTTGTGTATACATCTGTGTAAGCCACCTGTAATTGGAAGCCTGCTTCTGTTGGTGGTGGATTTAAAAAAAAAATAAAAAAAATAAAGTAATATAATATAATATAACATAATATAATATAATGTAGTGCAGTGCAGTGTTTCGCAAACCTTTTCTACTCACGGCTCAACCTAGATGGGCCTAGACTCAACACTACTAAAATTAATACACTGAAAGACAAACAAACTTTACAGTTTATGAAAAGCGTTAGGTCCCATACACATTTCGTAGATGCTATGATCCATTTATTATACGCAGATCTCTTAATTTCTTCAAATACTTCTATTAAAGTGAATTTGTGGACTGGAAGCAAGTCATCCTTACCACTTGGAAGTGACTATCGCCGATTTTCATCACGATCATACGTTCTATGTATGTTTACGTCGACGTACTGGTATGGCAGTAAAGAGACCCAACAGAAATGTTGATAATGTTGAATAATCTTGGTCTTATAACTTAGAAAGTAAAGCTATTTTGTACTCGGCATCAGTTCACTGCATTTTATTTTGCATATTCATGCCACTTACAATCAAGGAAAACGTGCTAATTTAATGATATTTTCCCATTCTCTGGATTATTAACACTAGGAATTGAAAAGTTTAAAATAAACCTGCTGTGTCATCTAGATGTCATTATGTTTCTATGTGATTCATAGCCGTACATTACCTACGTACTGTATTATGTTGTATATAAGATTTACCTACGCTGATCTTCCTGTTTGCAGAAAACACCATGGTATATATATAATTTGAACTGGTAATGGAAATTACGGGAAAACGGCTGAACGGATTTTAATAAATGACCCCTCATTTTGAAGCTTAGAAGATTTTTCAGAAAAATAGTAACTTTCAGTGAAGCGTTAGTTTTCCTACATAATTTTCATATTCGTATTTTCCAAAATCCATCTTTCGTCAGTTTTGAGAACTAATTGCATCATTTCAAAATAAAACAAAACACAAACTAGCCTACAATAAACAATAGGCTATTACACGAAGGCCATGACCTGCAGGATTGCTGACATATTTAGAGCTCAAATTCAATTGGTTATTAAAAACTTCAAGGCTTACTAAAATAATTTACAGGTCTGATTCTGTGATGTGTAATTTTATGAGTACAGCTGTGTATTGGATATTAAAATCTACAAAATTTGAGATGGTTTGATGACATTATTGCCATTAGAAATGAAATATTATTATAATTAATGTCATGTTGCGACTATTTTTCATTAATTATACGTACTAATGCTATATTGATGATATGAAAGTGAAACTTTTGGGGTTATAAAGTAGATGTAGAGAATATACGAAATTAGATCTTCATTTCTATAATTTACTGAATGGCGGCTATTTAGTATATAACTATAAAACTTACGTAAGATAATATTGTTATTAAAAATGAAATATTTTTATAGTTATTAATCAAGTGGGGTTGGGTCTTTTTCATATACTTAATGGCGGTGTGGTATAGATATTTATATCCGTCATTCTCTTCATTCTCTTCAGTATTTGCTGGAGAGAGCGCATAAATTACAGTTCCTAAGGAAAAACCAAAAGGTATTACTTACTGATAAAATAAGAGACCTAGAAAACTTTGTAGTCTCCCGATCATTTCAGCAAGATCTCTTAGCAGGATGAAATGATTTTACCCTCTACATTTCAAGCTCTCCATGCAGCAGGTATACCAAGATGCTATGTCTACTGTTCGAAAGCATAGCAAACCTGACTTTTTTTTAACTTTCGCGTACAATTCACAATGACCTGAATTAGCTATTATTTAGATCCACATGAAAAACCCACTGGTCGTTCTGACCATTGTTACTTGCGTTTACGCGTTGAAACTAAAAACCTGAAGTGGATAGGTTCAAGAAAAAGTATTTGGCATAAAAGAAACATTCAGAGGTAGTATGTTTCATTACTATGGAAGAAAATAACTTTCAAAATGTCTGGTATTCTTTATTGAAAATAAATCTGAAAAATTGTTATTTGAACGTCTAATTTACTTAGTTTGCAGCATTTGCTGCACAAGCCACTAGTATAATATAATATGATATGATATAATATAATATAATGTGATATAATATAATATAATATAATATAATATAATATAATATAATATAATATAATATAATATAATATAATACAATTTTTAACAACCTTAGCAGAAGTCTAAAAAGATAAGATCAGGACTTCTTGCGGGCCACGGAATGGGTGCACATCTTCCAATCCAACGCTCTGGAAATCGATGAGTCAATTCTTCTCGCACATGATTCACAAAATGAGACGGTGCTCTGTATTGTTGTGAAACCCAACGCCTTCCATTTGCTCGATTTGAAGAAACAGAACGTTCTCTAGCATGTCCATAAACGCAGTATGGTTATATTGGTTTGAGCAGAGAAAAAGGGCTCAAAACGAGATTACTTATTAGATCGCACCAAACGCTGACCTTAGGAGAATCTGATTTTTCGGTGAGGTTATTCAGCTTTTAAATTTAACAGCAGTGATTTCATTATGACAACAAAAATAACAAAATAACAACAAACGATTTTTTTAGTGCTGGATTAACAAGTGAAATTATAAATTTAACCAGAGTAACTCTATTATGACAACGACAGAAAATGAAACTGCATGAAGGCAATTTTTTTATTTACTGGGTTTTTTTGAATTGCCGATACTCTCTTACAACACCGTATCACATTCTCCATTCCTGAACATAGAACATCCTCCTACTCTTCATCTTTCACCGTCTCTACAGCTCATCTCTGGAACTCTCTACCACAACATGTCAGAGATCGTCGGACATCTAGTTTAAAAGATAAACTAAAATTGCACTTCTTCAATTCAGATTCCGTTCAATTATGAGCCCTTTTCTCTGTGACAGCTTTGTAAATAATATATATAATTTTTTCTTCCTTTTTTCACCAACACTGCACTCTTTTGATCATCAGGTGAATTTATTAGCATGGGTTTTTATTGCAGCTTTTATAATTAACATTCCATTTGTTGTGTTCTTCCTCACGATTTCCCTCTTAACTATTTGTATTATTGAGTTGCGTGTATTATATTCCAATCGTTAGATGTGTATTTTACTTTTTTATATTAATCTATGGTGTTATCTTCATTTAAATAGTGTCAACTTTGTTATGTTATTATTTTCTGTACTATATTAGTAGGCCTATTTTGTTCTTTCACTGTTCCATGGCATAATTATGGATAATCTATTGACTTGGAAACTTTGTTCTGCTAATTTTGCTATTTTGCAACTGAGAGATATTCTAAAGCACCAAAATATTGATTTCTATTTACTATTCACTTGCTTATGCATATCTCAGTTATGCCGTTTTCTTATGGGGTAACTCTACCAATGTTAATAGGATATTTATTGCACAAAAAGAATTATACGATCCATTTTTAAATTAAAGAGTTTTGACTCATGCAAACCTTATTTTAAACTATATAAAATTTTAACATTTCCATCCATTTATATTTACAAATGCCTAATTTTCTTGAAAATACAATAAGAATTTAGATTATCATAATTATAATACACGAAATGCACATCTGTTCTCAATACAAATCATAGACTTGTGAAATATGAAAAATCGCCTGCATATACTGGCATTGTGTTTTTTAATAAATTACCATTACAGATACAAACTTTACCTTATGCAAAATTTAAAGTGAAAGTTAAACAGATTTTAACTGTTCAAACGTTTTATTCAGTAAAAGAATTCTTAATTCACAAGTTATTATATATGCAATACTACTTGATTATGTTATTTATTTCAAATGTATTTTAAATTGTGGTGTTTTTAATTTTATTGTGTTTTTTATTTATTATGTAATTGACATTAGGAAAGTTCAGGATAACAGGCAGGGTTTGGAATTGAAGGGGTTACATCAGCTTCTTGTCTATGCGGATGACGTGAATATGTTAGGAGAAAATACACAAACAATTAGGGAAAACACGGAAATTTTACTTGAAGCAAGTAAAGCTGTCAGTTTGGAAGTAAATCCCGAAAAGACAAAGTATATGATTATGTCTCGTGACCAGAATATTGTACGAAATGGAACTATAAAAATTGGAGATTTATCCTTCGAAGAGGTGGAAAAATTCAAATATCTTGGAGCAACAGTAACAAATATAAATGACACTCGGGAGGAAATTAAACGCAGAATAAATATGGGAAATGCCTGTTATTATTCGGTTGAGAAGCTCTTATCATCCAGTCTGCTGTCCAAAAATCTGAAAGTTAGAATTTATAAAACAGTTATATTACCGGTTGTTCTGTATGGTTGTGAAACTTGGACTCTCACTCTGAGAGAGGAACATAGGTTAAGGGTGTCTGAGAATAAGGTGCTTAGGAAAATATTTGGGGCTAAGCGGGATGAAGTTACAGGAGAATGGAGAAAGTTACACAACACAGAACTGCACGCATTGTATTCTTCAACTGACATAATTAGGAACATTAAATCCAGACGTTTGAGATGGGCAGGGCATGTAGCACGTATGGGCGAATCCAGAAATGCATATAGAGTGTTAGTTGGGAGACCGGAGGGAAAAAGACCTTTAGGGAGGCCGAGACGTAGATGGGAGGATAATATTAAACTGGATTTGAGGGAGGTGGGTTATGATGATAGAGACTGGATTAATCTTGCACAGGATAGGAACCGCTGGCGGGCTTATGTGAGGGCGGCAATGAACCTTCGGGTTCCTTAAAAGCCATTTGTATGTATATGTATGTATGTAATTGACGTGTACATCCATGTATATGGCCATGTATAGAATAAACAATTAATTAATTAATTAATTAATCAATCAATTAATCAATCAATTTGTTAAATTTTAACTGCTTGTGTACTTTGTGACCTGGTAGAGTATAAGAAAAGGCCCTATGGCATTAACTCTGCCAGTATAAATAAATAAATGTAATTAATAAAAATAAAAATACTTCCAATACATGTCATTACACATGATAAATACTTCATAATAACTTCTTTAAACCCCGCCATTCACTATCGGAGACACTGTAACACACCTATATGTTAAGAACACGCATCCTTAGTCCGTTCTAGGGCTTTTGACCCAACACTAGATTGACATATGACAGGATTTCCACATGCTAGACGTCCACATTACCCAACACACAATATTAAATTCACAATGGAGAGATATTCTTACTTCATGCAGTCTAGGCGGTATTCAAACCAAAGACGCTAAGACTGAGCGGCTCTGTCGTGGTTGGCGGTACTTATAATAAAATTAAACAGGTTTGCTACTAATCGCAATGCTGAACAATGAGCCAATAGTTTAATACGGTAAGCAACTAGACTCCTTTTTGCCACATGTGGCTTTGATTGGTAAGATGGACAGCACTGCTAATTCAGGTGCTCCAAAATCGCGACTGATGTGTGATTAGCAGGTTCACAGTTTGATGAGTGTCATTTCTGTTGTTGAAATCCGGCGTCTTGGCAATGAGCACGAGGAATCACCGATTCTTTACGACAGGTGTTGTAGCCACGGCTACCGGCCTCCGCGGCGAGTGGGCTTCAAGACAACAGTGGCATATGTGCGTGGGACTACGCAAGTCCAAACAGACTCTTGGTATGTTCGCTCTACGCATTCTACAATCAGTAACAACCTGTGCGGACGAAGGCACGGAAAATGGCCAATACATAATGTAAAAGTAGTTGCGAAACATTATAATTCGAACATTTCCACAGAAAAGAAATGAAGTGTCACGAAGATTACACATATATTCAGGATTCTACAGCTGCTGCCGTCTTCCTGTGCCAATCCTCCAAAGCCTTCTGTCTTGTGCGTCTTCAGTCCTCAACCCCCTCTTGTGCATGACCTCCATTACTTCGTTGTCCCAAGTTCTTTTTAGCCTACCTCTTCCTCTTCTTCCTGGAGGTTTCCACTGGTAAATTTGTTTAGGCCATCTGTCTTCACCCATTCTCATCAGATGACCAAACCACTTCAAACTCTTATTTTCTATTCTATTTAACACTGTCTCTTCAGCATCCATTCTATGCCTAATTTCTTCATTTTTAATGTGGTCCAAGCGGGAGACTCTAGCACTTCGTCTCAAATAATCGTTTTCTACGACCAAAATTATTTTTCTATAATATGCATTCGTTACCCATATTTCACTTCCGTAGTTTAATACAGATTCAACTGACATTTTGCCAATATATTTTTTGACATCCTTCCACATATGTTTATCCCACCATATATAATTTAAACATGTTATAATTTTTTTACTTTGTTCAATTCGGTTTTTTATTTCCTCTTCGCCAATACCTTCTGCTTTAGTTATAATTGTACCTAGGTATTTTGCCTGGTTAACTTGTTTAATTTCAATTTCATCATCTATAACAATATTATCACTACTTTTAGTATTAATGGTCAAATATTCTGTCTTCTTATAATTTATAGAAAGACCCCAGGATTCATAAAATTTGTTTAATCTTTTGACCATAAATTCTAAATCAAAAAGATCTTGGGCAATCACTACTTGATCGTCTGCAAATTGTAAATTAAATAGAAATTTATCATCTATTTTTATTTTATACTTTCTAATTATATGTTATGCGTTGTTAACTTGAGAAGTACACACCTGTGGAGTAACGGTCAGCGTGTCTGGCCGTGAAACCAGGTGGCCCGGCTTCGATTCCCGGTCGGGGCAAGTTACCTGGTTGAGGTTTTTTCCGGGGTTTTCCCTCAACCCAATATGAGCAAATGTTGGGTAACTTTCGGTGTTGGACCCCGGACTCATTTCACCGGCATTATCACCTTCATCTCATTCAGACGCTAAATAACCGAAGATGTTGATAAAGCGTCGTAAAATAACCTACTTAAAAAAAAAACTTGAGAATGATAATACCTTTTATAGTTTATATCCTTGAGAGATTATTGGAAAGATGTAGGCTACACATATGACATTCATATACTACATACCTTCAGCCTGTCATGCAGGCGATCCGGGTTCGAGTCCCAGTTAGGCTTTGGGTTTTTCACACCAAATAACCAACATAAAATTAAAGGAAACAGTGCTGGGGAGAAAATTCCACATTCCAGAGAAAAGAAAAGGGGCGGAGAAAATATAAAAAACTAATTTTCTTGTTTTAAATTAATAAAAGTAGGCCTAATTAAAGTCCCTATCACCACGGCATGGCGCGTCCTCAGGTTGCGGATAGAGGAGACGGCCTCCAGATATGGAGGGTAGCTGCAAATATTTTGAATAAGCAGTCGCGGACAGCCGATAAGGGGTTGTCCTCCAGTTTGGGGGTTGAGCGATGGGCTAACAACCCATCACCGTAAAAAACAGCTTGTTACGAATCCTTCAAATAAGCCTCGGAATGGGTTGGATTTGAGGGAGGTGGGATATGATGGTAGAGACTGGATTAATCTTGCTCAGGATAGGGATCAATGGCAGGCTTATGTGAGGGCGGCAATGAACCTCCGGGTTCCTTAAAAGCCAATAAGTAAGTAAGTGAGGCCTAATTAAAATTATTTTTTTACGGTATTGAAAAGCCTGACTTTATAGACTCCATTCATTTCAAATCTTCCCATTCTAAATAAATACATAATTTAAATAGAATTTAATAAACAAAAACATATAAATTTAGATATTGAGGGGGAAGTTTAGAACCAGTCTTAATTGCATATTGGTTTTCACCCCCTTACCTCCAGTCTCCCCTACTTTGTGAAACTTCAAATGGAACCCCTATCTTGTGAGACTAAAATTTGAAAGAGTATTCAATTGGTTATACATCTCACCCATTTTCGCATCTTTTGTTTTCTATCGTCGCCTGGAAACCTGGAGTGTTGTTATTGTTATTAGAGCTCAAGTGAATAAAGCTACAAAGACTATTGAGCATTTCATGTAGTAGCTGTGTTTGTGTATTAAGTTATTTGGAAATGGTGTATCCTTCAAGAGAAGAGAGAATAGAAATTTATTAAATTTAAGGAAATTACACAAAATAAACTGTGTTTTCACCCTACAATCAACTGGCAATAACAACACTACAGGTTTCCAGACGACGATAGAAAACAAAAGATGCGGAAACAAATGAATGGAATGTATAAACAATTGAATACTCTTTCAAATTTAAGTATCACAAGATAGGAGTGCCATTTGAAATTTCAAACTGGGAGTTACTGGGGATGAGGGGATGAAACTTAGTAATCAGTAGGGCTGAAAAAGTATTGGTTTGTACAGTCCGCTACGTATGAATGAACTCAGAATAGAATTTACATTTGAAGAGTCCACTGCAAGAATGATGGATGTCACTTTCTTGTCGAAAATGAACCAAGACTGTCAATGCATAGCTTAAGACATATAGGATGTACATAGAGAGTTATATGGCATTAACACTGATAGTCATTGTCCAGTAAATTATTGGAAAATCACAGTTAAGCTTTGAGAGCTAGACATTTCAAACTTTCAATTGCTTCTCCTGAAAAATGTATTCCAAATGACATCCATCATTCTTGCAGTGGACTCTTCAATTACAAGATTACTTGTGTTTCAAATTAATTAACTCGGAACAAATATAAAAAAAAATATTACAAAAAACAACATCATTATCAATTAAATCAAACACATTTTCGCCATGTTCTGAATTAGTTCCTCTTCTTATCTGTTCTTTGTTGGATTTTTGTTTCGGCTTTCTGATACAACATTACATCACTTAAGCAGGTCTACTATTGAGGAGAGTGGGATGTTCACTCTATCTGCAGACAGTAGAGACACCCGGCAACGGGACGCATTTTGTAAACAATGTACATATAGAAATTATTTACTACCCTGATATCAATACTTTTCTGAACCCTAGTAATCAGTTAAGACTGGTTTTAAACTTCCCCCTCAATATCTAAATTGATAATTAAATCATATTTAATTATATAGTTACTTGGACTGGGAAATTTTGAAATGAACTCTCTGTATAGCTCATATATAGGGACCGGACTTTTATGTAATATCAAGGTGTGAAATATGTAGATATTTATGTAAGAAAAATAAACTGAATATGTACCAAAATATTATATAAAATCATGAAAATATTTAATACCAAAATGTGGCAGGTATAGGATAGATAAGACTCTCCAGTTGTGATTTCATAGAGCACCCGAATTTTTTACCGCACACTTGACACATTACTATTTTTCTATCTGTAGTGAAACCTTCGTCCATCGCAATCCATGATTTTATTTTTGTCGTTAGGATTGAAGATACAGGGGCCATTTAAGTTAGTCAAAAGCTGTAGATAAACTCACTTGCACTTTATACTGTAAGTACTAAAACTAGAGAACTGAGTGAAATGAATGACACAACAGTACTGCAAGCACTGTTTCGCTTTACTGGATTAGGAGAAAATAAGAGGAGATGTGGGACATGTGCATTTTAGCTGGTCCATATAAGAAACAAAGTACCTACTAAAACCTCAAACTATAGACATTTACAAACTGTTGTTTGCCTGTAACTAAGGACGTTATGTTTCGTGCCGAAATGTATATTTTCTTGGGTAGGTAAAAAGGCTTTTTAAATCTGTGTATTTAAAATTGTAAACTTCCCGAACAGAAGTTTTTTTTTTTTCCTTTTAGAGAAGTAAAAATGAATAAACCCTCTAAATATGTAGATTTGTGTAATGCCAAGCCATAATATGTAATGTGGGGTAAATAGGTAAAAATATGTAGTACTTACATACTTACTTACAAATGCTTTTAAGGAACCCGAAGGTTCATTGCCGCCTTCACATAAGCCCGCTATCGGTCCCTATCCTGTGCAAGATTAATCCAGTCTCTATCATCATACCCCGCCTCCCTCAAATCCATTTTAATATTATCCTCCCATCTACGTCTCGGCCTCCCTAAAGGTCTTTTTTCCCTCCGGTCTCCCAACTAACACTCTATATGCATTTCTGGATTCGCCCATACGTGCTACATGCCCTGCCCATCTCAAACGTCTGGATTTTAAGTTCCTAATTATGTCAGGTGAAGAATACAATGCGTGCAGTTCTGTGTTGTGTAACTTTCTCCATTCTCCTGTAACTTCATCCCGCTTAGCCCCAAATATTTTCCTAAGCACCTTATTCTCAAACACCCTTAACCTATGTTCCTCTCTCAAAGTGAGAGTCCAAGTTTCACAACCATAAAGAACAACCGGTAATATAACTGTTTTATAAATTCTAACTTTCAGATTTTTTGACAGCAGACTGGATGATAAGAGCTTCTCAACCGAATAATAATAAGCATTTCCCATATTTATTCATGTAGTATAAAATTTTAATATATTAATGGTAATTGCAAGATTCGCAAAGATTTGTTATTTATATACGGTTAGGTTGAAAGCAATATATTATGAAATTACATAAGAATTCGGTCTCTACGTCATATATTACAAGTTAATAATTTCTGATTATATTAACACGAAGAGCCGTACTACAGCAACGGACTACGGACTGAACGGTCCGGGTGATGTCGGGATTTTCCTCGTCATCGTAACTTCCAGAACATAACACCGTATTGCATTTACTCCAGTTACTCGTAGCTTAGTGCTAATAAAAAACATAACATTTTACTCACCGCAACGGATTCGGAATTTGCTTAAAGGTACAATGCGATGAGAACGCTCTCGTTAACTAACCAGACTTTGTTCAATAACACAGAATCACTGAGCTGCTAAACCGATGTTCACGGCCCTAACAGACGCCAATCCAATGTAGAACACGGCTCCAGTGTCCTCACGAAGGGTGACTGTTCAGCGCCTCTGCAGCCTCCAGGCAGGAGATCCCAGATTGATTTCCGGAGCGTGATGTTGGCCATGTCTAGCACTGAAGTCAAGGAAGCATGTGAGCTTTATCTTCCTGTGTACTTCATATCATGAAAAGTATGGCATATCGTAACATACGAGCGTGGGTGATAAACACAGATTGTCAGCTATATGCACTCTTGATTCCTCTGTGCGACCGTTAAACAACGTTGTGGACTCCTGGGCAGGAAACAGATTGATATGTGAATATGCGGAACTGATTCAGACTCTGTGGTTGGGGTTGTGTCAGTGTTGATTTCTGGGCTGATTGCAGGTTTGCTCAAGCACTACCCTTATTATATTCTTATACTAGCCGTACCCGTGCGCTCCGCTGCACCCGTTAGAAATAAATATAAAGTAATTATATAATTAAAATAGGACATTTGATCCAGGGAACATTCGTGTTTGATAGAAGGATAAATCGTTTATTATGTTACTTAATTTAAATTGAATTAAAAAATTAAAATGCGATAATTTTGATCCAGAGACACTCATTTGGTCATAAAAATTAGTTTAGGAAATACAGGAAACGAATATACAGAATAGCCTATCAAGTTTTCTGTGCATAAGAAACTATTTTAATCTTACCTGTCCTCGATTCACTCAGAAGTTACTGTAATAACATTATAGCATTATGTCCATCTAGAGAAACTACACTTTACAATCTTTCATAGCTTTCGATTGTTGCTGTCCAAGGCCCCTTATAGACGAAGTCATTTGTTTTTTAATTCATTACACGGCCTTAGATGGCAGTTATTTTAATTTTAAAACTCATTTATCTCATTAAATATCAGTCCTATCAACAGTTTTCAAGGAATAAAACTTATCGCAAATTATTTTTAAAGAAACTTTTGTTATGTAACATTTTTCACAAAAATCTATAATAAGCGAGATATTTCGATTTATTTAATTCAGGCCCCCTTATAACCCCCCTTTTAAATAATGTATTTTGAATGCCATATAGCCTAAAATCTAAGTTACAATGAACTTAATTTATATTCCAATTTTTATCGAAATCCGTTCAGCCATTATCGCGTGAAACGGTAACAAACATACTGACAGACAGACAGACATACAAACAAAAATTTCAAAAAGGCGATTTTCGGTTTCAGGGTGGTTAATTATATATGTTAGGACCAATTATTTTTGGAAAATCGAAAATTACCAGAAAAATTTCGGCTAGAGATTTATTATTAGTATAGATTTAAACCGAGATTGAATTTTTTTTTTACAATTCATGTTGGAAAATGTTCTTCTAAGCCTCGTGTTAATAACAAATATCAAAATATGATTAATTATTATTCAGTCAATATGGCTTAAGCATTGCATTACATGTGAAATAAAAACATATGAGAAAAAATATATTGATGTGTTACATCCTATTTAATCTTGATACAAACGTTTTCGCCCCAAATGGAGCATCTTCAGGTACAAATAAAGTATCACCTAAAATCAATTACAATACAAGCTTACATTTAAAACTACCTTAACCAGAATAAAGTATGACATGGTGACTGTGTTATCTATATCAGCATTAATTGTCCTGTCAAAATTAAAAACAAATTCATTTTACAACAATGTGAATGTGCTTAGCCATGCTAAATAGATCCCTTGTATGGTATCTCAAATGTATTGTGTTGTCAATAAAATACTAAAACTATACAAATTAAAATCTAGTATTATCAAATGTGGAGTCATAAAGCATGTATAGCTAATTTCGTGGAGCAATTGGAATTCTCGTAAAATGTTCAATTCCCTCGTATCTGAAATCAAACGTGTATCTGTGCTAGGTGAAATAGAGATTATTATGAAAAGTCATATGAAGGTATGAAATTACTTACAACATCATGCGAGTCTAATCATCATACACGGGTTGTTGAACGGAAGGGATGTGTTTTTGCCTGTAATCGGTATAATTGTTAGTCCTCTCAATTAATTCTTTCTCAGCAGTGAGGTCCTTAACTGTGACGTAGCATTCGTTTCCAGTCAGTTCAGCGAAGTGTGGCAATACTGGCAGTTGCTGTGCAGATCATAGGAATTTTCATGCGAGAGATCTATCGTAGAAGTTTCACACATGCAGCCATCAAGCAAGCTGTGTCTTGAGAATGATGGCGGAAATCGCCAAGCAATATAATAACATAATTCTTTGATTTGTAATTTAATTGCAGAAAGGAACACCCTTCCTCATATTTCGTTACTTACGGTCTTACTAATAAAAACTCTATATACAGACAACTGTCTTATACTTATACCAGTGGCGGTTCCTCGGGGGAGGGAAGGGAGGAACGTCCTCCTCACATTTTTCTTCTTTTGAAAGTAAATACCAAATAAAATACGTGCCTTGAAATTCAAGGAAGATTCGATAATTTTTAAGTTCACAGCTATAAGAAAACCTCGGTTGATCTAGTTTTAAACGATGCGCGCTCATGTGCTGCTAGAAAACTGTGAGAAGGATGCGAGATTGTTTGTGTGGAGGAAAGTCAATCCATTCCTCCTTTACTGCAGTTAACACACATAGACAACAGCGCACTAGCGGCCAGAGAAAGAAGCAGAGTTTTAAAGCAAGTAAATGAACGGAGAGGGAGGAGATCCTCCTCTGAATCAGCGCATGGGCGGGAAATAGAAACCGACTAGTCTTGAAGCAAGCTCGCTACCGCTGCCATCTAACGATCTTGCATTCAACCAGACTATAACACATCTAGGAGGAGGCGCAATAAAACAGTTTTAACGCAAAGCTATGAAAGACACCACATACACTTTTTCTTTTAATTATAAATTATTCATTGCATTTTTTATAGGCTACTATTCACGGTTTGAAACTTTCAATGATATTTGAAAGTTAAAGTCGGGATTATATAAAACAAAGAGGAAGTAGTTCTACGTTAGTATCGCAGATCTTTTTGGCCCCTGAAATTCGCTTCCATTCATTGTGTACTAGACAGGGCAACAGCCAAGTTGTCAGTTTTGTACAAATATATTTGAAATTGAAAGTAGGTACTCCAAACTACATTATTTTTAACATAAAAAATTGGCCACCGGCAACTTTGAACAATAATGGTAGTATGACTTTACAAGAACTGATATTCTTCAAAAGCATGTGATACTGGACTTGTAAAATGTACATGTGGCAACACAGACCACGTGGGTGGGTGCAGTGTTCTCGCTTTCCTCAGATTATTTCCCTTTCCCATTTCCGCGGTTCCGATTATGTGATAGTAGCTATAGTCTCTTCCAACACGTGTGATGCTGCAGTGTGCGCGAAAAATGTTGCGAGGTGAATTTCCTTGTAATTGTTAATTTGTGCAATTATTCAACAATGAATGGAAGTGAAAACGTTATATATTACGGAAAATTTAGGAAACTCAGTTTACAAGAACAAATTATTGCTATACAGAAGGGAAGGCCAACCCCAACACTGCCTGGTCTTACATGTATGCATGTAGGCTAATTTGTAGCATGTTTCATTCAAGAAGGTGTCATTTCGTCCTGTTACCTTTCCTCCTCTTAAGAAATACCCAGGAGCCGCCACTGACTTACACAATGAGTAGCTCGTTTATAAGCCGTCTGTAAATTCCTTACTAATAATCACTACATACGTCGTGTATAACAGTATAACTGTTACACAGCTACGTCATAGTTTCGTCATTACTTCGTTACGAAAGTTAATAGAATATCTGAGGTTCTCTATTGCATCCGGTAGAGCGCTCTAGTGTGGCGTGTTAAGTATCGATAGTACAACTGTCTCTAATCGATTACCATACTATAATTTGGTCAAAGAGTACAAGCTACAGCAATATTATTCTAATTATTCTGTGCTCTTTGGATTGTTCTTGTGTGGTTACTAGGCAACCATCATCATAAAATGACAGTCGATACGAACAGCTGTTAGAGGGGCGGCCATTTGTTCGCCATATACAACGCTTAAACAAGGGGTTTCGTGTATATAACTACTGCAAAGCAATTCCCATTGTATAGTTACAGCCTGTTTATACGTCCATAGCTTATTCACGGTTTATTAGTAACGTTTTCTGTCTCAACTCTGCATAAGTCTCGTATAAAAACTATACACGGTTTATTAGTAAGACTGTTAGCTATTTCTTTCTGTCGAGGTAAAATTTATGTTGTATGGTTTGAAGGCCGTTTTCATCAGTGGCGTAGCATGAAATTTTGAGCAGGGGAAGCTAACTCAAGTTGTCTTTCATGCAATATGAGAAAACGTATTACAAAAATACAGTCTTAAAATAAATAGTCAATGTCAAGTCAGCAGTCCGAAGATTGGTTGGAACCTCGTAAGTAACACCAATAAGGCATGACCTCAAATGGTACGTAGTAAAATATGATTTCACGGTTGCAACATTGCGATGGCATGCGAGAAGTTTGTTTTAACATAAGTTTCAGTCAATATTTCGCAATTTTTTTTTGATTTAGTAGTATTTCCGCTGTTCTTTATATTTTCAGAAAGTAAAAATATTGTATGGACTGCAGGTCGTTGCACCACAGTAATCGTCAGCATGATGACATTCGGAAGTGGCATTAAAATTGGTTCACGCCAGTTTAATTTGACTCGAGTTCCCAATTATCGGAGCCGTTCTGTGTAGCAGCTACACGCAGAGCTCGCTCACAACACGAGGAAAATGGAAAGCTTATTCAATAGCTGAGAGTACCCCGTGTACGTCGTGTGATACCGGAAATGTGTCATTAACGTTATGATTGAACACCGATCACAATTTGAAAACATCGCTTGTTCATTAGACAAAGAACTAAGTACGGTCAACAGTGTCATAAGGGTTGCAGGTTGTTATTACTAACATTTCTTATACTTACTTACTGGCTTTTAAGGAACGCGGAGGTTCATTGCCGCACTCATATAAGCCCGCCATTGGTCCCTATCCTGAGCAATATTAATCCAGTCTCTATCATCATATCCCACCTCCCTCAAATCCATCTACGTCTCGGCCTCCCCAAAGTTCTTTTGCTCTCCGGTCTCCCAACTAACACTCTATATGCATTTCTGGATTCGCCCATACGTGCTACATGCCCTGCCCATCTCAAACGTCTGGATTTAATGTTCCTAATTATGTCAGGTGAAGAATACAATGCGTGCAGCTATGCGTTGTGTAAGCCTACTGAGTATTGTGCTATGTAGGAAATTTTCACTCAAAAATACATCCTGAACTCGTCATGAAGGTCAACAGAAACTTGTAGTTTGGAACAAAATAAAAATTGACAACAAAAATAACGGCGAAGCGACAACGATAAACCAAGGAGTGAAATACGATTGCGCCTATCTCCGGCTCGTAAATGTCCTGACATCGACTCTGCCGCAAACATGATAGAACAACATATGAACTCAAGATACGCAGAAAATCCTTGAAAAATATTCTAAATTCTGTCTACCAAGCGATCAAAAATTCCCCAACAGCCTGCGACTGAATGTAGGCCTAATGCTACGTTCTATGATGTAAAATGTTCACTGAGCAAATCTAGTTTAATGCTGTGAGGTGTAAGCTACTATATCTTACGCAGTGAACATTTTACGGCGTCGAATAGATGTAACATTTATGAACTGATGCGAATAAATCGTCCACACCTGTGGAGTAACGGTCAGCGCGTCTGGCCGCGAAACCAGGTGGCCCGGGTTCGATTCCCGGTCGGGGCAAGTTACCTGGTTGAGAATTTTTCCGGGGTTTTCCCTCAACCCAATATGAGCAAATGCTGGGTAACTTTCGGTGCTGGACCCCGGACTCATTTCACCGGCATTATCACCTTCATCTCATTCAGACGCTAAATAACCAAAGATGTTGATAAAGCGTCGTAAAATAACCTACTAAAATAAATAAAAACGAATAAATCTGAAGACGAACACACAGGTGATTAGAAGCGACAAACGACAATTTTGAATCTACTTCGATAACTCAATATATCATTGGAGAGTTCTCCCTTTGTGATCATAGGAATTTATTTATTTATTTTATTTATTTATGTACTAGCCGTACCCGTGCGCTCCGCTGCACCCGTTAGAAATAAATATAAAGTAATTATATAATTAAAATAGGACATTTGATCCAGGGAACATTCGTGTTTGATAGAAGGATAAATCGTTTAATATGTTACTTAATTTAAATTGCATCCAAATAATTAAAATGCGATCATTTTGATTTGTTTCTTAATTTTTATTACATGCAACCATAGTTTAATGAAGATTGACATCATTTAGATTTAATGTGTATATTTTATTTTACGTGTTATAGGTTTCCATTGAATTATGGTAATAACTTAATTTTAACCCTTGTTTTCTACGTATTCAGTAAGTGGCGCTTAGCCCTCTATGGCTCTGAACCCTTCAAATAACTTAAATTATATTATATAATATTACATATTATATTATATTATATTATATTATATTATATTATATTATATTATATTATATTATATTATATTATATTATATTATATTATATTATATTATATTATATTATATTATATTATATTATATCAGAAGTTACTGTAATAACATTATAGCATTATGTCCATCTAGAGAAACTACACTTTCCAATGGTGAAATAATAATTAATTACACAAATCGGTTAATTTAGCTTCCGATATTACTTCATACAAACACAGAAACATTCTCTGTAGGCTATGATTCATAGCTTTCGATTGTTGTTGACCAAGGCCCCTTATAGACGAATTCATTTGTTTATTTCATTACACGGCCTTAGATGGCAGTTATTTTAATTTTGAAACTGATTTATCTCATTAAATATCAGTCCTATCAAAATTTTTCAATGTATAAAACTTATCGGAAATGATTTTTAAAGAAATTTTTGCTATGTAAAAATCAATAATAAGCGAGATATTTCGATTTATATAATTCGAGCCCGCTTATAACCCCCCTTTTAAATAATGTATTTTGAATGCCATATAGCCTAAAATCTAAGTTACAACGAACTTAATTTATATTCCAATTTTCATCGAAATCGGTTCAGCCATTATCGCGTGAAAAGGTAACAAACAAACAAACATACAGACAGACAGACATACAAACAAAAATTTAAAAAAAGCAATTTTCGGTTTCAGGTGGTTAATTATATAAGTTAGGACCAATTATTTTTGGAAAATCGAAAATTACCAGAAAAATTTCGGCTACAGATTTATTATTAGTATATATTTATTTATTTATTCTGGTGTAGTTAAGGCCATCAGGCCTTCTCTTCCACAACGCCAGTAGTACAAATACAATAATAGAAATAAACAGAAAAAATACACTATATACAAAGTAAAGCTACACAAAAATATACACAGGTTGCAGTCACACAAACTTTAAATGAGTGATTAAGTATCATAATTAATTGTATCGTAACTAATTAACTAACATAAACAAGAAACTTGGAATTTTAATCTAGATTAAAAAAGAAAAAGAAAAAAACACAAATCAATACTTCTAGCAATATCTAAAAGCATTAACTAAGACAAAAGTTTCCAATTTAATTTTGAATTGTGATAAAGTCCGGCAGTCCCTTACGTCATTAGGTAACGAATTCCAGAGGCGAGGTATTTCTACAGTATAGGAGGATGAGTATAAAGACGTTCTATGATGAGGGATAGAAAGAAGTGCTTGATGCCAGTTTCGAAGAGTTGTAAGAAATTGAAAGCGCGATAACAGATAATTCGGAGTAGAAGTATGCATGATTCTAAACAGAAGAGACAGTGAATGTATTGTTCTTCGTCGGACATTAGAAATGAACTCTATATTTTTATCAATGAAACTAAAGAGAGCTACAAACAAATTAATTAGCATATTACGCGAATGGATGTAAGTCCACACCTGTGGAGTAACGGTCAGCCTGTCTGGCTGCGAAACCAGGTGGCCCGGGTTCGATTCCCGGTCGGGGCAAGTTATCTGCTTGAGGTTTTTTCCGGGGTTTTTCCTCAACCCAATACGAGCAAATGCTGGGTAACTTTAGGTGCTGGACCCCGGATTCATTTCACCGGCATTATCACCTTCATATCATTCAGACGCTAAATAACCTAGATGTTGATACAGCGTCGTAAAATAACCCAATAAAAAAAAAAGAATGGATGTAGAAATATCTGCACGTCGCAGAACCTTTAATCGAAGTGCTGAGCGTCCAGGAACAACATTATTAGGCTAGATGAATTTTTTGAAGTGGAATCTGTCCATAGTCTGTCCCTTAAGGCTCCAGCTGTTGCTGATGACGATGATTATGATTGGGGACGATGATGCTTGGTTTGTTATGTAACACGTAGATAATTTGCCTTTCGCCAGGTCTTGGTTTGTTAGTGAGTCACAAAATAAAACTTCGTTATGAAACAAGAATATTAGTGTCCTCCTCTATTGAAGGTCGCTGTATAATTTGTCTTAGTGGTTGCGGTTGGTAAACCTACGTATCAACTTCATGTAGTAATTCTTCATAAATTACTTCTCTTACTCCATTGTTTGTTGTTTGTATGCATCTGAAGTCTGATTAGTGTAATATGTAGCTAATCGGCGAAGGGGAAAGGAACTGGTCACCCTACCCCATTTATCTCCTGACCTAGTTGCCTCATAAGTGGTGCTATGTTGGTATCACTTGTGAGGTTCACACCTGTCTTCGGACAGTTGACTAAACAACAAAACTCCATTGTTTGTAGACCGAATGACTGGGATGGAAATTATTTTTGTTGTTATTATTGTTATTATTGTTATTATTATTATTATTATTATTATTATTATTATTATTATTATTATTATTATTATTATTATGTCATTCCATCTCAAATCAACAAATTTCGCCGGAAACCTGTGGCGGTCAAATTCCAGATTTGAGTGAAACTTAGTCTGAACAATTATTGATGTATCATAAGAAGGGAAACACAGTATTTTATTTTCTGTGAGACAGTAGTTTTCGAGAAATGTTCAATTGAGTATGCGGGGGTGTACATACTTTTGCGCTCTGTCTGAAAGGAAAAAAAATAATTACAGATAGGTTACTGCAGAGAAATTCACGAACCTTCTTCCAGTTATAGTGGTGTTGTATTGCCTCATCCTGACATGTGAGAAATCTTGATCTACTGTTTGACCTTGGCTGAAATGAAAATAAAAGATATTTTTTCAAGTACATACTTTCTTAAATTTATTGTATGAAAGGGCACAAGGAAAACATTATGCAATTTTTACAGAATATTATTCATTATCTGTACTTTCAGTACAAATAAAACTGTCTTGTATTTTCCATTCTTGGAAGAGATACAACATTTTTATCATTGACATGCATAATTGACAATGAATTTTACCGACTCTGATCCATGAAAATTTTTATTGCATATTTAGGCTTACTGCCTTATTATACTTCAAGCCTATTTTATTCTAGGTATACCAAGGAATTTACATGGCTATAAAACTTTGGAAACTCTAAAATGTCTGTCATCTAATGGTACATATGAATAGTTTGCTCTTGTACCAGAAATTCGTACAGAATTATTAAATCGTTACATTAGTTCCACTTTCTTGAGACAAATGTCTTCTTTACTGACATAAAAATATTTCACGTCAGTATTATGTTCATTTGCAAATTTGTATAGATTTCGGACTGTCAAAATTTGGTCCATATGGACTATGAAAGCGGCTTTTGTTGCTAGTGTTTTCGTTGTTTCACCATAGCATCACAAGAGTTTCCCCATGGCTTATGGCAAAAAATTCCATTCTGCATCTATTCCAAAATCATTTTTATGATGAAATAAATTAACAAAATTCTTCCTGTTTTTATACTGAGATGCGGCTCCCTCACTAAAGTAAGAAATTTTCTTCATATTCTCGTCTAATGTTTTGAGGTGTTGAATTAAAACTTTCTGGAAATTGTAAAACGTATTGGTTACATGCATCAAACAGTCACTATACATAGAGAAACGAGCTTGGGAATAGTCAGTTTTTCATCCTGGTGCTTATAAATAACTACCTTGTGGAGAGTCCTGGTCATTTGTCCAGTGGTAGCCTTGAACCACATCTTGATCTATGAATGTATAATTTTCGGAACAATCAACTAGTACTACACATTCGTGTTTCCTTGCATTGCTTGAAATATTGGGCCTGATTATGAGCAGTGAAGCTATGAGGACGATAAATTATCCATATCTTATCAATGAGCTCTTCGACGAACATTCTTCAAATGGTGTAACAAGTGTTTTCAATGTAGATCGTCTACTGTCACCTACTACTAATATTCAACGTCCTGCATGCTTTCCTCACTTTCCAGTAAGAATTCATATTGTAACTTTTTATAATGAACAACAATGTAATTTTATTATCTCAACAATAATCATCACTCTCTACAATTTAATTTCACTCCCGTCAACAATGCGATTTGCTCTCCGCACAGCAACACATCATCATCATCATCATCATCATCATCCTTCACGAATTAGGCCTCTCTAGACCTGTTTCGGCCCCATTTAGCAGTCTTCTTAAAGGTCTTCCTGGTCGACGATGTCCTCTAGGTTTATATTGTATCATAATTTTTGGGATTCTTGAATTTTCCATTCTTCTTACATGATCTAGCCAATTGAATTTGTATCTGCTGATTTTTTCTTCTACTGACTCTATTTCTAATTGTTCTAAAATTTCTTCATTCCTTTTTCGGTCTAAAAGAGTATATCCTGCTGTCCTCCTCAAAAATTTCATTTCCGTTGCTTTGATTCTGTTCATGTCTTTTTTCTTTAATGACCAAATCTCGCTTCCGTATAAAAGGGTGGGTAATGCTAGTGTATTATATATTTTTATTCTTGTAGATTTTTGTACTAATTTAGCTTTTAATGCATTGTTTATTATTCCTAGAATTTGTGTAAATTTGGTAATTTTCTTGTTCACATCTTTTTCATATTGATAAGATATTTCACAACCCAGATAATTGAAATTTTGCACTTGTTCGAGGCATTGGTTATTGTGTATTATCTTACTTCTGACTGGGTCTTGTCCTAAAAATGCCATTACTTTTATTTTTGTGCTGAAATTTCCATCCCAAAATCTTTTAATATTTTATTTAATATATACAATCCTCTTTGTAAATTATCCTCTGAATTGGAAATTATGACTTGATCATCGGCATAGAGTAAGGTATTTAATGTTAGAGCACTGGTTATTTTGATTCCTGATGTGTAGATTTGGTTCCATTTTAAAATAATTTCATTTATATAAATATTAAATAAAGTTGGTGATAGTGGACAACCTTGTCGAACTCCATTATTAACTAATTTTCTTTCGGATATACAGTTATTTATTTTGACACTTATTTTGCTGTCTGTGTAGATTTCTATTATATTTTGTAATAGCAAATTTGGAATATTTTTTTTCTTGTAATATGTCGAATAAAAGGTCTCTTCGGACTTTATCGAAAGCTTTCACAAAATCAATAAAAGCTATATGGGTTTCTAAATTAAATTCTCTTCTTTTTCCAACAATAGTTTCATACTAAATAATGGATCTACACATGATCTTCCTTTTCTAAAGCACAGCAACACAGCGTTCGTTATTGCACTCCACAAACGACAATGACAATTTACTTGGACTATTACGAACAACAATGAACTGTTAATCTTAACTAATATTCACAAAGCACTATTTACAACACAGAACTGTCAGTTCTCAGCTCACAGCTCGTTTGTCTTGGCTAGTTCTTCTTGCTCAGTCACTCGCGTTCACAGAATCTCGAACCCCAGACCTTCGGAGACGATCCGCTGAACTTCGAACTCAGGTCCCCCAACTGCGGTCCACTGCACTCGAACTCCGGGCTTCAGGCTCCACAGTTACGGACACAACTCAAGTCGCGCTCTGGTCTCGAAGCTGGCTTCACTGCTACACAAGACTAACTCGCTTACTGTCCAAATCTGCCTGCAACAACACTGGCTTACTGACTGACTGACGTTCACTTGCGTCTTCTCTTTTATAACCAAACTATAGTTTCTGGAGAGTTCGCGAAAGATTCCACTCTCGAATAAGCTGGATATTTCCACTTCTCTGCCGCGGTCGCTCTTTCCCCACTCCGCTCTACTCCCTAAGCCACAGCACATGCCACAGGGAGCAGATGCGCGCGCAACCTCCGCGCCGGCCGACCTTGCACTTCCTTCTGCTGGTCGTGAGTTCGAATCTCACGTCGCTGTCACAATATGTTTTTCCAGGGCCAGGACATTTTTCACACTCTGATAAGGGTTCATTTTGTGTAGAACAAGCCATTATTTGAAGAAGAGTTTTTTCATCCATTCCACTGATAGTTACCAGTATATACTTTAAACTTAGCATTTTGGTGTACTGCACACACGCACACGTATGTGTTCCTTTTTATCCTGCCAGTATGCAGTGTTTTGTACGCAACTCGGCAAATTTTGTAAACCCAGTAGAAAGTCAGGGGTTTTTCTCGCAGAATAATGTGTACAATTCTTTCAAGTAACACTAATAATGGGCCACCAACGAGCATTAAACAAAATAGATCTAGCCACTGTATCAAATACAAAAATAAATAATACTACAATTACATATAGTAAGACAGTAAAAAATTTAGGGGTATATTTAGATTCAAATTTAAATTTTCAAAGTCAAGTGGCCTACATATGTAAGAAAACCTTTTCCATAATTCATCCCCTCAAACACTTAACCAATGTTTAACCTCTCAGCCTTAAAAAGAACCTGATCCAAACTTTAGTGATGCCCCACTTCGATTATTGCGATTCTTTATTCACGAATCTAAATACTGATCTTGCCCATAGACTACAGCGTGTTCACAATATCTGCGTTCGTTTCGTTTGTAACATTAGAAAATTCGATCATGTAACACCGTCACTAGAATTGTTGTCTTGGAGTCCACTTAAAGAAAGAAGATTCTTCAACTCTCTCTTATTACTATTTAAAATCATCCACACCTCCACACCCTCTTACCTAGCATCTCGTTTTGTTTACCTTTCACTACCTCGAACCCGGAACATGTACCTTCTCTCTATTCCTCTGCACAGAACATCCTTCTACTTATCATCTTTCAGCATATCTATTCCACGCCTCTGGAATTCTCTCCCTGACCACGTCAGAGACTGTCGGACAATATCAAAATTCAAATTTAAATTAAAAAATCACATTCTAGTTCGTGGAATTGCTTGTTGAACACATGTCAGGTTGCGCAACTTCACCTTAACCCATGACATATAGTAAATATTGTGAATTTTATTAGTAACAACAATGTAATTTATTCGTCACAACAATAATTCCTTTCTACAATTCACCTTAAACGCTCTCGTCAACAATTGGATCTTCACTCAGCACAGTATTCGTTATAGCACTCCACCGACGACAATGACAATTTACTTGGACTATTACGCACAACAATGAACTGTTAATCTTAACTAATATTTACAAACCACTATTTACAAATCAGAACTACCAGTTCTCAGTTCACAGTTCTTCTATCTCAGTCACTCGAGTTCACGGTATCTCGAACCACAGACCTTCAGAGACAGTTCACTGTACTCGAACTCGGGTCCCTCCAACTGCGGTCCACTGCACTCGAACTCAGGTCCCTCCAACTGCGGTCCACTGCACTCGAACTCAGGCCTTCGGATGCTGACGCAGATGCGGACGCACACTCGAGTCGAACTCCGGCACACAAGTCTGGCTTGCTTGCTCTGGCTTACTCACTGACTGAATAACTGAAAACTCTGAAACTGCCGTCGTTCCTTCGCGACCGTAATTTATAACTACAGCGACGTAGCCTCGAAAGTTCGAATTCGCGAGTCTTCCATTTCGACGGATTTCTCGGCCTCTCTAGGCAAGCAGAAGATGCGCGCGCAAACTCTCTCCACTCTCTCGCCGCGTTGGCCCTCTCCCCTCTCAGCCGCGCGCCATTCCAAAGTGCTCCGCGCGATCTTCTCTCTTGCGGGACGCTGGTCGTGAGTTCGAATCTCATGTCGCTGTCACAATATTGTAACTATGCTGTTGTAAAATTGAAAATTAATATGTAATGTATTTATTATTATTATTATTATTATTATTGCTATTATTATTATTATTATTATTATTATTATTATTATTATTGTCAGTTATCAATATCATCATTGCTATCTCTGTTCTCTTTTTTTTTTGTTGTATTAGCTCGATGAGAGCTCTATAATGTACTTTTGACTCTGTTGACCCTCTATAGGGCTTTAACTTAATTTGTATCATTTTCATCAGTGTTTGTATTTCTTTTTGTATTTATATGTGCTATCTGGTAGGATGGAAGAGAAGGCCTTATGGCCTTAATCCTGTCAGATTAAATAAATTATTATTATTATTGTTATTATATTAAACGCTTTTGCACCTCTCGTACAATAGAATCTGCTGTAGTCTTTTTTACAGCCGCGAAGTTCTTTATCCCAGGACATACGCGACTGTAATCATCTTCATAAAATTCAACTACTGCTGTCTTAACATTCTCAGGCACAGGATGGCCAGTTTTCTTTTTGATGTCAAAGAACAAACCACGTGATTTCGCCTTTCTTACAATACACTCTGATACTCCAAATTCCTCAGCTACTTTAATGACCAGCTTCGTGGCGCAACTGAAACTAGTTTTATTTTCTCTTGATCTGTCAATGGCGTTTGTAGGTACTCATAATACAGTCAGGCAGGTCCTTATAGTCCCTACCAAATGCAATCAAATCTTTTTCTGATTCTTTTGAACTCGAATCCAATGTAACCTGAAGGGTTTTTTTTTTTCAATCTACCTTAGATAGCTGATGAAGCTTGTGCTAACTTTCTCTTCCCAAGAGCAAATTTTTGTTCAATGTTGAGCCTCCTCTGCTTAAAGAGTGACATTCCTACTTAAGAAAATGATAAATTTATTGACTCTCGCTTTTCGTTTGGCGGTACTGAAAATCGTCCATTAATTCATCTGGATCATCACTATTATTTTGTAATGTTGTATAGCAATTTGTACATATACACTGGCCAGGTATAAGAGAGAATTTTTTCTTTCTATCGACTAGGTCTTCTTTTACCTGTCGTAAACCCTTCTTAATTACCGTCTTATATCTTCTATATGGATCACAACATTTTCGTCCAAAGACGTGTATATTTGTCACTCCAGTATATCTTCAGATGATGATAACAAATAGTCTCTAGTCCTTCGGTTTTCTGAGTCTGCACCACATTAATTGCCTATCTTCATCAGGCAAGGTTTTCACGTCCAACAAGGCAATAGATTGGGTATATGTTAGTTTGTGACAACTATCACCCGTCAATATTGCCCTACAGAACAAGACTCCACTTTCTTGGGCACTGTCTATCCTACTTCTATCGTCACCCGTGAAATACACTGAAATAGAAATGTCTTAACGTCAAGATACTGTAAAGTATGCACGACTCTATAAATAACGGCGCACAGTTTTAATTCACTTACCTATTACCCAACAGTTCCTCAAGTGATAGATTTACTGATGATACCGCTTAATTCCGACACATGTATTACATCCGAAAGTGAACGTTACTGTACTCAACAGGTATGGCAAATACTATAGTTTAGTTATCCCAAGACTGACAGTGGAGTGTCGTCACCTCCAAGACGTGCTCAGGGTTGCCAGATTGGGCTACAAGTAGCCAATTGGGCTACTTGAAATTTGAATTGGCTATTGATTTTTACCATTGGGCTACTTGCGACTTTTTGGGCAACTCAAAAATTTTCGGGGCTATTTTTGGGCTATTTTTTATGATTTGAATTTGTGAAAAATTAATAATAATAGGTGTAATAATCGTCTTCCACTCCGTAAAAAATAACCTTTTACAGTGTACGTTTCGCCTTATTCTACTACCACCTTAACCACGAGAAACGAAGTACCTATGCGAAATACATACAGTATATTGTACAATGTCACATGACCAAGCCAGTGTAAGGGGATTTTCTCGTTTCACCATGACCAGTGCCAGCAGAAATGCAGTGGCGAAGTGCAACCTGCAGGCAGATAATAATCAGTTCCTGTTTTTCCTTCACTTCAAGCGTCAGTATTTTTGTGAATGCCGATGTAGTTTTATTACAATAATCTTAAATGAGGAACTAGGATCTGTTGTAAAAGTGATATACAGTTTTTAAGTTATATTAGAGAATTAACTTTTCTGACATTTTTTGTACGCTAATTATAGATCTAATGTAGGCTAATTGTTATTGAATTCTGAGTCCTATAGTGAAATAATTTTAAGAGAACTGTTTTTGTTGTAGAAGTGATATAGGCTACAGTGATATACAACAACATTTTTAAATTGTGATAGTGAATAACTTTTTATACATTTATTTCGTTTTGTGATTATACTGAAAATGGAAATATTTATTATTTCGTTCTGTAATTGCTGAAAATAGGAAAGTGGGAGAAGTAACTTATACCAAAACGTTTAATAGCCAATGGTTAAATGATGCTTCATTCTCAAACTGGCTTCAGGATGTGAAAGACGACAGGAATAAAACAGATTGTAAAGTTTATGAAGTTGAAATTAGTGCTCATAAAGGAGACTTGAAAAAAAAACATTCCGATTCCGTTAAACATATATAATCCGTGAAATATAAATCTGTCATTTTATATTGGGCTACTTTTTCAGCGAGCTTTCGCTACTTTTAGTTGTACCAATCTGGCAACCCTGGACGTGCTTAGTTACGCTCCGAACTCCGAGCAGGTTTGAACATGCATGTACGTACTCACGTGCCCAGACAGAAGGGAGCCGAAATACAAATTCAAAATTTTACCGTGTATACAGAATGCTTGAATGTTTTTACTACTAACATTTCATTATTATTTCACCTTGCCTTCATCTTCAATACAACATAAAAGTATTGACCCATTTTTTATATATTTTATTTTATTTCCATTATAATATAAACTTAGTTTGTACTACTGTGTCACTGTGCTGATTGAGTGGAAGAGAAGTCCTTACGGCCTTAACTCTCCCAGCTAAAATAAATCATTATTATTATTATTATTATTATTATTATTATTATTATTATTATTATTATAAATGGTACAAAATGTTCTCTAATATATTGTCACTAACTTTGACAGAGAAATTTCCATTCATTTGTAAATTATGGATTTTTTTTCCGAATAGGCGCTCACCAATATCGAAGGATGAAGTACTGTACAAACACGTGCATATAAAAGAAATGAGTAGAACTTTGCACAAAATACTTCGCCTGTACTCATAGTCAATATCAATCAATAACTGGAACAATTTTAGCCAGTATCCGAAAAAGTTGCGCCACAGCCACTTTGTTGATTTGACATGAAATGACTCAGCTACATACGGTTAGATAATTTAAATAGGTCTCATTTGGTAGAAAAATATGTAAGTTAGGCTACGTATGAAAGGAAAATGCTGTATATGTAACAAAAAATTTGCAACACTTGCACAATTTTTATCTCTTCCGAATGTTCCGCGGAGCTAATATTACTATATAAACGCGAATTGTGCAGTACACATGCGGGCCCAGGTCTAACGGCTTCGAGGCTGGTACCTCTGGGTCTAGTGAAATGAACTGATAACAATACAAATGCGGGTTTCCGGCTCGTACTAAGAAGTTGCTGGCATTACTTGGTACGAAGGGTAGTGATTAAGATATTGGTTGTAAGTCGGATCTCCTTTTGAGGCATGTGGTTCAGTGACATTAAACTTGGTATGTGGGGATAACCATATACTAAGAACTCAATAACGGTATTGTATTAGACTATGGTATTACCATTACCTAGTTTTTTTCTACTTCCGGTTTAAGAAGAAGATTCTCTGGTGTGTAATTTTCTGAGTACAGCTGTCTGTGTATTGGATATGACATTATTACCATTAAAAATGAAATATTATTATAGTGAATGCCATGATGTATTTGTCACTAATTATAAGATTAATGCTTTATTGATGATATGAAAGTGAAACCTTTTGGGATTATATAAGTAGGCGTAGAGAATATCTGAAGTTAGATCGAGCACACACAGAATAAAGGACTTAAGAATTTTTAATACTTTATTCCTTACAGACCATCACATGTTTACTTTCCATACTTCCCTATTAAAAAGGTCTAACTTGTATGTTACCCATTTTATCACATACTGATGCCCTTTCCTTTTAAAACTTCAAGCACCAGGGTAAACAGTCCTATAATTGTTTAGGACCCATTTTGCATTCCTAATAATTTACATTTCTCATTTATTTTGATATGAAAAATGTCTTATGTTTAAATAGTCTCTTCTACTCAGTTTGGATTCTAGTCTTAAAAGGGCTTAAGTGCGGCTAATTTTGGAAATAATCAAGTAAGTTGTTAAATGAGCAACATTATCTATTTTAGAAGAAATATAAACAAATAATATCCAGGAAAAACCTCTTAATTAGAAAAACTCTATAATTGACACCAATTTCAATCTTTCTACTGCTCTCCTGAAAAGTATAAAATTTTTACTTAAGACCTTTTTCCTCCCGGCCACAGAAATATTGCAGATAGGTTTAGGCCTACTTTTATAATCTATGTAATAATATATTCCTTGATTTTTACTTTAAGTAATACAGCGTCCTAACGTTCACATAAAATACTACAAGATCATATTCTATACTCTATTCAAATTGCGAGGGAGAGTCAAAAATTGGCCTTAATGATTGTTTTATTAATTGAATATGTATAATAAGACTGTAAACACTTCGTCACTTTTCAATATGTTGCTTAAAAGCCATTTGTAAGTAAGTAGATACTACTGATATTTCAATGATACATGTATCCCTATTTTATCCGAAATATACTGTACATGTTAGGGGTAAAGAATTCACAGCAATTTATATGCCACAAATTTGAGGCAAATATTTGATAATGATGATTATTGTTATTATCATTATTATTATTATTATTATTATTATTATTATTATTATTCGAAACGGGAGAGCTCTGAAATATCTATTAGACAATATACGAGACAGGAACGGATCAAGCAATGCTTCAAATTCATGTGATGTGTGTTTATATCATCATCATCATCATCATCATCTTCGTTGCCACGCACATCTTACACTTGCATAGAACACAGACATGGTAGTACTGTACAACATTAGCAGGCTAAGTTTCACTCACAACTGTAGAGTGCCAAACTGAGTGCACGGAAGTGGATATGAACCCAAGAGTGTGACATACGTGACATGCCTGAGTCACGTGGGGTCGACAGGATGACGATAACACTCAGCGAGCCCCACACTCCACACGACCCCCACACACGATATCTGTCTGCACTCCGCAGTGGTGGCATCGGACCTGTAGTCAGTGGCGGCCCTTCTTCATTGAAGTACAGTATCTACAATTACTTTCCTTCTCCTTCCTATAATAAAATTATTTCTTTCCTTTTATTCACAATATCCTTTACTTCCTTGTCCTTCTCTCCTTCTTGTCTGCTTTCTGCTCATCTTTGTTCTCATTCTCGTATCCGTTCCGTCTTCTTATTTTTCTCTAATTTTCTTATTGTCTTTCCCTCTTTCTACTCGTCCGTATGCTTTTCCATCTCCTAATCTTCTTCTTTTCTTTATATCATCACTACAACGTGTTCATAATGTGTGTGTCCGCTTCATCTGCAATACTCGTAAATTTGACCACATATCGCCATCTTTTGAAGTTCTTTCTTGGATCCGCCTAAAGGAACGTAGAATAGCACATTCTTTATCTCTTCTGTTTAGAATATTATTCACTTCTACTCCAAAATACCTGAGAACTCGCTTTGAATATCTTACAACGTAACGGAATCAACATCAGGCCTCATTATCCGTTCCTCGTCATCGTAACTCTTTCTACTCATCCTCTTTCACTGTCAGTTTGTCGCCTATGGAACTCTTTGCTTCGTCATGTCAGGGATTGCCGAACGGTTAGTCAATTTAAATTAAGAATTAAGAATTACATACTTTTACATGAAATTGATTTGTGAGTGTTAGCCGATTTTTTATAGATTACTCTGTGTGTATATGACTTGTCATTTAGGCCTATCATAAAGTAGCATTAGGATATGAATGGTAAATAACTTAATTATGTATCATGTTCAGTTAATATTTCATTACAGCCCGTGTAAGCTTGTTAATGTGCATGAAAATTATTTTTATTTTTAAGTATGACTTTCGTATTTTTGTAATTGTTTTATTATGTATTCCACTTCTGGCAGTGTGGAAGAGAAGGCCTCATGGTCTTAACTCTATCAGAATAAATAAATAAATAAATAGGCAGACAGACAGACACACAGACAGGTAGATAGATAGATAGATAGATAGATAGATAGATAGATAGATAGATAGATAGATAGATAGATAGATAGATAGATAGATAGATAGGTAGGTAGGTAGGTAGGCAGGGGCAGGTAGGCAGGCAGGCAGGGCAGGTAGGTAGGCAGGCAGGCAGGTAGGTAGGTAGATAGATAGATAGATAGATAGATAGATAGATAGATAGATAGATAGATAGATAGATAGATAGATAGATAGATAGATAGATAGATAGATAGATAGATAGATAGATAGATAGATAGATAGATAGATAGATAGATAGATAGATAGATAGATAGATAGATAGATAGATAGATAGATAGATAGATAGATAGATAGATAGATAGATAGATAGATAGATAGATAGATAGATAGATAGATAGATAGATAGATAGATAGATAGATAGATAGATAGATAGATAGATAGATAGATAGATAGATAGATAGATAGATAGATAGATAGATAGAATAAAATAAATAAATAAATGTTATTAGTCATCGTGATTTTCTATGTGACTTCGCCATATTTTTCTCGGTTGTTCGACTTCCCGTTTTCTTAGTTAAAATTCAAAAATATATTTGAAAATTCAATATTTATTTTATTATATTGTTATGGCCCAGCCAATTAATTGTCTAATCATCTATAATTACAAGTAAAGTTCCTTACTTTTTTACTGTTTTGAATACGTCCTTATAATGTGGTCATATTTGGTTACTTCGGCAACACTTCTCTAAAAGTGCCTTGCAGTTATTCAAACTCTATTTCTGCCTGTCTGTCACTACCCACGTCTCGCTTCTAAATATATGTTATCAAAAATTTATAGACTTAGTATAACTGCGTTTCAGAAAACGTAAAGAAAAAAAAAGTATGTATTGTTGAAACTATTGCTAAAGAGCGCATAACAAGCAGTTAATATTGTTTAGTTGATTATATTAATTTTTACGAAACCAAAATTTCGATACGTGAAAATATATTCTACATAAAACAGTTATATTGAAGTGATGCCTATGTTCAAGTAAAAATGGACAATTCGACCAACTAAATTTCATGTATATTGCGTGATATAAAGTTTTTCAAAAATTTCCATGACGTTTATAGGTTGAAATATACAGCATGAAATATACCTGTATACTGAGACTCAGTGACATAATTATGATATATTTCCAATATTTTCATGATGTGATATAAGAGCAATTTGCATATTTATTGATTTTGTTGCAGTGCGTTACAATGTTGAATGCCAGCATTGACCTCTTGTCTGATAGCTATCATTCACTCATTAACATACAATTCTTATGCATATATAGGTAGATCTACTTATATTATATACATATATACATACATTACAACATTTATTTACATTTATTTTACCTTATTTATTTCCCTCATTCGCTTTTCTCGTACTTTCCAAAAATATGTTCCTAAGGATTTTATTATCTGTCCAGTTGTAATTCTTGATACTTTGGCTAATATAATTAATTTCATTACCGAAACGTGGCTATTTCTTTGTCATAAAACTGTGTTCGTTCCAATATCTTTTAACAGAAATTAACAATTTTAATTTCCATATTGAGGTCTGTGACAATTTCTTCTTCTTTCACTTTCATCCTGCACTCGTGGACTGGTATCGTTTTCTTCAACGCGTATTTGGTACATTCCAGCCCAATTGTCTTTTACCGTGATTGTCAACTTAAGAACTAAATTTCTCAACATACCGTATTTCGTACGACACCAAGGTGTGAAGCTAGCAACTGAAATGCGTTTTTTTAAGAACTCTGGCAAGAAACCAAGAGAATGAAAACTTCAAAATAACATTATAAAAGAAATTTTTGTTGTAAATTTGAAGAAGTGTGTTCTGCTGTAATAGGGTACATAAGAACAGACTGAATTGGTATTAGACAGCTAGAACAGAATTTCTCCGAAAATTTTAGTTTGGCCTGCAGAAGGAGAAGTAAGAAAGTAAGAGAAAAATGAACAAATGAACGGAATGAATTACTGTGATATGACAGTCGACATTGCTGCTGCTGAACTAGAAGTCCAGAGAAACAAATTAATGAAGATCATATTATTTTTATTATTATTATTATTATTATTATTATTATTATCATCATCATCATCATAATCATCATTATCATCATCATCACTACCATTTCCACTGTTATCATCCAAAAATGGTTATCTGAAGATTGAAGTTTAGACGTAGGCCTACCGCTAATCTTTATGGTTTCTTTTCGCTGTTACATAATTTTATTTTAACAACTGATATATTTCCTGTTATTCTGTTGAGCAAATTCGGTTATGTTCAAATATTCGTAGTTTTTTAAAAATCGTGCGCACATTAAGTTACTATTATTCTAACTATATCCTACGCTTTTTAAGTTACTGTACATATCTTTGTTCAAATTATTAATTTCATATGTAGTTCAATATGTACTGTATATACATACGTAAATAGTGTTCTGCCAAATGGCAGGTCTTTCACTACAAACCCAGCATTCTGCAATGTTTCTTAATTTCTGCCTTCCTCTTAGTCCTCTTACCATTAATTAATTAATTAATTCATTCATTCATTCATTCATAGTGTTCTGCCCAAGGTCAGGTCTTTCACTACAAACCCAGCATTCTCCAATCCTTCCTATTTTCTGCCTGACTCTTTGTTTCCTCATATGTTCGATATATCTTAATGTCGTCTATCATCTGCTAGCTTCTTCTGCCACGAATTTTTCTCCCGTTTACCATTCCTTCCAGTGCATCCTTCAGTAGGCAGTTTCTTCACAGCCGGTGACCCAAACTTGTACGAGTATATAGGCTCTACTTAAACAGTTTTTACATTTTGTTCTCTTTCATGAGTTTGACTCTCATAACCACAGTTCTCATTAGGAAAACTTGCAGGTCATAATTACGGCTCCTCATATAACAGACACACATTTTGATTAAATACTGCCAGAACTCACCTGTTTTTCATTAAAAAGATAGTTTATGATATTTTAAATTTTGTATGTTTTTGACATTCTTCCTACGTTTCTTTATTTCTGATGACTTAGAAATAAATTTTTCCTGATTATTAAAACTTTAAATTGTTAACTGCCTCCCATTGGAGGTAGCCCAGAAGGACTCAGTATACTCTCCTGCATGAATTTTACAATATTAAATGTTTACATAAATTTGTTGACAGAAAATTAAAATAAACATATACTAAACAAAGTTCTGAAACATTACACGAACCACAAGATTTGTATATGTATACACAAAATGTTTGCCTCATTCCTAGTTCATATCATTACTACACAATTCTCCGCCTGTAAGTTAAGAGTAGGGTGCCTGACAGCAAGCATACGTCACAACCTCAACAGATAGACAAACACGGGGCCGCCATATTTAGCTTCACTCATGTCCAATCTTTGCTCATCGAGACGGTTGTTTGCTCTTCTTAACTTTTCTCTGGATTTCATAATAAGCTCGAGAGGTCGACTCAGGTGGATGCATTACGCAGGGTCGGGAGCATATTCCGCAGGACACGTGTGATACGCCATCTCACAACGGTTGCCATCACCTAACAGTTTTGGCCTACACGCTTTATTTTCCTTTTAGGTTTTCTAATCGCCCGTCTTCTTGTATTTTCTACATTTCTGTCAGCAATGAGGCCTACTCTTTAAAAAAACAAGTGGAAGTAGTATTTAATGACGATTTTAGGTGCAGAGGTTATTCAGAACCAAAATTAATTGTGAACGAGAAATGGTATACAATTTTGTCTGGAGCCTTCCATCAGAGACAGAATTATTTAACGTGACTATTACACTTTTACTACGTCACACTACTTTTGACCAATAAAACTGTACGAAAGGACGTCTTTCAACCAATCATGTCTGCTTATCGCACAATTGTGGTGGTGGTGGTGGTGGTGGTGGTGGTGGTGGTGGTGATAAGAATCTTATGTGAATATCTCGTGTATAAATGTATTTATTTCCTGTTGTTATTACCACCAGAGGCAAGGAATAAAATTGTCTTTGAATTTTTGCTCTTATACCCTTTTCTCTTTACATTTTCTCTTTCGTCGTCCACTTTAGTGAGAGGATACACAAAAACAGAGACGGGTCGATCACGTACAAAAGAAGGATATATGTCAACACATTATTTAATTAAACCATTAAGTAATTATGTCTCCTGAAAGGGTAGCCATAAAACAACGTGTAAAAACAAAAACTGTGCTATTAAGGATGTGAGGTGATAAAAACACAGCTTTCAGGTACCTTCAAGATCTTGTTAAATTTTTGTCTATCGCCGACACGGTTTAGAATGAGATTTCGATCCACACGACAATCAGGTACTTCGAGTTTTGCTCTGTAGTGTGAAAAATACGGACGTCTCATTAGAGAGTCAAGCAGTTTCTGGTTTTATAAAATGGATTTCTTGCCGGAGTCACTTTAGAGCGGCGCAGTCGTTTAGTAGTTTCATTGCTGGTAATTACCCAACCTGTATCATGCACACCTACAAAGAGCGGCCGAAACTCACAAAAAGCGTTGGCGTGTTCTTTGTAAACGAACCAAATCGTAAATAAATGATCTATGATTAGGTTTACGCATTTATATACTTGTAATGGGCGGAAAAATGATACAGCTACAATGTAGCTCATGGCAATTGTTGGATTATATTAACATATATTGTTTTTATTTATTTATTTATTTATTTATTTATTTATTTCCACTAAAACTTTCATATTCCTTTTGTTACTCAAATAAGAATGTTCATACGTTTCACCATGTAACGCAGTCCTTGTTTATAAATGTACCCAATAAATAAATAAATGAGTAAATAAATAAATAAAATTTCTTGTCTGTACAAAAAGTAAGTAGGTAAATTTAAATAGCGACTCGGACATACGGGTTACATCAGCTTCTTGTCTATGCGGATGACGTGAATATGTTAGGAGAAAATACACAAACGATTAGGGAAAACACGGAAATTTTACTTGAAGCAAGTAGAGCGATCGGTTTGGAAGTAAATCCCGAAAAGACAAAGTATATGATTATGTCTCGTGACCAGAATATTGTACGAAATGGAAATATAAAAATTAGAGATTTATCCTTCGAAGAGGTGGAAAAATTCAAATATCTTGGAGCAACAGTATCAAATATAAATGACACTCGGGAGGAAATTAAACGCAGAATAAATATGGGAAATGCGTGTTATTATTCGGTTGAGAAGCTCTTATCATCTAGTCTGCTGTCGAAAAATCTGAAAGTTAGAATTTATAAAACAGTTATATTACCGGTTGTTCTGTATGGTTGTGAAACTTGGACTCTCACTCTGAGAGAGGAACATAGGTTCAGGGTGTTTGAGAATAAGGTGCTAAGGAAAATATTTGGGGCTAAGCGGGATGAAGTTACAGGAGAATGGAGAAAGTTACACAACACAGAACTACACGCATTGTATTCTTCACCTGACATAATTAGGAACATTAAATCCAGACGTTTGAGATGGGCAGGGCATGTAGCACGTATGGGCGAATCCAGAAATGCATATAGAGTGTTAGTTGGGAGACCGGAGGGAAAAAGACCTTTAGGGAGGCCGAGACGTAGATGGGAGGATAATATTAAAATGGATTTGAGGGAGGTGGGGTATGATGATAGAGACTGGATTAATCTTGCACAGGATAGGGACCGCTGGCGGGCTTATGTGAGGGCGGCAATGAACCTTCGGGTTCCTTAAAAGCCATTTGTAAGTAAGTAAGTAAGTAACTCGGACATACTTTTAGGTACGCAGCGTGTTTGCAGAGGATTCAAAGTTATTTCGGAAGCAACGCAACAAGGGAAGGCAAAGAGTGTAAATAGGAGAAGCCTAGTAGAAAGTGGGTGGAGGTAAAACAAAGCGGAATTGGCTGCATTTCGACAGCCGACCGGAATGGATCCCTGGACTCGGGCTTACATTGGCCCAGTGTGCATCTTATATATGCAAGAATTGTCCGAGTCGGGCAAGTAGCCTGGGTGACATTCGTGAATCCGATGCTGACATGTGGGCCATCCTGCCTCAGTCCTAATAAAGCCCGTTTGCATCCTCACCAAGATCTCATCCCAGCCTATTTCTAACAATTGCCGATGATATATGAAATTAGAGGGAGGTGGTAAGAGTTGGTGGAATGATATAGGGAAACTGCAGTACCCCGAGAAAGGTCGTCTACATCGTCTGCTTTGTCCATCAGAAATTAAATCTCGACCTGGCCGGGTATGAAAATCAGACATCTTGCTCGCAATGAGCCATAGACATGAAAAACGGAAGAGAATTTATTTACTTATGTATACATACATACATACATACATACATACATACATACATACATACATACATACATACATACATACATACATACATACATACATACATAGTGTTCTGCCAAACGGCAGGTACAGTACAACTTGGTTATAGCGACCTCGTTTTGTGTGACACCTCGCCCATAACGTCAAATATTCTGTGGTCCCAACTAATTCCCCATAAGACATATGCTTTCCTACCTTGCTTAATACGACAAACGCATATGCGTCTACCTCGCATATAACGTCGTTTTCAACCTCAGTTTGGAATAAGATTTTCTAAGAACCAAAGTATTTTAAGAAATATTTTGTTGAAATCTGACCCTGACAAATTCTTTACAGTCCCCTTCTGTCATAGACCTCTGGAATGCAGACGGATTCCCCACCCCATTGTAACCTGACCGAATTCATGCGGTATTAGATCAGTTTCGACAGGAAGTTTTCACTAAGTGCACGCATTTTAACGCAGTATGGCCACTAAAAGAAGTGAGTGACGCTTTAGAAGTCATTAGAATTGTGAACATGTTCTATGAAGCTAGGGAAGGGAGCAGTGAAATTGCAACTGAAATTATGAACATAGAACGTAATTTAGCCGTAGAAAGTGTGTATTGGGCAAGTAGAAGACAACAGAGTAAAATGATTGATTACTTCACTTCTAAGTAAAGTAGTTTGGTGAGTAGTGAACAAACTGTTTTAATACAGAATACTGTATTTATAATTGTAGGCCTACGTGTATTTTATTATGTTCATTGTAGGCTTAAAAGTCAATACATAAATAAGTCTAATTAAGTTTGTTATTTTTCATTTTCCACCTCACTAGATTGGTAATGTGAATCTCGGCTACTACGACACTCATTTATAACAACATAATTTTTAAGGTCCTTTGGATGTCGTTATAACCAAGTTCTACTGTATTTCACTGCAAACTCAGTATTCTCCAATCTTTCCTATTTTCTGCCTTCCTCTTTCTCTCCGCATATGATCCATATATCTTAATATCGTCTATGATCTGATATCTTGTTTAATTATCTCCATCCCGATTCTACTGTGAGCACTTACCTTACGTGCTCCTACTACACTCTCAATGCTTCGACTTAACAAGAAACTGCCAGTGTACCAGTGAGATCAATACAATCTATAATCAGACTGTGGTCATGTTATTAAGTTACTGCATATAAGACAGCGGGTACAATTAACCTATAAGTTGCAGTGCGTCCGGGGCTGAGGCGGAAATACTATATAGGAACATTGGTGTATTCAAACCCAGTTCTTTTGACAAAAAGTTGTTATTTGCTGCAGTTAAAATAAGTCCATAATCAGTCAGTTCGCGGACTACCGGTTACGAAACAATGAAGCACTGCCTGCACAAGATCTGCAGTCACCGGAGGCCCTCTTGTGTTTCCTGTTACCGGTGCAACAGTCACTCTGATAGATTTACATTAATTATGGGTGGGTGTAAAACTTCACGCCCGTTTTGTACCGAATTTTGCATGATTTAACTCAACAAATGCTAATCAAGCTTTCTAAACAGGAAATGAAATCTGATGTATGTTTCTGCTGCAGCTCAGTATGTATGTTTGATCGCATGCACAGAACACTTTCACGCGTCGCATGCTGAATAATACAGAATGTGCCTAATTCAGCTCTACAGTTGCGAAATGTAATAACAACAATCACATGCCCGCCGCACCTTGTGATGTTGAGAGTGGTTGAAAATAGAGGCTATTATTCTTAGCATTTTGAAGTAATATTGTAATATCTTGTAGCATCTGTGAATTTGGTATTAGCATTTTAGAACATTTTAAGGGGAATATGTTTCAGTTCAGTAAATATAACTGATAATGTATTTGAAACTCAAATAGCAAACATATAACTGACTTAAAATAGCACCTATGATTCGATCATTTTCAATGAAGAAGGAAAAAAATTGTGAAAACAAATTTGTTTATAGTATGTTAAGACAAAAATGACGGTACTTGTTCTTGGAGAACTCATTCTACGATTAATCAATGTTACACGAGAGCATGGAGCACATTTCTATACTAACTCTTATTCTTACTTTTCTTTCGTTTCAGAGTCCTAATATTGCCATGTTTAGCATTGGATTCGGTGTTTGCAGGTTCCAACCCGGTTGAGGGTATTTGAGGTTGAAGGACGATTAAATTCTTTACATTAATTTCTTAACATTAAATTCTTAACATTAATTTCTTAACAATACATTATTAACATTGAATTCTTAACATTAAATTCGTAACATTAAGTTCTTAACATTAATTTCTTAACATTAAGTTCTTAACATTAATTTCTTAACGTTAAATTCGTAACATTAATTTCTTAACATTAAGTTCTTAACATTAATTTCTTAACATTAAGTTCTTAACAATACATTCTTAACTTTAATTTCTTAACGTTAAATTCGTAACATTAAGTTCTTAACATTAATTTCTTAACGTTAAATTCGTAACATTAATTTCTTAACAATACATTCTTAACATTAATTTCTTAACAATACATTCTTAACATTAATTTCTTAACGTTAAATTGGTAACATTTATTTCTTAACATTAAGTTCTTAACATTAATTTCTTAACATTAATTTCTTAACGTTAAATTCGTAACATTAATTTCTTAACGTTAAATTCGTAACATTAATTTCTTAACAATACATTCTTAACATTAATTTCTTAACAATACATTCGTAACATTTATTTCTTAACATTAAGTTCTTAACATTAATTTCTTAACATTAATTTCTTAACGTTAAATTCGTAACATTAATTTCTTAACGTTAAATTCGTAACATTAATTTCTTAACAATACATTCTTAACATTAATTTCTTAACAATACATTCTTAACATTAATTTCTTAACATTAAGTTCTTAACATTAATTTCTTAACGTGAAATTCGTAACATTAATTTCTTAACGTTAAATTCGTAACATTATTTCTTAACAATATATTCTTAACATTAATTTCTTAACATTAATTTCTTAACGTTAATTTCTTAACGTTAATTTCTTAACGTTAAATTCTTAACGTTAATTTCTTAACATTAAATTCTTAACATTAATTTCTTAACATTAATTTCTTCGAAACGGAAGGGAAATAATTTAGCGATCTCGTTTCATAAGTTCGCGGTATAGGAAAGAACTGTGTTCCTAATAGAGGGCTCTAGCTGACATATGCTCGTCATTTCTTGCTCATGTCATCCAGACTAGTAGGTAAGGTAAAGCCAAATAGGTCCAGAGGGTGCTGGGAGGTTACAGACAATCGGCATTAATGGCAGTAGGGATGCCAGTCCTATTTGCCCGCCGTCTTTACCTCCTAGAAAATGTCTTTGGTACTCATATTTTACTTTTAATACGGTGTTTAAATTACAAAAACTTCTCTCCCTCTTTTTTCGTTGTACTCTTATATCACAGAGGCGTACAATTTCGCACTTTTGTTTTTATAGGAAAACTAAATCTTAGATCAAAATTGAGGTTGGAAACCATCCTATCGAACTGTAAAGAAAGATTATGCTGTTATGTCTGAGCTATTTAGTCTTACAATGAACAAAATTATTTCAAATTTGGTAGATATAATACAAACATATCAGCTGTAATAATAATAATCCGTGGCGCTACAGCCCGTGAATGGCCTAGACCGACCAGCCCACATGCCGAAGCAGAGGTGGACGATCATCCAACCAGAATGGAGGTATCGTGTGCTTAGCACGATGATCCCCCCAGCCGTTATAGCTGGTATTCGCAACCGGATTTCGCTACCTATCGTAGCTCCCCAAGTGCAGCACGATGCTGGGTGAGCACCGGTCCCATATACTGGCCGAAATTTCATGAGAAAATTTCTTACCCCATGAGGATTCGAACCAGCGCGTATTCCGTAACGCGAGTCCTAGGCAGGATGCCTTAGACCGCGACGCCACGGCGCGGGACTATCAGCTGTAAACTATAATAAAAATTTCACATCAGGTTAAGTGAATTCATTTCATAGCAGCTATGCTACAATCTTTGGGGACAAGTTAGTTAAATTGAAGATTATTTTGGCACCCAGAATGACAAGAATGACTGATTACTGCAACTTCGTTTATTTTTCATTTAACCACTACTCCATAATTGGTTTATGTTTTATAAATCAGTGATCCTTCGATCAAATGGCGAAGAAGCCTGGGCATTACGGGAAGAAGACGAGCGGCTTTTTGAAGTAGCGGACCGTGAATTTTAAGAAAAGTGCTCCGTGGGGTACAATGCAAAAGAGAAAGGAGTGGCGATAGTCTAACTCAGAAGTACGAAGTCTGCTGGGGGTAATTTTAACAGGATAGAACATCAAAGAATACTTACTTAGTTACTCACTTACAAATGGCTTTTAAGGAACCCGAAGGTTCACTGCCGCCCTCACATAAGCCCGCCAGCGGTCCCTATCCTGTGCAAGATTAATCCAGTCTCTATCATCATAACCACCTCCCTCAAATCCATTTTAATATTATCCTCCCATCTACGTCTCGGCGTCCCTAAAGGTCTTTTTCCCTCCGGTCTCCCAACTAACACTCTATATGCATTTCTGGATTCGCCCATACGTGCTACATGCCCTGCCCATCTCAAACGTCTGGATTTAATGTTCCTAATTATGTCAGGTGAAGAATACAATGCGTGCAGTTCTGTGTTGTGTAACTTTCTCCATTCTCCTGTAACTTCATCCCGCTTAGCCCCAAATATTTTCCTAAGCACCTTATTCTCAAACACCCTTAACCTATATTCCTCTCTCAGAGTGAGAGTCCAAGTTTCACAACCATACATCAAAGAATGGCGAAATTAAATAACAACTGCAATCCGGTAGCCAGAAATAATTTTAGGTAACTCAGGAAGAGAGATAATAGGCCAAAATTTAGGAGTAATAATTTTCAGTGACGATTATTATTCAAGAGCGATTACACTGCAGGACTTGGCATGCAAATACGACACAGCACAGTGCAGTTGCTGTCTGTGGCAGGAAAGTTGCTTCAAGTTTGATAAATATGCTACATTTCAGCCTTAACTGTCTTCGCTTTCGCAAACTGGTAATACCGACAAATTCATGCGAGATAAAGTGAATCCATTACATCGTATGCTACAGGTGTGTGATCTTCTACACGCCTTGGGGAGGAATAAACCAACTTGGAGATATTCTTGGCACCGAAAGGAAAAAAAAAACTCTCGTTATGTGGTACTCCGTATGCTGCTGAAGACATGGACTGTGCCCTTGAGTAACAAATGTAGCATCACAATGAAATGCACAGGCACGTATTGCATTTTGCACTCCGTGACACTTGTACCACCTTCTGGCGAGTGAAATCGACCTCGCCGAATGAAATATGCAGCATTTCAACCCATAAAGTGCAACTTCTCATCGAGGATTGAAACGGACATCGTGCTTTCCATAAATTATGACACTGAGAATATGTCAGTATTTGCTGCGAAACTTCCTGGTTTTTTTTCGTACAGGTGACCAACTCAGCGTGTCATGATTTGTAATTTTACTTTTTCTTTTTAATGTTCTCTTTGAAGATTCGTAGCTTGTGCACAGATCATGATGCAGCTGTACAAGAGAATGAAGCAAATGTTGAATGAGAATAGCGAGGGAAGCTAAAACTCTTTTAAAAATGCCAGATAGGGTAAAGGTTGATAATCTACTCGTATACTAATAATAAATCTGTAGCCGAAATTTTTCTGGTAATTTTCGATTTTCCAAAAATAATTGGTCCTAACATATATAATTAACCACGCTGAAACGAAAATCGCTTTTTTGAAATTTTTGTTTGTATGTCTGTCTGTCTGTATGTATGTTTGTTACCTTTTCACGCGATAATGGCTGAACGGATTTCGATGAAAATTGGAATGTAAATTAAGTTCGTAGTAACTTAGATTTTAGGCTATATGGCATTCAAAATACATTATTTAAAAGGGGGTTATAAGGGGGTCTGAATTAAATAAATCGAAATATCTCGCTTATTATTGATTTTTGTGAAAAATGTTACATAACAAAAGTTTCTTTAAAAATAATTTGCGATAAGTTTTATTCCTTGAAAAATGTTGAGAGGATTGATATTTAATGAGATAAATGAGTTTTAAAATTAAAATAACTGCCATCTAAGGCCGTGTAATGAATTAAAAAACAAATGACTTCGTGTATAAGGGGCCTTGGACAGCAACAATCGAAAGCTATGAAAGATAGCCTACAGAGAATGTTTCTGTGTTTGTATGAAGTAATATCGGAAGCTAAATTAACCGATTTGTATAATTAATTATTATTTCACCATTGGAAAGTGCAGTTTCTCTAGATGGACATAATGCTATAATGTTATTACAGTAACGTCTGATATAATATAATATAATATAATATAATATAATATAATATAATATAATATAATATAATATAATATAATATAATATAATATAATATAATTTAAGTTATTTGAAGGGTTCAGAACCATAGTGGGCCAAACGCCATTTACTGAATACGTAGAAAAGAAGGGTTAAAATTAAGTTATTACCATAATTCAATGGAAACATATAGCAAGTAAAATAAAGTATAGACATTAAATCTAAATGATGTCAATATTCATTAAACTATGATTGCATGTAATAACAATTAAGAAACATGTTAAAGGAATTGTCATTGCACCAAATGAGTGTCTCTGGACCAAAATGATCGCATTTTAATTATTTGGATGCAATTTAAATTAAGAAACATATTAAACGATTTATCCTTCTATCAAACACGAATGTTCCCTGGACCAAATGTCGTATTTTAATTATGTAATTACTTTATATTTATTTCTAACGGATGCAGCGGAGCGCACGGGTACGGCTAGTATTGTAATATGAGTAATATTGTGATAGTTCTTTTTGAGAATTCATTACAATTTTACTGAGCGAGAGAAAGATCGGGGTTTTGCGTCAACGTATTAAGAGAATGTTCGTGGGCAAGTTGCTGCAGAAAACCGATCCTTCTCTCGCTCAGTAAAATTGTAATAAATTCTCAAAAAAAGAACTATCACAATATTACTAACCTTTATTCTATAGGGAAATGGCGAAATGTAGATACTACTTATCTGATAGAGTTGAAAAATAAATTATTATGCCTATATTCAAGCCGTTGTAAGTACGCACCTGACTGCTGGTAGCGAGACATGCGACGTTGCCACAACAGCTGATGAGTCCTTCGCAGCAATTAATGCTACGCTTTTACGCAAAGCTTCTCACTTCGTGAGTTATCATTGTCCGAACGTCCCTTTTTTTTTCCCCCGAAATTTACAGGAGAGGTACGAATTATTCGTAACACTGACGCACAAATTACGCACGTGGTAGTAGCGCCATGTGACACACCATGCAGCAAACAGGCAACACAGCAGCGCTTCGAGTAGCAGCAGCAGGACTTGATATAAAGTGCTGCGTTCTTCAGTTGTTTCATGAGTAGGGTTACCAAAAACGTTGCGAAAAACCAAAACACTCATTCCGCCGTGATGGATCGTAAAGCGGTGTTTTGGAATTGCTGCACAGTTGCTGCAGCGAAAGTAGAGCGAAGCGTATAGCAACTGACCTGCCGCACCTGAGAAGACAGAAAGACAGGAGGACTTGCACTCTCACTTTGAGAGAAGAACAGAGATTAAGGGTGTTCGATAGTAAGTTGCTTAGGAACATATTTGGGTCTAAGAGGGATGAAGTTACGGGAGAATGGAGTAAGTTACACAATGCAGAGCTGCACGCATTGTATTCTTCATCTGACATAATTAGAAACATTAAATCCAGACGTAGATGGGAGGATAATATTAAAATGGATATGAGGGAGGTGGGATATGATGGTAGGGACTGGATTAATCTTACTCAGGATAGGGACCGATGGCGGGCTTATGTGAGGGCGGCAATGAACCTCCGGGTTCCTTAAAGGACATTTATAAGTAAGTAAGAGTTACCAAGGCAAAACGGAAGCTGGGAGTGGCAGGAAATGAAATTTCTGCAAGCTACAATATTGCAGAAATAGAAAGACGGACCATGTCAGAAATGAAGACTTTAGCCAACAATTAGGAACATTTGGTTCATTAAACAAATAAACCTGACCACCAAACAAATAGGCTTTCACGTGTTGAAGGGATAGAGATACTGTATACAGATTCTCTAAAATTGAATAAGAATAAATGCAGACGCATAGAAGAAGAAACTTTGGGGCCACGAGACGACGGAATCAACATTTTTACGAATTCTTGGTGATGAAACAGTCTATTAAGGCCAGTCCATATGATGATGATGATGATGATGATGATGATGATGATGATGATGATGATGATGATGATGATGATGATGATGATGATGATGATGATGATGATGATGATGATGATGATGATGATGATGATGATGATGATGATGATGATGATGATGATGATGATGATGATGATGATGATGATGATGACGACGACAACGACGACGTCGATTTGTTGGGGATGTAAGAAGCTACAGACTAAGAAGTGAACACCTGTGGGAGGCTAATTAAATGTATATATTTAATATTTTACTTTATGCCATCATTATAAAACACTTCGAGATGTTTTCGCTTTCTGTTACATCCTGTGTGAGACTATTCTTTACAGTTATTCAAAGCATGTGTTTTTGTGTTATACAATGGATAATATCCAAGATCCTCCAAAACTCTGTTCTTGCTTGACTCACTTCGATCTTTCCATTGTGGAGAAAATATTAGACCTGTTCCGATATATTTAGTACATTCTGTTACAATATAGTCCACACTTTCTTTCGCATTCTTTGTGGATAAAGTTGTCAACAAAGGAATTTCGGTTGATCCTTTGTCGAGGCCATAAATCTACTGCACCAGGACCTGCAGGGGGGTCTGTCAATTCCACAAAGAGAGCGGCTGTTGATGGTCGAGGGGAGGATGACATTGACCTCAAGTACGAAACAAAAATCGTCACAAACTTTCTCATTATATAGATGTTTTACTCGTCGTATCTCTATACGTTGTGAGTGATATTACTGCTTACTACTTATGTCCGTTAACTACGTTATTGACATAAATAGATAAACAATTTATTGTTCACCCCTATAAGAAGATGAAACTTCAGTTTTCTGGCTTGTGGCCACCTGTCTAATTGGAACAATCATCGTATGTAGCAGCGGTCGTCAGCACAGAGCACGCTGGGGCTAGCCTCTCTTACCCGCGGAAAACGCAGTGCACTAAGGTGCACTCCGTAGCTGCTAGCGGGTATGCTCTCTATCTCTCCCTGTTGCAAGACGGTGCACAGGGGACGGCACCGCGTACTCATTGCACATTTCAGCTACAGTGGCGTAGCATGAAATTTTGACCAGGGGAAGCTAACTCAAGTTGTCTTTCATGTACATATGAGAAAACGTATTACAAAATATAGTCTTAAAATAAATAGTAGTCAATGTCAAGTCAGCAGTCCGAAGATTGGTTGGAACCTCGTAACACCAATAAGGTATGACCTCAAATGGTACGCAGTAAAATATGATTTCATGGTTTACACATATCTCTAACAAATAGACACGGTCATTTGTTTTTTAAATCGCACTTTTGTTCGTAAGTCAGTCTTGATAATAGAATTGTCCTAAAAATTCAAGTAAATCGGTGTCAGGAACTGTTATTTCACTCATTATTTATTATATCAGCCACAATGCACGCTAACACTTCAACTGAACACAACTGACGAAAAGGGATAACTCGGAAACTTTCAATGTAAAAGCTAGCTTCTTGCGTGCCTTGCGGGCAGGGTAGGTTAGTTAGAAAGGGATGGAAAATCTGCGGGGTGGGTTACACAGAAGAATGAGTGAAAGAAACCAGTCTGCTTGGAAGCTGGTGTGTGCAGGCTTCTTGTTTACTGCTGCATCACAAATCATCCTGAGCTGCCGCATCACAATATTTAACGCATAAATATAAACTCTATTAAAATTAATAAATAATTTTGTTCATAAACAGCAGGTTTATTATGAAATTATTATTAACTGGGGAAGCTGAGCTTTTTAGCTTACATTGACGCTACGCCACTGCTGGTTTATAGGGTGCACAGTGGGCCAATGCAAGTCTGAGTACATGCCATCCCTGGTTCGACTATCGAAAGCCCAACCAGCCAGTAGTGTGTACTGGCTTACGGAATCGCCTGTGAATGTAGAGCATTACGTAACTTCGCGTTAAGGAAGGCGTAGTAACTCAGCCGCTGTATCTACTCGCCTTCTCCTCGAGATAACCTCGAACAGAATAACAAGACCAAGACCTGGACATACTGCACCGGCCCAGTTTTACTCCCCTCCCGTAGTAAAAAATTCTATCTCATGTAATTGACAAATCTATACATTTAACCTGATTCTATACTATTTCTTTTAACACTTTTAACCTGTTTTTGTGATTATCTGGTGATTGTATGTTTATTTTTTATTTTATTTCTATGTTTATTCATATTGTAGTTCATATTTCTACTCTGACGTTGTCTATGGCTATTAATTTTCTGAATGACATTAAATCTATCTATCTATCTATCTATCTATCTATCTATCTATCTATCTATCTATCTATCTATCTATCTATCTATCTGTCTGTCTGTCTGTCTGTCTGTCTGTCTGTCTGTCTGTCTGTCTGTCTGTCTGTCTGTCTGTCTGTCTGTCTGTCTGTCTGTCTGTCTGTCAACTTCGTCATCGGATTTGAATTTACAAAACCCGGTAACTGCTGGTAAGTTGCGATTATTTGATAGCTGAAAATAATACAACGAATATTCTTTATTCATAAATTACACACGTGATTTTTCACGTCATTCTCGGTTGTCCTGTAGTTTGCTTGTTTCTGGGACCCAGTTATCATGGGTTGAATTCCTGTTGATGGAGAAAAGTTTTTCGAGCAAAATGTTCAAGTGATCCTACGTCCATACTGAAGTCAGTGAACACCGTTGATGAAAAATATTTGTCCGTCCATTAATTTTGCATATTCCTTAACTTTTTGTTCACACCAAAGTTGAGCGTCAGAAAACAAGGACCTAAGGAAGAAGAGAAGGATATAAAATATTATAATTATTATTTTCTACAAAATGATTTATGAAAATTTAGCTTGCCGGAAAGAAGGTTCTATAAAAAAGTACAGAATTAATTTTGAAAAGTCGTGGATATTCAGTCTATTATATGTTAATAATGTAGGAGGTTTCTTTTTTAAAAATTTTCTTCCGACTTCGAGTTTGTATATTATTGGACCTTACATAGGTAATAAATACATTTGTTTCCCATTGTTTTTTTGCTTAGTGACGAACTGGTTGTAATTTTGGGACATCTTGGAGCTTTTGATTCATACTTTTGTATTTTCTGTTGTACTGGCACTTGCGTTGAACTTCAAACGATCAGTGTCACAAATCGTACCAACAGCGCATCAAGCTTTGCAAGACTTAAATAATTTTTAAAAGTAGTGATTTCTTAGAAACACACTTTCTATTTTTAGAGTACACATTGCATTTTGTAATTGCCTGTGCACTGTTGTAAAAGTGTATCTACATGCAGTAAGCATTTCCGAACTTAATGAAAAGTTGACGGAAGTTTGTTCATTTAAAATACAAAAAAAAAGCTTATAAAGTTATAATCATGTATTTATTATTCTCGAGAAGAAGAGTGCGGTATGAAGCGGCAGGGGGGAGTACGTTAGTGACATGAATGCGTTACATGACGCAGTAGCGATGGAATTCATTAAAAAACATGCAGACTTCCTCAATTACTGATCATTGCTCTTGTGCTTAGGCTGTGGGAAGATACACTATTAACTAGAATTCCTACTTGGTTAAGCAATTCTATTAGTTATTAAAATATTAGTACCTATGCTTTAATTTCCATACGCATATTGTCACAAATGCTTTCTGCATGGGTAATAACCTGGCTACTACTGGGTGTTCAGTTCAAAATGTGTCATGGCTCGCTGTATGCCGTCATGTGGCAAGCCGATGAGCCTAGAGAATTCAATCTTCCTACACTTCCGCAGAGGTGTATAACCTAAGAGGCAGAGAAGTTGCCTAGCAAGTACGGCGTTCATTCTGAAGAGTACGTACCGATACGTACGGTAACGCCGGTAGTGGCAGGAATGTGAACTGTTTGGAAATACGTACTGTCGGGATATGGGGAGAGGGTTAAGACGATTACTTACGTATTTGTTGACATTAACTTCGACGGTCAACATGGACACGGAGCATTTGATTTGTGTTGTGGAATGTTGCCGTACGCAACCGATGATAACAAATACCCTGCGTACGACTTGCCGGCGCAAAACACAGTTCGAAAGAGGTTATGGTAGCACGCAGACCGTACAGACCGCCATCTGTTGCTACGACGTTCAAGTTATACCGTACACGTTCTCAAGTTCAGATTTGAAGAACGCCTTAAATAATAGGCAACTTCTCTAACATATAAGCTGAAACTCGCTTCAAATCGGTGACCCAACAGTGGCGTAATGACACACTTTGAAATGAACACCCAGTAGGTAACTTATGAGTGATGTGTATCATAATCAAGCCCATAGTCAGGAAAGTCATATTCCTCCTACTCGTCTTCCCGTGAGGACCCAGTAGATACCGGAAGCTATATGGACAAGGTTTCGTAACAAAGTTAATAAGTGGAGTTAATAAAACTTTTCTGGTATGAACGCGTCTATTGACTTCGTATTGGAAGATAAGTAAATTTCGCCTTCTTTCGATAAATTATTGTGGCTCAGGTTAAATGAGAGGAGAAAGTTACATTCTCTTTCTCCCTTATACCGAATTTTGCACACCTCTACTCCCTCTTACTTATCTGTCCGATTCCACAGTCTTTCTCGGTATCATAACTTAAATACTCGGTCACAATATGATAACACGCTAGAAATACCACTGCACACATCATCTCTTTATTCTTCATCTTTCACTGTTGCTACTTCTCGTCACTGGAATTCTCTGCCGCCTGAAGTCAAGGGCTGCCGAACTTTAATTTCCTTTAAATGTAAATTAGAAAAATATCTTATGATGAGTTGCCAGACCTAACGCGTTGCAAATATTTAATGGAATGTGTTCCACTATATTTATTTTTATTTTTTTTTGTTTCTTATTTTTATTATCTAAATCGTGTCTATTTATCACTTAACGCCACCAATGTGTTTATTTTTATTTCTACTTTGTACATTATTTATTGAACTATCGGCTTCTGTTTTTATGTGATTCGTATTTGATTCTAACAACATTAATATGTATTCCACTATGTTTATTTTTATTTTATGAGGTACATTTTATGTAACTACCTCTTTTGATCTAATTGTGTACCTAAATTGTATCAGTATGTAATTACTTAATTCCGATCCAGTTTAATGTCCAACTATGTAAGCAAGTTTTAATCCTGGTTGAGTGTAAGAGAAAGCCTTACGGCCTTAACTCTGCCAAGTTAAATAAAGCCATTATTATTATTATTATTATTATTATTATTATTATTATTATTATTATTATTAAATTGTGAATCCTATGTCACGGGAAGTTCGTATAATATTCTTCAAGCAGTAAGGGTTTAAAAACATTGTAAAGATGTCCACAGGTGTGTCTGCTGACTAATTGGCACTTAAAAAGTAAAAATGATGTGAATATTTTCGAGCCACAGATACCGTGAGATTTGCAGCCGTGCAGTTCTCTAAGAAACAAGTAAATTATGCGTTTGAGGTTAGGCTTTCAGTTCTTATACTAGGCCTACGTTTAGACCATTTGTATACGAATTCCCATGAAAAGCAACATCCGAAACATGTCTTTAATTACAAAATAAACAAACAAAAAAGGGAAAGATGACCAACGAAGAAATTGCTCAAACAATTGCAACTGCAACGAACTTCACAGCCGAATGCTTCAAGGAATACAAAAAGAAGAGAGAAAGGAACATAATGATGATGCTCTTCGTTATTGCAGCTTTCAGATGTATTAAATACTCGTAAGAAATTGTGTTTGAAGTTATTTCCGACTCGGCTTGAAAGAGTGGACTAACAATCGCGAAATTGCCGTTGCTTTCAGTCGCTCTGCTAATGAGAGATTGAAGAAGGCGAGGCCGGGCGTCAATGTCAGAATCACGAAGTTGCGCGATCCATTCAGCTGTGAAAGTTACAGAAGCGGAAAAATTCTGCTGCATGAATAGGATTGCGCACGGCGAATTCTTAGGAATTGAGTTTTTCGGTACAAAAAAGGGGAGAAAAAACTTATTCTGCGGTTTAATGCCAAGGTTGCAGACTCATTTCACCCCTGGTATAATGCCATTCGAGAGAGGACAGAAACTCGCATAAAATGTCTCGTTATTCATTTATGCGGCATTAATTAAAGCAGAAAATCGACCTGCTGCTCTTCTTCAAGGATCGTACTGTAGCAGAATTTATCATCTCCCAAATGTTTCCAGAGTAAAGTCCAATTAGAGTAATTCAAGAATTCTGAGAACCTTCATAAACCATCCATTCATAGTTTTCTGCCCAAGGACAGGTCTTTCACTGCAAACCCAGCATTCTCCAATCTTCTCTATTTTCCACCTTCCTCATCGTCTACGCATATTGCCATACATCTTAAGGGAAGACTCCACTGAAAATCATGAAAATTTTTCCATTTTTTTTTTTTTTTTTTTAGCTATTTCACTTATTCAGAATTTATATTTTCATACTCCAAATGGATTCAGCTCAATTCTGATTACAAATACTCGTATGTTTACACTTTTTAAATTAAGGCTGGAAGGGGGCGTGGAATTTAAAGAGCTGTCAAAATTGTTTTTCATCGAAGAATTCTATTTAAAATTTCTGATTACAAATCTAGTAACTTTTTGTTGGTTCCCTGAAGTTACTAGATGAATGTAGCGGAGGAGAATATTAATTTACATAAATATTCATTTTATTTTCAAATCTATTTTTCTGTGTTAATTTTTGTTGATTCAACACCAACTTTCTTATGCCAAATATTAATCAATCTGGATGAAATTTTTACTGCAAGTATTTATGAGATAGCTGCATGTTTCTATGCATTTATTTTGTGAGAAATGCTGCTAGTTTATTTTATTAATATTTTTCTTAAAATAGCAGCATTAAGAAAAATATTAATAAAATAAACTAGCAGCATTTCTCACAAAATAAATGCATAGAAACATGCAGCTATCTCATAAATACTTGCAGTAAAAATTTCATCCAGATTGATTAATATTTGGCATAAGAAAGTTGGTGTTGAATCAACAAAAATTAACACAGAAAAATAGATTTGAAAATAAAATGAATATTTATGCAAATTAGTATTCTCCTCCGCTACATTCATCTAGTAACTTCAGGGAGCCAACAAAAAGTTACAAGATTTGTAAACAGAAATTAAAAAAAAAAAGAATTTTTCGATGGAAAACAATTTTGACAGCTCTTTAAATTCCACGCCCCCTTCCAGCCTTAATTTAAAAAGTGTAAACATATGAGTATTTGTAATCAGAATTGAGCTGAATCTATTTGGGGTATGAAAATATCAATTCTGTATAAGTGAAATAGCTAAAAAAAAAATTTTGAAAAATTGTCATGATTTTCAGTGGAGTCTTCCCTTAATGTCGTGCTATCATCTGACATCTTCTTCAGCCCCGAACTTTTTTTCCATTCACCACTCTTAGTGCATCCTTCAGGAGCCAGTTTCTTCTCAGCCAGTGACCCAGCCAATTTCTTTTCCTCATCCTGATCAGTTTCAGCATCATTCTTTCTTCACCCACTCTTTCCAACACAGCTTCATTTCTTATCCTGTCTGCCAATTTCACACGCTTCCAGTCGTTTCTCTTCACTTCGTCGTAATGTCCACATTTCTACCCTCATAAAATCCCATATTCCGCACAAAATACTTCACTAGTATCTTCCTTAGTTAATTTTTCAAAGTCCGCACAAAATACTTCACTAGTCTCTTCCTTAGTTAATTTTTCAAAGTCCGCAGAAAATGCTTCGTTTTCTATTAAAAGTTTTTTTTTGCCATTGCTATCTTCCTTTTGACTTCCTGGCAGCAGCTCATGTTAATGTTTGTAGTTCATCCCAAGTATTTGAAGCTGTCCACTTGTTCTACTGCATCATTTTGAATTCGCACATTTACCTTCTTTATTTTTTCTTCCGAAAACCATGATCTTCATCCTGTTTTCACTCATATTTATCTTGTTTGCACTTCATCTCACACTGCTCACAGGTGTCATCTAGCTTCAGTAGCATCTCACAAAAGTGTTTTTTTCAGTAGTGCATTAACATAATTTTTTTTGTCCCTAGCAAGTAGTGGGCAATTCAGACCTCAAGAAAAAATATAAATTATTCTTAAAATTACAGGAAGAATACAAAATAAGTTTTTGTTCGCTTTAAAATCACATGTTGATATTGCAGTTTTCGTGCTGGCGTCAGTGTAGAGTATGAAGTTTTAGAACAATCCGAGCATTTGGGTCGTCTAGATCAGCGTTTCTCAAACTATGGTCCGCGGACCACCTGTGGTCCTCGAGGTATGTCCTTGTGGTCCTTCAAAAAAGACAGAAGAAAAAATAAAATTCAAACGAATTGCGTATCACACTATAGCTTAAAATCTGAGAGTCTGGAAATGACACATGGCAATCGAATTTCACTTTTTCTCCCAGTACTGCATTTTATGAAATTTATTACCTTACCCGTCTATCGACTTCCCACTCTACTCTCAACAATAAAAGAGGATTTAAAGCACTATATACGTGGCGTTTCTCGACATCTTTTCCCTGCACATCTGGCGCCGTGCCTGTAACCCAGCCAAGGTCCACCCGAATTCATAACAGAGGACGGAAGTACCGAACCTTAATTCGATTTTAAAATATAAATATAGGCCTGTTGGTATTAAAATATGCTACGAAAATTATAAATTTGCTTTCGAAGGGAACAAGAGTAAGGTGGTCCGCGGAACTGTTCTGACTTAAAAAAGTGGTCCTCACTTCAAAACAGTTAGATAAACGCTTACGTACTTACAAATGGCTTTTAAGGAACCCGAAAGTTCATTGCCGCCCTCACATAAGCCCGCCAGTGGTCCCTATCCTGTGCAAGATTAATCCAGTCTCTATCATCATACCCCACCTCCCTCAAATCCATTTTAATATTATCCTCCCATCTACGTCTCGGCCTCCCTAAAGGTCTTTTTACCTCCGGTCTCCCAACTAACACTCTATATGCATACGTGCTACATGCCCTGCCCATCTCAAACGTCTGGATTTAATGTTCCTAATTATGTCAGGTGAAGAATACAATGCGTGCAGTTCTGTGTTGTGTAACTTTCTCCATTCTCCTGTAACTTCATCCCGCTTAGCCCCAAATATTTTCCTAAGCACCTTATTCTCAAACACCCTGAACCTATGTTCCTCTCTCAGAGTGAGAGTCCAAGTTTCACAACCATACAGAAGAACCGGTAATATAACTGTTTTATAAATTCTAACTTTCAGATTTTTGGACAGCAGACTGGATGATAAGAGCTTCTCAACCGAATAATAACACGCATTTCCCATATTTATTCTGCGTTTAATTTCCTCCCGAGTGTCATTGATATTTGTTACTGTTGCTCCAAGATATTTGAATTTTTCCACCTCTTCGAAGGATAAATCTCCAATTTTTATATTTCCATTTCGTACAATATTCTGGTCACGAGACATAATCGCTGGTCTAGATAAATAAAGATGTATGAAATGTTCATTCAAAATGGCCGTTCTTCATGTATGAAGTTTTGGGGCAAAATGATTGAATGTCTTATAAAGATTTGGAACAAAATTCTTATGTTAAAACTATATATATATATATATATATATATATATATATAATCCTAAATAATCAGATTTGGCAGAAACACTTGGCGTAATATTATGCAGGGGTACCATCTGATTTTTTTTTTTTTTGCAAGTTTTAGAACTCACCGCTTTTGAGTATTGTAAAAGCTTACTTCTGTGACCCGAAAGAATGGGGCGCAGCCTTAGGGATATTAATTTGTGTTGGAAAGAGTCGAACAAATAAACCTGTCAGAATATTTCCGACAGCATCCAAAACTGAAAGCATCGCCTCCGCGGGTACGTCACAGCGTTGCCAGCCACGAAGTAGATCTGCCCGTGCATTCTGTTCGAGCCCGGGGCTGTGCATACCCGGGATCGTGACGCGGAGGTTTAAAATCTCGTTCATCGAAGTCGTATCAATCTCCCCGGAGCTTTAAACAAATTAGGCTTATTAGTCCGGCCTACTTTGTGAAGTCTTAGCTGTCAGTGTTCTGATATCCACCACTCAGACTACTTCACCCTGGGAACCCTGCTTGTTCAGGCATAATTTATAACGCTAGGAGATTCGTTTTACGTTCTTGTTAAGCGAAGTGTTGAAGAGAAAGTATTTTGATGCTCAAATATATATATATATATATATATATATATATATATATATATATATATTTTTTCTCGAAAATTCATGTCTTCGGTATCCCTAATAGAAATATAGAAAAAGTGATTTTGGATATATCGTTAGTCTGCACAACGATTTCTATTCAACCAGTGGACTCTGCATATGCAAGTCAATTTATACGGGAATGATACAGCCTACAGGATAAGGTACACGTACCAAATAACGCCACCTTAACACTTCAGTCACTTTTGCTCTGGAAATAAGTTATGTACAAACACGAAAATTATGAAATAGAAACTGTAATCTTATCTTTACAAAATAGCACAATGAAAATGGATATATTATATACCGAACAAGAATTAGTACTCAAATAGGAAAACTTTGTAAACTGGCGTTATTAGGAACAGGTTGTCTATTAACGCCACCTATTTTCTAGTAACCTATAAACTTATAATTATTAATGCATTATTTTTCCTAAGCAAAACACATTGAACTAAGAAACTGTATTGGACGATGAAAGAGTAATGGAACGGAGAAAAATTCTCTCCGGCGCAGGGATTTGAATCCGGGTTTTCAGCTCTACGTGCTGATGCTTTATCCACTAAGCCGTCGCCCTGGTTGGCAAGTTGGTATAGCACTGGCCTTCTATGCCCAAGGTTGCGGGTTCGATCCCGGGCCAGGTCGATGGCATTTAAGTGTGCTTAAATGTGACAGGCTCATGTCAGTAGATTTACTGGCATGTAAAAGAACTCCTGCGGGACAAAATTCCGGCACATCCGGCGACGCTGATATAACCTCTGCAGTTGCGAGCGTCGTTAAATAAAACATAACATTTTTTTCCACTAAGGCACACCGGATACAACCCCGGCGTCGGACAGAATTGTCTCTGATTGAGTTCCAACTCTTGGGTTCCCGGCGCCGGAGAGAATTTTTCTCCGTTCCATTACTCTTTCACCGTATGATGACGCAGAATATCTGCATGGAAATATCATATGTACTTCGGTACATTAAGATAATATATGATATGCTTAAATCACTTTCCGTAAATCACGAAGTGATTTAAGATGGCGCTTATTCCGTCGGATCCCGGCCAACTAGTCACTCATAACGAGTGCACCTCAGCACATGTGCGGACTTCGGTCCTACGTTCATAGACATCTATGACGTAGTGCAGAGGGCGGCCACTAGAGGGAATCCAAGAGTTGGAACTCAATCAGAGACAATTCTGTCCGACGCCGGGGTTGTATCCGGTGTGGCTTAGTGGATAATGCATCAGCACGTAGAGCTGAAAACCCGGGTTCAAATCCCGGCGCTAGAGAGAATTTTTCTCCGTTCCATTACTCTTTCATCGTATGATGACGCAGAATATCTGCATGGAAATATCATATGTACTTCGGTACATTGAAATAATATATAAATAAATAACTGTATTGGAGTTTAACTAATGAAATGTTCTTGATCTGAAGCTGAAACACCTGTGGATTAGGAAAATATGTTTTCCGGCAACTTCTTACTTTTAAAAAAAGAGATAACGAGACACGTAGAAAGTTATAAACACAAAATCATTAACCTTAGTTAAATATGAATGTTCTCCACAAGTAAAACAAAAAAAAAAATTAAGAGTTTGATAAATAGTTGAACCAATATCATCACTGTGTACATTCTGGACATTTGTAAGTTGAAAGGTTAGTGTTTTCCACATTTACCATGTAAATACCTCATACAATATGAATATAAAAGCAATGAAAATAGTTTTAAAAACTGAGGACTATCGTTAAACAAATGCGTACCGTACTGACAACTTAAAATTGTATTTGCAGATATTTAACGCCACGTGGCGTTAAAGCGCCACTGACTGCTTGGTAACATTACACGTCTGTTTCTCTAACATTTTGAAATTTTATAGATAGCAATTTCTTTCTCTGCATAGAAGAATGTTTAAGGATCACGATAATATATAGTTTAATATAGTTATTATTTGCTCAACACACACAATAAAATATTGGCTCTTATCCTGATATAAGAACGGCCTTTCACTATCAACATACAACAGCAAAATGGTGGAATATAATGTCACTCGTAAATGTCAGCGGACAGCTAGTAATTCATTTCATCACTACATGGCAAGCGAATGCAGGCTACAGTAGTGCACTATCGAAATCAGGTGTCGTTAACAAGAATTAATAGGGTGGCATTAAATATATACATGGCGTTATTTGTCTCAGGGACCTTCTATGAAAAATTTATAAAAAAATAATTCGTCTCTATTTGGACCCAAAATCACACAGTGCCACTCAACTTCGAGAATAGCCACATTTTGGATCGAACATGGTGGACCAAATGAGGTAGCTTCCACGTTCACCTGATTTGACACCGCTTCAGTTATTTCTTTGAGGTACTATGGAGGACGCAGTTTACAGCACACCAGTGGACAATGAAGAAACATTAATACAGACCATTATGCCTGCAGCAGAAATAATTTAGATCACTTCTGAAATCTTTGAGAGAACGCGCCTTTTATGCTTGCCAAATTGTAATGGGGTTCAATTGTAATATCTATTAAGGCATTTTGTACCTTTAATCCATAAGCTTTGATTCTGAGATTGGAGTAATGTGGATTCCGGGTCATTAGGAATCCCAGGAAATGAGGCCGTGGATGTAGATTTTGAATTTATTAATTAAGCAACAATCTGACTATATTAGATTGCTGGGCACAACCTTCATGAAGCAAACCTGGACGCATCAAAATTCGCGGCTAGCCAGGCAGTGGAAGGTCACAGTCATCATGCGCATATGAGTGTAAAGACTTTGAACAGCTTTGTTGTATCAGCCAAGTACGTAACTATGTAATAAATGTCAACCCGACATAACTTCGAAGAAACGAGTGTTGGGATTTCCAAACGTTGTGTGCGGTGGATCCCGAGTCTTAAATGCAGTTCATTATATGTCAGAATATTTAACACAATGATGGCGTATTCGCCATCGTTTGTCAGATTTTCCTTGACGAGCATCAAATTAACAACTGTCAATTCATAACTTTAAAATAAACCCTGTTCGGCAACACAGTAAGGTAATTGATGATCAGTTAGTATTATCTATTTATCTATTTATGTCCATAACAGGGCAAAGTCCCCAATTGAAATAGACAGTACAGATAAAAAAACAATGCATACAACACGAAAAAAGAGGTAAAACAGATACAAGTGTAATTACAAATTTAAAAAAATAGATTCCACCTAAATAAAAAAGACATACAGATATAAATGAAAAACAACCTATAAAAAACAGATCAAAAAGCCAAGTACAGACATCACAGCCAAAAATGCAAAATGTAGGCGTAGCTATAATTGGCAAATTGCAGAGCAAATACAACATCATGTTAATAAATTCAATATACAGCACTACACAACAGGCCCAATAGGTTCAATTCATTTATTCAAAAAATTCACGAACACAGAACATGTGTTTCAAGCAATGCTTTACATAACTTTTTCTTGTACATATTGTAAAAATCTAAATCCTGACTATTTGATAGATGATTGTAAGTTCGAAGCATTAATAAAAGTGGAGACATTTTATGAGATAGTGTTTTTGATGTCTGTAAATAAAAGAGAGATCACTTTCTCAAATTTGATTTACCAATATTGAAACTAATTAGCTGTAGAAGATCAGGGTTGTCTATTAAGCCATTTATGGTTTTGAGCAAATATATTTGTTGTGCTCTTATCCTGCGACTACTGAGAGATAGTACATTAAATTCAACCAGCATGGATTCATAAGACTGGAATATGTTGTAACATGAATGCTTTTACATATATAGCAGTTTTAGGATTTTATTCTGTACTCTCTCTAGAATGACCGGGTGCGAGTGATAGTGAGGGTTCCAAACTATAGATGCGTACTCTAATTTACTTCGTATTAAACTATTATATATTCTTAAGACAGTTACAACATTCCTGAAATCTTTTGAGTTTCTGTAGGTGAAACCTACCAGTTATCATTATTTTGTTTCTGTTTAGAGTATTTAAGAAGGCTAATGTAATAAGAGAGTGGCGTGATTAGTAAAGTAGCTGTATCAGGATAGGCTGTATAGGATGGGGTCTTGGCTAAGTAAACAGTACCCCCTTCCACTAGCTACAACTCTACCTGCTGGGAAAAGCGCTCCCCATCCCTAGCTGAAACATCGATAATGGACGGAACAGCCGATAGGAACTGAAGATACGACGGCGCTGCTGTCGGCTGGGGGACACGCGACAACTAGTGCATGTTTGTAAACAAAACGCACGGACCAAAGGATGCCTACTCTGATACAGCTACTTTATCCGAACCTTACTGATTAGTAAGGATCGTATGTATTAGAAACACCTTTACAGGAAATAGGCGTAAGTGCTTAATAGGACTATCACAGTGAAAATGAATATGTTAGAAAATACTGAAAAAGAATATATACAGGGACAGCATTTTATTTTTAATTCAGTTTTTATTGTACCTGAGTTTTTAATGTAATTCACTCCCACCCCTTTTACTAATGAAGTTCAACCGTCCTCCACACAGAACCAAGACCGCATATACAGTCATAGTAGCCTTACGGTCATAGTAAACAGTACGTTCCAAAAATATGTTCGCGTTTTCCAGTGATGGAAGAGCTTTCAATATTGAATCATGTTCGCACAGGTACTGTTGTCCATTTGCCTACGTCGTATCCCGGTTTCCCCCACCAGCTTTTATTCGCCAGCTAGTGGCTGGGCTGTCTTAGCTCCTTTCTCAGAACATTAATTTCTGTTAGGAATTGGACGTCTACGTAATATTATACAACTGTTTAAAATAACTTAAATAAAAGGGCCTCGTTAAGTAATTAACTATCACGTGATTTCCTCCCTTTCTACGACCCTACGACATAACCACTTGGACGGACAGTAGATAGTATGTCTGAGTAATTTTATCTTTTCGGATCGGGCAGAAGTGAAGATTGAATTTACAGTACCTAAGGTACCCTTTTATAGTGTAGGTACGGAATTATTTCGACATGAGTTACTAGTACGAAGAACGAAACTGGTAATTGGGATTAGGTACAATAGTCTATAGTGCGATAATATGCACATTATAAGTGAAGCCTGTATCGAAATGAACGGCCACCATTTTCAAAAATGTGTTTAAATATCCATATTATGATTATTTTTCAATTTAACTTCATTCTCTATATTGTACGCTAATGTGCTGTAGACAGTATAATATACACTGCATAATGAATACGTCCGCATGGACAGCTCAGTTCGTGAGTAAAAACACTCATTGTTAATACTGTACTGTATTTTGATTAAACAAAAACCTAATGAAAATAATCAAACTCAAAAGCGTGATATTTCTTAGTATACGTAAATAGATAACTACTTTTCTTCTCTCCTACACCTAGTAAAGTGATTTGTTTGTATATTACTTCAGTATGATCGAACTCCAGTCGTGGAAGGGAATGGCAAACGGCCTTGATCCAGAGGTATTGGCAAGTTAATATTACAAATGTTATTAAAAATAAAATGATGTCCCTGTATATGCGTGTGCCGTGGAGCTGAACTCGGGAGTCGGGAAAACAATTCCAGGTTGGTCTAAACTTCCAGGTAAATACCGCATAACTACTGTATTTTCAGGTAGCCTGTGTTATTCACACGGGTAAATTACACACAAGATGTTATTAGTAATTCTTGTACCACCGGGAAATTCCGCATCAGGTGGATCAGGTGGATCAGGTGGTTGGTCCTCGTCGTCTTGGCGTCATGGAAGTGAAGCATTGTGTCTGAAAAGGGAAAGGCCAGTCCTAAGTCTTGAAAAAGTGGCAAAGAAAACTTTCCTATTCAACATTGTACGGAACTTGCCTATGGTCATTGGCATTAAAATTTTTGTTATTGCGGAATTTGTGTTATTGTACTTTTATGCGGAACTTGCCTATGTAAATTGGAATTTGACCCCTAGGGAGTGAGTTCGGTTCTCGCTTGGGCTGATTACCTGTTGGGTTTTTCCGAGCTTTTCCTCAACTGTAATGGGAATGTCAGGTTCAAATACTATCTCACTATTATTGAATTATTAAAACAATACAACAATAGCACCCGTAGTTACATATGGACTAGAAATGATTTGGAACAAGCTCCAGATATCTGAAGAGAGCACTTGAAGCAGGAAAATCCGCACCGAACAGATATATGTACTGACTTGCTAGAGAAACCTTCTTTATAGAGGATCTAAGGATGAAAATGGCCTTACCATCCAACGAATCCTACAACGAAGTTATCGCACGAAGGACGACAAAGCAGAGAGGAGTTGATAGTAATTTCTTCTGCACAGATGCCATGATATACAGGGATTGGACCAAACCGAACCAACCGCAAAGATATGCCATCGTTGGACTCGCAATACACGGATACCACCACAAAATGTGTCAAAACTCAAGATTCCACCAATCTGATGAGAAATGCGTGTGTAAATTCTGTATAAAAAGTGTGAACTCTATCAATTCTCAGAGTGCAGAAATAGAATAGGATCGCTAACTGACCTCATCAAAGACAAAATATAAACAGTGCAGCGTGCCAGACTTTAATTCTCCTTCGAGCGCACCTTTCTCTTATTATTAAAACAATGATAATTTTTTCCATTATATTTGTTTTGAAATTTATTTTTTTTTCTTCTAATCGTAAACATTTACTGATTAAGTTGAGTTTAGGATTTATTGCAGTGGTATTTTTATAAAGAGACATCATTTTATTTTTACTAACATTTCTAATATTAACCTGGCTATACCTTTGCTACCCCTTTCCACGACTGGAGTTAGATGATACTGGCGTAAAATACAAACAAATCACTTTACTAGGTATAGGAGGGAAGAAAAGTTGTTCATCCATTTACGTAAACTAGGAAATATCGCGATTTTGAGTTTGATAATTTTCATTAGGTTTTTGTTTAATCAAAATACAGTACTGTATTAACAATGAGTGTTTTTACTCATGAACTGAGCTATCCATACGGACGTATTCATTATGCAGTGTATATTATACTGTCTACAGCACATTAGCGTACAATTTAGAGAATGAAGTTAAATTGAAAAATAATCATAATATGGATATTTAAACACATTTTTGAAAATGGTGGCCGTTCATTTCGATACAGGCTTCAGTTCTTTTGTGCATATTATCACACTATAGACTACTGTACCTAATTCCAATTACCAGTTTCGTACTTCGTACTAGTAACTCATGTGGAAATAATTCTGTACCTACTCTATAAAAGAGTGCCTTATGTACTGTAAATTCAATCTTCACTTCTGCCTGATCCGAAAAGATAAATGTACTTAGACATGCTATCTACTTTCCACCCAAGTAGTTACGTCGCAGGGTCGTAGAAAGGAAGAAGGTCCTTTTATTTAAGTTATTTTAAACAGTTGTATAATATTACGTAGACGCCCAATTCCTAACAGAAATTAATGTTTTCAGAAAAGAGCTAAGACAGTCCAGCCATTAGCCTTTACAGAGGGGCGAGCAGAAGTAGGTGGGGAAAGTCGGGATACGACATAGGCAAACGGACGACAGTACCTGTACGAAAATGATTCAATATTGAAAACTTTTTCGTCACTGAAAAACGCGAATATATTTATGGAACGTACTATACTTACTAACTCAGTACTGTTTAGTATCACCTTAAGGCACTTTGACTGCATACGCCCCCTTGGTTCTGTGTGGAGGACGGTTGGAAGTTTACTAGTAGAAGGGGTGGGAGTGAAGTACATTCAAAAGCTCAGGTACAATAAAAATTGAAGTAAAAATAAAATGATGTCCCTGTATAATTTTATTTAAATAATTTAAATTATCAATTACTTTTTAGAATATTACTATTGATGCTTAATAACCTATTACTTGGTTCAGTGTCGTTAAACAACGAAATATGGATATATAAATATCCTACATTACATTATCGAGTATACAGTATATTTTCCATTAGCCGCTTACACATTCCGAAGAACATTTGCATTAAATAACTATATAATTTTAGTACATAAAATGTTTAATGGGCAATTAGGTGTTATTTATTTTGCACTACTTTTTTGTGATAATTAATTTCAAAGAAGATAGCACAACAAAGCAGGTAGCTGTAATGAGAACTGTGCAAGCTGTAGGCACGTAGACTGCAGCGTGCATCAATTAGAACGGCCTGCACGGTGGAACGATCAACAGGTGTTCGGAGAGCAGCGGATGAATACCATGACCGATGATGGCATTGGGAGTGCAACTGTTCATTAGAAGGAGAAAGTGTAGGTGGCTGCAACAAGCTTCTTGCCTGCCTGCCAGCATTCTTGGGGGAATATAACTTATAGTTGGCAAATAAAAGCAATGGCAGCATTTCTCGGTTATAAAATGTGATTGCATTCGATTACTAAAATGGAAAAAGCCTGACACAATAGAAAGGAATGTTCACCGCTTACAAAGTGGGGTGGCCGTGAAAAAATTGTATTTTTGTAAAAAAAACATTGTCACGATTAACTGCATTTTTTAAATGTTCTTGGCTGAAGTCTATTGTTCATAAGTTACTGGTCAGAGAATGGTTTAGTAACTTATAGCCTATACCGTACATAAATGAAAGTAATTTAAAAGTGTACTTAACATTCAGAATTTTGATTTGTAGATGCTTAGCTCGCGAGTTGCTTGTTAGCACTCAGAACTTTGATGATGGCTAATAGCAGGCTGAAACATGTTAACAAATCATATAAAATTTAACACAAGAAAGACAAATAATACGTTTTACGAAGTGATATAGTGTTAAACGTTATGTAATGAAGATGTATATTACTACCTACTACAGAGTGATTTATATAGAACTGACACATTTCTTTCATTAATTGTTTCAAAGCGAATTGTGCTAGCGACAACTTATTATACCTAAAATGTAGAGGAATTTTGGGAGATTATTTACCTCTATAGCAAATGTTGAAAATGTCCTCCATCCTGCATAAGGCACAACTCAACACGTCGTTCCATGTTACTGGCCACTCGTTGGAGGACTCTGTTGTCAATAGCTTGAATCTCCTGTGTGATGTGCTTCAGATCGTCCAATGTCTGGGAACGTGTGGTGTAAACCCTGTCTTTTAAGTAACCCCATAGAAAGAAGTCCGGCGTTGTCAAATCCGGAGATCTCGGTGGCCACAGGTTCCTGGAAATTATTCGGTCGTCACATAACCGGATAAATGGAACCATGCTTCATCTGTGAACCATGTGATGGACAATATGGCAGGATTTTGCACAATGAACGTCTGAAACCAACGACAGTAATTCAATCTTTTATCCTTATCTGGTTCCTGTAGCTGATGAACAACCGTAACCCTATATGGCTTTAGGCTCTCTGACACATTGAGTAGGTGTACCCTGTCTCCTGCGACAAACGTCTTAATGATTTTTTGGGTAACTGCTCCAGTCGTGCTCTTACGTCAACAACAACCGTGGGAAGCCTAGATGAACGATGCTGGCCCTTTTCACTCACCAGAGATCCAGTTGTTTCCAATTTGTTTACCAGTCCCAGTATTGTGTTTCTTTTGGGAGGATTGCGAACACCAAATTCTCTCTGGTATGCCCTTTGAGTAGCTGTAATTGAATTCGTAATCCAGTATTGCTATATTGCTTTACAAGGAAGAGTCGTTGATTTAATGTGTACTGCATTTTCACGTTGACACAAAATATCGAAAACAGCTGCCAACAATAGGAATAAAACATAAACATCTGCGCATCTAGTGCTGCCAACAATAGGAATAAAACATAAACATCTGCGCATCTAGTGACAAGGAATCGAAACTCCAGAACGTTCTGCTTAATTTGGTGCTAAAATTGGGTCAGTGCTGCCAACAATAGGAATAAAACATAAACATCTGCGCATCTAGTGACAAGGAATCGAAATTCCAGAACATTCTGCTTAATTTGGTGCTAGAATTGGGTCATTGAATGAATTTCCAACGGAATAATTAAAGAAAGAAATGTGTCAGTTCTATATAAATCACTCTGTATATTAAAGCAAGGCTCGACCCCATCTCCCAGTAGAGGTACGTCCTTGTGCCAAATTATTAAAAACAGATGATTTCAGTCATTTCCATTTACTTGAACAGTACACGTAAATATGAAGAAATCCGTAAAAGGTAAAGGTATCCCCGTAACATGCCAGGAAGGCACTTGGGGGGCATGGAGGTAGAGCCCCATGCTTTCCATGACCTCGGCACTAGAATGAGGTGGTGTGGTCGGCACCACGTTCTAACGCCTTTTACCCCCGGGAAAGACCCGGTACTCAATTTTATAGGAGGCTGAGTGAACCTCGGGGCCGTTCTGAAAGTTCGGCAACGAAAAAATCCTGTACGTATCTTAATTTATGAAGAATTGGACGATTGGAAGAAATTATGAAAGCATTGATCAGGTTGGTTACTGAAATTAAATGCGATGTGGAAATACACACAAAATATGTTTATGATGCCCTTGATTCAAACTGAGCCTCTTAATCAATATCGTTATTGTCATTTTGTTACAGAATTTTACTAACGTGAGAATATTGTATCCTCCGTTTATTATTAACTTGTAATCGTTATTTACTTGATATTCCACAATTTAACTTTTATTTTTGTATTGTAAGTGAATATTTTTTATTCAATCATAGTGTTCTACCCAAGGGCAGGCCTTTCACTGCAAAACCAGCATTCTCCACTCTTTCCTATTTTCTGTATTCCTCTTTGTCTCCGCGTATGTTCCATATTGTCGTCTATCATCTGATATCTTCTTCTGCCACGAACTCTTCTCCCGTTCACCATTCCTTCCAGTGCATCCTTCAGTAGGCAGTTTCTTCTCAGCCAGTGACCCAGCCAATTCCTTTTCCTCTTTCCGATCAGTTTCAGCATTATTCTTTCTTCATCCACTCTTTCCAACACAGCTTCGTTTCTTACTCCATCTATCCATTTCACACGCTCCATTCTTCTCCATATCCACATTTCAAATGCTTCTATTCGTTTCTCTTCACTTCGTAATACTCATGTTTCTACCCAATACAATACTACAATCCACACAAAGCACTTCAATAGTCTCTTCCTTAGTTCTTTTTCCAGAGGTCAGCAGAAGATACTCTTTTTCTATTAAAAGCTTCCTTTGCCATAGCTATTGTCCTTTTGACTTCCTGGCAGCAGCACATGTTACTGCTTACAGTACAACCGAAGTATTTGAAGTTATTCACTTGCTCTACTACCTGATTTAGAATTCGCAAGTTTACCTTCTTTACTTTTCTTCCTGCGACCATAGTCTTCGTCTTATTTGCATTTATCTTCATTCCATACTGCTCACAGCTGTCATTTAGCTCCTGCTAACAACGCCATATCATCAGCAAATCTTACACATTTTATTTTTCTTCCTCCTGCTATCACTCTTCCCATGTTCTGAAAACAGTTCTTCACTAAATCCTCCAAGTATATGTTGAACAGGGGAGGTGATAATGAGCATCCTTGTACTGCTATCCCTAAGTATACCTCTTCATAGAACATCTTGTTATTCATCATCTTTTACAATATCCACCTCGCGTCAATGGAATTCCTTGTCACAAAGTATTAGGGGCTGCAAGACAATAAACACCTTTAAGAACAGCTTAAAAGATAACCTTATTAGCATTTCACTCCAATCATACTGATTTAAACTATCACCGACTACATTGTTACTTTTTTCTTTAGACATCATCCTGATTGTGCTGTATTTTAATTGTCTCGTAATAATCTCTTTCTATTATCTAATATTATTTGAAATATATTAACATTCTATGTATTTTAGTTTAATTCTGCTACACAGTTTATTTCAGTGTTTAATTAATAGTTCATAGTATTTTGTTGTTTAATTTGTAAATAACTTTTGTATACATGTAACTCTCATCTAAATCAAATTGTTGGATTCTTTGTAAGTTCATGCATATGTATATACACTTTTTGCTGGTTGAGTGGAAGAGAAGGCCTTACGGCCTTAACTCTGCCAGCTAAAATAAATCATTATTATTATTATTATTATTATTATTATTATTATTATTATTATTATTATTATTTCACTTCCTTCTGACATTTCTTCTCCTATCCCGACTTAGGCTGTTTTTTCATATAAAGTTTACTGAACAGCCTCGTCTCTTTCTAATCCAGGCCAATTTCCATTAGGAACCCCGTCACTTTATTCCAATCCACCCTGTCAAATGCTTTTTCTAAATCTATAAATACCATGTACACTTCTTTATTCTTCTCTAGGTATCTTTCACCGATTGTTTGTAGCAGTCCAATTGCATGTCTCGTATCTTTTCTCTTCCTGAAGCCAAACTGCTCTTCTTCTTAGAATATAAACGCCTTAGTCCCAGTTATTTAAAATTAGGTTGTTTAGAAATATTTTAAATGCACGGAACTACTTTTTAGGTATAATTTTTATTTATTATTATTATTATTATTATTATTATTATTATTATTATTATTACTATTATTATTATTTTACACAGTCATTACTTTATTTTTCCATTAACACTAATATCTAGGTAATTGTCATTGTCTCAATGTAACACGTGCTGTGCTGATCATACTAATTGTACTATTCCTTTAGTTGTGACATTATATTCATATGTATTTTTTTTTCTTTTAACTTAATACTTGTATACTAGAATGTATTTTTCTGTTTGTGATTATGTATTCAGTCTCTTTTTTATTACATATATATTTTTTATTATTGTTATTTCAAAGTTAATACTGATTGTGCATATGTATTCAATCTCTCTTTTTTACTTAATTATGTTTATTATTATTTTAAAGTTCATATTTGTATACCGGTATGTATTTTTTCTGTATGTGATTTGATCCTGGTTGAGTGGAAGAGAAGGCCTGATGGCCTTAACTCTGCCAGGGAAAATAAAACTATTATTATTATTATTATTATTATTATTATTATTATTAAACGTCGATTCAGTATTCGCAGAAGAGTCTTCGCCGAGTGCGATATCAGGCTGATAGTCCTGAACTCGTTACATTTCTTGGCATTATTTTTCTTGGTATTGGAAGCAACACTGTCTTCGTGAAATCTTCAGGCCAGTCGCCTTGCTCATATGTAAGTGAATAATAGTTCTAAAAAAAAGTAAATTATAAAGCTAATATAATTCTCAACAGAATGCAGTTATAAATACAGTACCTATATTATAAATTTAGTAGCAGAGATATGAAGAGTTTTATTTCAGTTTCTCTGAACATATGCAAAGTAACAATGTGGAAAGTAAAAACTAGATAGCTCCTATTTTACAGATGATGTAAAGCGTACCTCCACATTTAGTGTCGTTGCATTAGTTACAGCATATTGATGCGCAGTGACTGTGAAGATGTTCCAGATGACCGTGAGTGAGTAAAAAGCTACCAGAGAACAACTCTAGTAAAAATCCGTAAGATCTTCGTGCACTTGAAATCATTAACAATTCTTCTCCCCCTTATTAGACTGCGAGTAGGGATCACGGAAGCATAATTTATCCATCTATTACAGGGGACTTCTTTCTGTGGACTGACTTTTATTTTCTGAGAAGTCGGCGTCCCATCATACTTCGACTTGTAAAACCATTTGTCATCCCTTAGAAATCTGCGTGACTTCTCATGTCCGTCAAACAGGTGGTGGCCACAATAACTGACACCTTTACAGTACAAATGTTTTTTTTTTTCTATAGCAGAATGGATAAGAACTTTACCCTTTTAGTTATTCGTTATTTTACTGTAGCTTTTTATTTAAGATTGTTGGTAAAGGTAACTACAGTACAAAGACACTGAGAAAAGCTTGGGTATAATTTCATTTCTTCTGTTTGTATTGTATGCATTAACATTGTCACGCAAAATATGAAAACAAAAGTGTTATTTGTTTGTGTAGAAATTATCTTGCTATAAGCATGCAAATTATTTTAATGTGTTTCGGTAATTTCCTTTAAAATTAATATAAAATATATTTATTCACCTCTCACAACAGATGGATAGCTGCAATTCTATTTCAGACCATGACACTGTCAAATTATCTCAAGCTAAGATCCGGATTCCTTATGATTCAATTGTGGCATACTTGCATTGCCATTACTGTAGTGCAAACGTATTATCCCATAGAACTGAGATTGATTCCTGGCGTTCACTGGAGTAACTTGTGGTCTATATCGGAGGATCACGATATTTTTCGGGCTCTCCCGTTTCCTTAGTTTTACAGAATTTCGTCCCACCAACACGTTGCATGTTGTTTTGTCTTTACCTTTATTTCATAGCATTTCACTTTGTTAAGTAATGTGACACGTGGCGGCATGGAGGCTCAGGTGATAACATATATAGTGAAACCTCTGCTTACGGACACCACCAAGATACGGACACTCATATACGGACAGATTTTAATGTCCCGACTGAAATAATATAGAAATAATGATAAATTTAACTCTCGTTTACGGACACTCTCAGATACGGACAGCTGTTTCACAGTCCTAAAGCTTGCTTTACCTCCTGACTGCGGACAGAACTTGGATTTCAAGACCTAATATGTTACAAAAATGGAATATTTAGTACAGAAATTCCTTAACATGAAAGAACACAATAGACTTAAGGGTCTCGTAGGCTACCACTAACCCAGCCGGCTACCCCTTGTTAGCTGGAAGCGGGTGGATAAACAAAGTCATAAAATTTAACCTGTCTGATGAGTCCAAGGCTTCCACGATCGTGAAATTGTATTCGACACATGATAGGGTTAGTAGGATTATTCTCTCCACTTCAATCAGTTGTTCTGTTTCGAGAAACATGGCACCTCAACGTAAAGGTTAAATTGAAAACTGTAAATTGCATAACTGTAGACCTAGAATAAAACTGCATGGCACAGTACTGTATTTTCCTTCTTTCGGTCTTATCTACTGTAGTTCAAAGTTGCAAAGAATTTACTGTAATGTACTGTATTTATAATTAAACTACAGTAATACATTTCATTTAAAGCGTGAAGGGATACATAATGCATATTATAAATTTACTGTTAGTTGGGGAGCCTCCCTCCCAATAAAGGACACCTCCCAAATGCGGACAGATTGTTACGTCCCTTCGATATCCGTAAATGAGAGGTTTCACTGTGGTAGATATTTATAGGGGATAATAGGACTTGGGGAGATTTGTTACAGGATCTTCAGATATCGAGTCCACTGACTGTCAACTAGCAACAGGTCGTCTACCAAGCTTGCTTACGTCTGTTTCGATCAGGACTTGCTTCTGATTATCAGCAATATGTACCAATCACATAATCATCATGATCATCATCGTTATACTACAATCATATCTTTGGTCAGCGGGAAAAAGGCACATAAGTAAAAAAAAATAATATTTCAGTAGAGATTTTCTTTTTAATTTACTCTTAACTGAATATAAGTACAGGGACATCATTTTATTTTTACTTCAATTTTTATTGTTCCTGAGTTTATGAATGTACTTCACTCCCACCCCTTCTACTAAGGAAGTTCCAACTCCACACAGAATCAAGACCGCAGATAGTAAGCAGTACTGAGTTACTGAGTATAGTACGTTCCAGAAATATGTTCGCGTTTTCCAGTGACGAAAGAGCTTTCAATATTGAATCATATTTTCGCACAGGTACTGTCCGTTTGCCTACGTCGCATCCCGATTTCCCCCACTTGCTTCTGCTCGCCCCTCTGTAAAAGCTGGGCTGTCTTAGCTCTTTTCTGAAAACATTAATTTCTCTTAGGAATTGGACGTTTACGTAATATTATACAACTGTTTAATTTAACTTAAATAAAAGGGCCTCGTTAAGTAATTAACTGTCACGTGATTTCCTCCCTTTCTACAATCCTGCGGCATAACCACTTGGACGGACAGTAGATAGCATATCGGAGTAATTTTATATTTTCGGGTCGGGCGGAAGTGACGATTGAATTCACAGTACGTAGAGTAGGACAGAATTATTTCAACATGAGTTACTAGTACGAAGGACGAAACTGGCAATTGGAATTAGATGCAATAGTCGATAGTGCGATAATATGCACAAAAGAACTGAAGCCTGTATCGAAATGAACGGCCACCATTTTCAAAATTGTGTTTAAATATTCATATTATGATTATTTTTCAATTTAACTTCTTTCTCTATATTGTACGCTAATGTGCTGTAGACAGTATAATATACACTGCATAATGAATACGTTCGCATGGATAACTCACTTCGTGAGTAAAAACACTTATTCTTAATACAGTACTGTACTTTGATTAAAGAAAAACCTAATGAAAATTATCAAACTCAAAATCGCGATATTTCCTAGTTTACGTAAATGGATTAACTACTTTTGTTCCTTCCTATACCTAGTAGAGTGATTTGTGTTTTACGCCAGTATCATCGAACTCCAGTCTTGTAGGGGGGAGCAAGCGGTGTTTCCGGTTCTCTAAAGGTATAGACAGGTTAATATTAAAAATGTTAGTAAAAATAAAATGATGTCCCTGTATAATAATGAAATTCATGTATATTGGTTAAAGCAAGACCCTTTTCAATTTAAAACACAAGAAATTTTAATATTTCAAAAATTAGAAAAAATACTAGACTTATGTGATTAGGTAAACAGAAAAATCGACTTTTTTTACTTAAGTGCCTTTTCCCGCCGACCAAAGATATATATCACATTACAGTGGTCACAACCATCACCACCGCCATTTGTCCATAACAATAATAACCACACTACCACCATAATCATTACCATCATCTCTGCTATCAATACCACCACTATTATCACATTACTACCACCATATTAACTCATTAAAACTTCAAAGTGAATGTTTTGTCGTGCTACATTGTCTAATATGCTGTGAGTGTATGTTTGTTTATACAATTTTTTTATTTTAATCAGAACTGCTGTGAACGCATATATTAGACGGAATATTCTCCGCCCATCGTGCGACGGCTGGCCGGTGTCCGTCTCAAGTGATTTCACCGCTACTTTCTTTCCTATAGTAACAGCTCGTACCTGCTGTTGCTGGAAGGTTACGCGAGGGTGGGCTCGAGAGAGTTTCAGGTAGCCAGCCACGAGCTACCACCTCTGCTCTCTCAGGGTTGTCCAAAATTATATACTATTTAAAACATATTATAAATTACAGTGCTTCCTGTTTAATTCCTGTTAGGCTGCTATTACACTATCGAAGTTCTTTGACAAAGATCTTTTATAAAATATATGACAGTGTAATGAGTTTTCTTTCATAAAAGTTTTTTGATAAAAGATCTTTTATAAAATGTAAGTACATCTTGCTATCTTTGATAAAAGATTGCTATACCTTTAAACAACCTTTTCCTTTCGTAGCGACGTACAATCCAATCCGATGTCGGGGATATCATTGTACGTACTGTAGCCTATGGGCCGGTTTCACCAACGCTTTACTCTCGATTAAAGTTCGATTTAATCTCGAGTAAGACCTCGTAGCGTTTCACTACTCACTTTACATCCGTATATCTACCTTGGGGAATAAGAAGAAAACTACGTTAAGTTAGTTTAGTCAAATAAGTTGCCCACCATATTAGCCAGTTTTGTTTCGTTCGGTTTTAATACTATAGGTACTGTTGTCGGCTTCTGAGAAATGCTTCGAAAGTTCGGAAGAGCATAACGTTCAGTGACACGGAGTGAATTAACATGATTTACGTTTGATACCCCTTATTTTCAAATGTAATTAATAATCCCATTTATGTCTAAGTGTAGGCCTATTTTAAAAGTGTGCAAGGGCAATGACAATGATTTGATGGAGCAGCGTCTGGTAGATGTCAGATCTTTTTGGAATTTATAAAATTGCAAATTTTTGCTAACTACCCATTATTGTTATATTTAAAAGTTGAAAATTACTTGCAAGTTGATGATTTTAACAATATGTGGACAAATATCACTAAATATCAAGTTTAGAACATTGATTTAAGGTAGTTATACGGGTGTAAAGTGAGTTGTGAAACGCTACGCCCCGATTGTATAAACCATTTAATCTTAGATCAGAGGTTAAATTGATCCTTGTTTCAGCTGAAGTTGGAATTTTGTGTTGTATAAAGTCTAATCTGAGATTAATTTGTCTCAAACTAAAGTCAACTTTGACTGAAGAAATTTCTCCGATTAAGTTAGATGATCCAAGTTCAATTATTTTGTTTCTGTTTGAAATATACGAATGACAGATTGTGCAAATAAAATATCCATTATTATTAATTTTAATAGATATGTTAGGTACATTTATATATATATATATATATATATATAAAATTTCTTGCCTTAATACACAAACATTCTTATATTTTATAAGGCTCTATCGTGTTCAGCAGTATCAAATAATATAATCTATAACTATATTATGTTTATAACAACCATTAATTATTAATGGATATGACAGGTACATTCATAAATGTTCAATTAACTGTATTACTAAAGGAAAATTGTCGTTTTATAAAGCTTTATTATGTTTAGCAGTATCAAACACCATAACATGATAACAACTTGGAGAACAGTCAACCTTCTTCTTATTGTCCGCCATTATTTACATAGCACAAAAACCAGTGTCTCCAACAGAGTATACGGAAAGTCGCCAAAAGTAGTTGTAAAGTCGCTAGATTTCTCATTCTCAACAAAGAATGATTAAATTTTGTCACTATGGGATGCTAAAAGGTCACTAAATCCCTATTTAAGCAATATAATAGTTAAAAGAAATTGTTGTTGAAAAAGAGTTAAAGTCACTAGATTGGCAACACTGAACAAACCTGTGTAACATGGTCCGCGCATCACGTATTTTACCTGTTTATGCGATGTTGCCAAATCCTTTTCACGTGAACTTAAATTGCATTTGAACCAAGGTAATTTGATCGCAGAAAAGTTTTATACAATAGAAGAAGTGTCTGAACTCGGTTCACTTTCCGATCTTCGATCAAAGTTGATCTTTAGTCAGGGAGTTTTATACATTTGGGCCTACGAGGTCTTACTCGAGATTAAATCGAACTTTAATCGAGAGTAAAGCGTTGGTGAAACCGGCCCTATGTTTGACAAGTATTGTGAAGTTCATTGATCACGGGCAATATTTTTGTATCCTTCGGCAAGATATTTGAAAATATAGGAAAAGATCTTAAAGCAGAACGTACAGTACATGCAGGTGCTAAAGAATACTCCGATATAAGAGCGATCAAATGCGGAAAGTAGTAAAGCGTATTCCATATGGGAAATGCCACTGGAATGTCTCACAGTTCAGTGGTTTTTATGGCCGAGTTGAGGACAATGAACCATTAGTGACTATCCGTTTATTTCAGAATTGTTAATAGTTAACAAAAAGTATAATTTTATTTAACGGAAATGAAGAAAGAGAATACATTCGACATCTGTTCATCACGGCATTCTAGATTAAAATCCGTAATAAGAGTCTAAATGTTGTGTGGCTTTGCTTTTCCAGAGAGAGATTAGGCAAAAGACATAGATCTCTCCCTGACAAGGCACCTCTGAAAAACTTTATAATGGAGAACAAGAAATTGTACTAATAAGGTAGGACATTAATGTTTTTGTGCCGCACGAATTCGTTTGTCATTTTTGACAACATGAGAATTACGGAATTCATCTGTAAGCCTGTTACGCTATTTTAATCGCTTTTCCGTTTATGGTACTTTTTTCTAATTATTTCTAATTATACGAATGCAGTGGAAGTATTGAAATGCTGCAAGATCTGCTTCAACGTTTCCATTAAACACACGTTTCTGCTTCCCTGATACACTCCTAAAACGTGGTAATTCGCATATCGTCCATTTCCCAATGTCTGTAATTTTCTCGCTTAAGGGGAGAGGACGGTATCTTTTTTAACTTTTTTCTTATTTAGTGTAAAATATTCATTTTTTGTATGTAGAGAGCTCATATCTGTAGAAACTCAACCAAAGATAAATATTTTGAAAAATATTATTTGGGGGCCCAGATTTGAAAAAAAAAATACCCAATGCAGGATTTTACTAAAATCGATGTATCTAAACCATTTTTAAAGGTAGATTCATCCCGTTTTTTGCAATGTACTTGCAAAAACATGCTCTAGAAACTGGCTGTAACAGAATTTTGATATTAGTCCCTTACTTACTTACTTACTTACAAATGGCTTTTAAGGAACCCAAAGGTTCATTGCCGCCCTCACATAAGCCCGTCATCGGTCCCTATCCTGTGCAAGATTAATCCAGTCTCTATCATCATATCCCACCTCCCTCAAATCCATTTTAATATTATCCTCCCATCTACGTCTCGGCCTCCCTAAAGGTCTTTTTCCCTCCGGTCTCCCAACTAACACTCTATATGCATTTCTGGATTCGCCCATACGTGCTACATGCCCTGCCCATCTCAAACGTCTGGATTTAATGTCCCTAATTATGTCAGGTGAAGAATACAATGCGTGCAGCTCTGCGTTGTGTAACTTTCTCCATTCTCCTGTAACTTCATCCCTCTTAGCCCCAAATATTTTTCTAAGAACCTTATTCTCAAACACCCTTAATCTCTGTTCCTCTCTCAAAGTGAGAGTCCAAGTTTCACAACCATACAGAAGAACCGGTAATATAACTGTTTTATAAATTCTAACTTTCAGATTTTTGGACAGCAGCTGGATGATAAGAGCTTCTCAACCGAATAATAACACGCATTTCCCATATTTATTCTGCGTTTAATTTCCTCCCGAGTGCCATTTATATTTGTTACTGTTGCTCCAAGATATTTGAATTTTTCCACCTCTTCGAAGGATAAACCTCCAATTTTTATATTTCCGTTTCGTACAATATTCTGGTCACGAGACATAATCATATACTTAGTCCCTACGTTTGTAAAATAAACAATTATAATTTAGTAACACTTTTCTGAATTCCTTTCTTGCAAACAAACGGACGTAGTTTTAAAATAAAATCAATTAACAAAATTCTGTTGCAGACAAAAGTTTCCTAATAGTCTAAAGAATGTGTGTTATAAATTTCATGCATGTATCTTTGATAGTTCAGAAATTATATCCATTTTTGTCTGGCAATGTAGCAAAAAAATGAAGTTACCGTAAACCGATAAATGGGGGCGAGTGATTTAGAAATCCATAGCGCAGGAAGTTTAAAAATGGCGTCTCAACATCCGATAAGGGCATAATTATCCACGAAATGTTAAGCAATGCATTCCGCACATATCACAGAGCATTTTAAAGAAAAAAAAATTTAAAATTTACTCATTTTTCACCAAAAAATACCATCCTCTCCCCTTAAACCTCCGCTTAGATTTTGTATACGCCTACTATCCATGCTCAAAATTAATATATTGTTTGTAGCCATTAGGCTTAGACCAAAATTTAACTATACGTTTATCTAAACTCGTCCCTATCAATATTTGTATTATTGATCTGTTGTGTACTAGTAGGCTATAAGTAGTGTGGATTAAATGAATAAAAATGTATACCTCTGCGAATGTGTTAGAAACAACATTACATTAATTTGGTACTAAAGGATGCCCTTTATCACCTACCCTGTCAACATCTACTTGGAGGATTTAGTAAAAAATGTTTTCAGAACATGGGAGGAGTGATAGTAGGAGGCAGAAGACTGAAATGCATAAGATATTCTGATGATATGGCTTTGTTAGTAGAAGAGAAGATGATTCTAAGGGATATGCTACTGGAGCTAAATGACAGCTGTGAGTAGTATGGGATGAAGGTAAATGCAAATAAAACGAAGTCCATGATCATAGGAAGAAAAGTAAAGAAGGTAAACTTGCGAATTCTAAATGAGGCAGTAGAGCAAGTGGACAGCTTCAAATACTTGGGGTGTACTATAAGCAGTAACATGAGCTGCTGCCAGGAAGACAAAAGGAGCATCTTCTACGGACCTCTAGAAAAAGAACTAAGGAAGAGACTAGTGAAGTACTTTGTATGGAGTGTGGCATTGTATGGGGCAGAAACATGGACATTACGACGAATTGAACAGAAGCGAGTAGAAGCATTTGAAATGTGGATTTAGAGAAGAATGGAACGTGTGAAGTGGACAGACAGAATAAGAAATGAAGCTGTGCTGAAACTGATCAGGAAGAGGAAAAAGAATTGGTTGGGTCACTGGCTGAGAAGAAACAACCTAGTGAAGGAAGGTGAACGGGAGAAGAGTTCGAGGTAGAAGAAGATATCAGATGATAGATGACATTAAGATATGTGGATGATATGAGGAGACAAAGAGGAATACAGAAAATAGGAAAGATTGGAGAAAGTTGGGTTTGCAGTGAAAGGCCTGCCCTTGGGCAGAACTCGTAATGAATGAATTAATGGTGCTGATGATGGAGGATTTAAACCTTTTTTCTTTTCAACTGCAATGCAAGTTCACTTTTTTATTTTAATTAAAGAATATTTTCCAGACTAACATTCAAAATATGCGGAATTTACGGCGTAAGTAGACGTAAATGAACAAGCATGTTTCTTTATTTAGAAAAAACACGTATTTCGATATAAATAAATTTAACTATAACGAAGTAATTTCAGAGGTCCCTAAGATTTCGTTATACTGTTATTTTACTGTATTCAGTCCACGTCATTTGCTACCTTGTTATCTAAATACTATAATAAATGAAACGGAACACGACATGCCATCTAATGACTATAGATTCAAGGAATATAGCCTATATGCAGGGACATCATTTTATTTTTACTTCAATTTTTATTGTACCTGAGTTTTTCAATGTACTTCACTTCCACCCCTTCTACTAATGAAGTTCAAACTGTCCCCACAGAACCAAGGCCGCATATAGTAAGCAGTACTGAGTTAGTGAGTATAGTACGTTCGAGAAATATGTTCGCGTTTTCCAGTGACGAAAGAGCTTTCAATATTGAATCATATTTTCGCACCTGCTTCTGTTCGCCCCTCTGTAAAAGCTGGGCTGTCTTAGCTCTTTTCTGAAAACATTAAATTCTGTTAGGAATTGGACGTTTACGTAATATTATACAACTGTTTAAAATAACTTAAATAAAAGGGCCTCGTTAAGTAATTAACAGTCACGTGATTTCCCCCCTTTCTACGATCCTGCGGCATAACCACTTGGACGGACAGTAGATAGCATGTCTGAGTAATTTTATCTGTGCGGGTCGGGCAGAAGTGAAGATGGAATTTACAGTACGTAAGGTACTCTTTTATAGAGTAGGTACATAATTATTTCAACATGAGTTACTAGTACGAAGGACGAAACTGGCAATTGGAATTAGATGCAATATTCTATAGTGCCATAATATGCACAAAATAACTGAAGCCTGTATCGAAATGAACGGCCACCATTTTCAAAAATGTGTTTAAATATTCATATTATGATTGTTTTTCAATTTATTTTTTTTTCTGTTTTGTACGCTAATGTGATGTATACAGTATAATATACACTGCATAATGAATACGCTTTCATGGATAACTCAGTTCGTGAGTAAAAACACTTAAATACAGTACTGTATTTTGATTAAACAAAAACCTAATGAAAATTATCGAACTCAAAATCGCGATATTTCCTAGTTTACGTAAGTGGATGAACTATTTTTCTTCCCTCCTATACCTAGTAGAGTGATCTGTTTGTGTTTTACGCCAGTATCATCGAACTACAGTCGTGGAAGGGGATAGCAAATTGTGTTTCCGGTTCTCTAAAGGTTAAGCCAGGTTAATATTTAAAATGTTAGTAAAAATAAAGCCTGGCATATACACAAAAAATTAAACTTGCATTTAAATATGCATAATATAATTACTGAAATGTGGTGGTGGTGGTGGTGGTGGTGGTGGTGGTGGTGGTGGTGGTGATAGGCTTAATAATGATGGATACTAAAAGTTTATTCAATCTAAAATATAGTAACGATTCAGTTTCCAAGGCATGCGCAGTAGGCTATACATGGAATGAGATTGCTTCAACGTGGAGCATTTTGGTGTACAGCCCTGTTCTGGAGCAAGGCCGTGCCGGTAACTGGTCCATTCGCTCTCCACCAAAATCCTGCACAAGTTAGCTCGATCATTATTTATCATTTTTATCAATAATTCTAAAGCGTGGAACTTAATCCATGATCTCAATCACGCATTTAGTATGACGTAGTCCTCGTAATTTGTGTATTATAAATAATACGTATCGTATATGAACTTGTCATATCTGTGAAGGTAATTGCTGTGAATAGGTTTTCGTTTTGCTGATAGCATACAGTTTACACCGTGAGTGTAATTAATCTGTGTTATTAAATAGCCGCAAGTGTCAATATTAGAAATAATAGTCTAACCGCGGGTGTCGTTACTTCAAACAATAGGAATGTCGTTATTCTTATTTGGTTATAAACCAAGGACAAGTTAAGACTGATTTAAGCGACTTCCTATTTTCATTTGGAACAGGTTTAAGCTATGACTCAGCCGCACGCCATTGGTTGCTTTGTTTTCTAAATACTAAAAGAAATAAAAAATAACATCATACTTTGGCTAAAAAATATCTAGAGCTCTGTATAAAAATAAAAGAATGGATATGAGAAGAAAACAATGAAATATGCACAAACAGTGTTACTAAAATATGCAGTTACAACATTATATGCTAAGGGGAGAATTAAGACGTAAGCAAAGTTAATTTCAGTGTTTTTAAGTTACATATTTTTTAGCTAAATGTTATTGTAAAAAAAATATGAAATTTTGTAATGTAGGCCCGCGTTGTGGCTTCTAAACCTATAGTACTGAAGACACGTGATGATAAGGAAATAAGAAATAGATTAAACATCCAGAATATAATAATAATAATAATAATCCGTGTCGCTACAGCCCATGAAGAGCCTAGACTGACCAGCCGGCTTCTGGCCTCACGTCCACATGCCGAAACAGAGGTAGACGATCATCCAACCAGAATGGCGGTATCGTGTGGTTATCACGATGATCTCCCCAGCCGTTATAGCTGGTATTCGCAACCGGATTTCGCTACCTATCGTAGCTCTCCAAGTGCATCACGATGCTGGGTGGGCACCGGTCCCATACACTGGCCGAAATGTCATGATAAAATTTCTTCCCCAATGAGGACTCGAACCAGCGCGCATTCCAAAACATCCAGAATAAAGTGAATTAGTGGTGCGAGATGTTTGGGTTCTTGTATCGTGTTATACCTGAAGAGGCAACTGGCGGGACCTGAAGTTGTCTATTTGTAACTGATCCATCGTAGGAACATCTCATTCTACTTTCCCTGATCATGACGTTCGAGAAATGTTGGGAATTTCTGGTGTAAAGCCAAACATATTTGTAAATGTTGAACTCTGTCTATACAGGAAGAACCGTAAGTAATGCCATTAATTTCTTTATACATCTTGATTACACAACTTTTAACACTATATCACTTCGGAATATGTATGATAAGACCTTCTTGTGTTAAATTCTAACGGACCTTGTTTACATGTTTCGACCTATTATGGGTCATCTTCTTTATTATTATTTCATTAATAATTATTATTTGAGACATTTCAAACAAAACAATTTTAATGCAATTTTGCTCGCTCTGATTCCTTTTCCAGAAAAAAAAAAAATGAAATATTTCATAGCGTGTTTTGGGAAAATTGCTGATTATTATTTCTCGATATACTCAGTTTAAGAGAGCAGTGTATTATGATAATATATTATTGAAATAATTTTACTTTTATCTTTAAATATGCAGAAATTTGAGCTGAACAAATGTAACTTATCGTAAAAAAAAATGTCAACGTAGTATAAAATAACTTTGTGTATATGTGTTTTCAAATCGCATTTAAAAGTTAAACGTAAAATTCATATTGTTACCCTTTAATTCAGTAAGCTCCAGACTTACTTACCTCATGCCTTATTAGTATTAGTATTAGTATTAGTATTAGTATTTATTTATTTAACCTGGTAGAGATAAGGCCGTCAGGCCTTCTCTGCCCCTCTACCAGGGGATTACAACTATAATATGAAGAATAAAATTACAATTAACATTAAATTTACAATTACAATTACAATAAAAATTAAAGTACGACAAGATTACCTGATTAATGAAAGCTAGACATTTTATCATAGAAGTTAAGAACAAAGAATATTTTTGTATTTACTTAATTACAAATTAAACCTACAATAACAAAAATCTATAGTAATGAAATTACTGAATATTGAAATATTTTGTGATAGATTAAGAGAACTATTTACAAGAAACCATGTCTGAACGAGTCTCTTATGCCTTATTGGTGTCACTTTGAGGTTCCAACTAGTCTCCGGACTGTTCACTTATGAATTATGCGAATATTTTAATGAGTAGAAAATTATTACCGACCTAATTTGTAGGGTGATAACATGGCGTTGTTAGCAGAAGAGGAAATGGTACTAAGGGATATGCTACTGGAGCTGAATGACAGCTGTGAGCAGTATGGGATGAAGATAAATGCAAACAAGACGAAGACCATGATTGTCTGAAGAAAAGTAAAGAAGCTAATCTTGCGAATTGTAAATGAAGCAGTAGAGCAAGTGGACAGCTTCAAATACTTGGGTGTACTATAAGCTGCTGTCAAGAAGTCAAAAGGAGAATAGCAATGACAGAGGAAGTTTTTAATAGAAAAGAAATATCTTTTGCGGACCTCTAGAGAAAGATTTGAAGAAGAGACTAGTGAAGGTCATTGTGTGCAGTGTACCATTGTAGAGGGCAGAAACATGAACATTACGACGAAGTGAAGAGAAGCGACTAGAAGCATTTGAAATGTGGATATGGAGAAAGATAAAGCGTGTGAAATGGACAGGCAGAATAGGAAACGAAGCTGTGTTGGAACGAGTGGGTGAAGAAAGAATGATGCTGAAACTGATCAGAAAGAGGAAATGGAATTGGTTGGGTCACTGGCTGAGAAGAAACTGCCTACTGAAGGATGCACTGGAAGAAATGGTGAACGGGAGAAGAGTTCGGGGCAGAAGAAGATATCAGATGATAGACGATATTAAGATGTATGGATCATATACGGAGACTAAGAGGAAGGCAGAAAATAGGAAAGAGTGGAGAATGCTGGGTTTGCAGTGAAAGACCTGCCCTTGAGCAGGACACTATGAATGAATGAATGAATGAATGAATCGTAGGGTGTCCGTCAAAATGGAATACAGTATGAACTTCAAGGGTTCTCGACACTGAAAAGATTGGAAAACTCTAATCTAAATGCATATTTAAACTTTTTCGTCTTTCTACAGTCTGTGTGATGTATCTTGTCTCATTGTGAAAAGAGAGAGAAAGGAGATATGTCTTACTTCGTCTGTGTTGTTATGGCGATGGGGGAGTGGAGCAATGCCATCCATCCATGCAGTGGCGGAAGCGACCAGCTGATACATTCTGTAGCGCAAAATAAAATAACAAAATATCTCTCTTCGTACTGTGTAGTTCCGTCACTGAGCTTGTCTTTCAAGAAACCGAGTTCCGGCAGCCTGTACAATAACAAGGTTTTGAAAGGAATCCTGAAAATTTACAACCCTCCTATAACCTCCACACTCATTTGAAGGGACTTTGTTTTATTGCTACTGAGACAAGATAAACCTTATCAGGTATAGCATTAGAAGAAATCGCAGTGGAACTTCCACGACTCGGAGATGATAGGGCCACAGTCTAGTATATACAGTCTCGAAGCTTGAGTTGTGAGGGTACTAGGAACAATAGACTGTGCAGGTACTATTTCGCATTGTCTGTAATGAGACGATAGTAGCGATGCTAGTCGTTAGCAACTATCTATGGATGCATATTTGCTACGTATTGAGCTTCGTGACTGTATATACTAGATTGTGATAGGATACTGGACGATCTATTACAGAAATCACTTTGCCTACCATTGATGGAGAATTTCAAAATCATGGCCGTGATTTGCATGCAGCATGAAAGCTGCGCCGGTTTGTACATGACGACCGACCTGTTATTCCAATAGCTACGTAATTATATGCGCCAAAGTTAGGAATTCCCACATTTTCTTAAAAATGTGCAGAGATTTTGTTCTCAGATCTTCGTTGTATATATTGTTTCTGAACGCACTGTGGAGCTGGTAGCTGAGAATTGAAGTCTGAGCGGTGTTGAAAGGAGGAGGCTTAACACTGTCCCCGCTGTGATTGGTGGTGATGCTGTGTCATCCGGTGTCAGGAGGCCCCATCATAACACTGCAACCCACCTGTTTAGGTTGCAAGAGCGGGAAGGTCATGCATTGTCCTCCCGCCATGCTGTGTCATTGCGTACCAGAGGCCTGGCCGGCCCCACAACCTTCCGTCTTCATCGATGTATAGGCAACTCTTTTAAAGGTCGAGGGTTCGATTCAAGAACGCCTCTAGAACCCATCCTTTATTGAAGTGTGTACCTACAGTACTTACTATTATCTTGAATGGAAGGAACGTTATACAGTGAAACCTCTCATTTACGGACATCGAAGGGACGTAACAATCTGTTCGCATCTGGGAGGTGTCCTTTATTGGGAGGGAGGTTCCCCAAACTAACAGTAAATTTATAATATGTATTATGTATCCCTTCACACTTTAAATCAAATGTATTACTGTAGTTTAATTTTAAATACAGTAGCTATAGCCTACGTACTGCAGTAAATTCTTTGCAACTTTGAACTACAGTAGATAAGACCAAAAAAGGAAAATACAATACTGAGTCATGCAATTTTATTCTAGGTCTACAGTTATGCAATATTGTAATTTACAGTTTTCAACTTAACCTTCACGTTGAGGTGCCATGTCTCTCGAAACAGAACAACTGATTGAAGTGAAGAGAAAAATCCTACTAACCCTATCATGTGTCTAATAAAATTTCACGATCGCGCAAACCTTGGACCCATCAGACAGGTTAAATTTTGTGACTTTGTTTATCCACCCGCTTCGAGTTAACAAGGGGTAGCCGGCTGGGCTAGTGGGAACCTAGGAGACCCTTATTGTCTTCTTTCATGTTAAATAATTTCTGTACAGGTCTCAAAACTAAATTTTCCATTTGTGTAACATATTAGATCTTGAAATCCAAGTTTTTTTTTTTTTTTTTTTTTCCCCGCAGTCAGGAGGTAAAGCAAGCTTTAGGACTGTGAAACAGCTGTCCGTGTCCGTGTCTGAGAGTGTCCGTAAACGAGAGTTAAATTTATCATTATTTCTATATTATTTCAGTTGGGGCATAAAAATCTGTCCGTATATGAGGAGTGTCCGTATCTTGGGGGTGTCCGTAAGGAGAGGTTTCACTGTATATGATTGCGACTGGAAATTTATCGAGGAACAAACTATCCCATAAGCTGATTGTACTGTATTGCATTTATTTACATTCCATGGTATTCGTACATCGCTTCACAGCTAGAATATGGGACATGTCAAACGAATCTTAATAGTACTACAAAGTATTAATTATACGTAGTTAAAGTCTAGTTGAAATATATATACAGAAGAGTTTTACAATATACTAGTATAACACAAGGGGTTAGTATCGATACTTAATACAAGACAGATATATTCGGAATATGTATGATAAGAACTTTCTTGTGTTAAATTTTAACGTACCTTGTTAACATGTTGCGACCTATTTTGGGTCATCTTCAGAACTGGCCGTTGTTGGTCTTGGCGCCTCTTGTTTTCTGTGAGGGTGCGTTCGTAGTGTAGAGTCAAAGAGTGCATGCGTTTTGAAATTGAGTTGTGTGTTGAGAATATCGTTGGAGTGTGTTTTCGTGTGTCTGTATATTTCATATTGTTCTAGTGTGTTGAGTTTCTGGCTTTTTGGGTTGGATGTGCAGTATTTCCATGTCTGTGTTGATGTTTCTGTAGGTGTGGTTGGCATTTGTGATATGTTCTGCATATGTGGAGATGTTTTGTAATTTTGTTATGGCTGTGATGTGTTCTTTGTAACGTGTTTGAAATGATCTGCCTGTCTGTCCTATGTAGAATTTGTTGCAGGTGTTACATTTGAGTTTGTATACGCCTGTGTGATTGTATTTGTTTGTTTGTGTTGTTTGTGTGTTGAGATGTTTTTGTAGAGTGTTATTTGTTCTGTATGCGATGTTGTAATTTAATTTCTTGAATGAGGTTGTAATTTTATGTGTGTTTTTGTTTTCGTATGTTAGTGTGATGTATTTTTTGTGTTCTTGTGTTTGTGTTATTCTTCTGTTTTTTGTGGTTTTGTTTTGTCTTACGTATTACGTTGTCTATTATGTTGGGGTCGTATCCCTTTTCTTGTGCTATGTATTTGATTGTGTTTAGTTCTTCGTAGTAATCCTGTTGGTTCATTGGTATGTTGAGTAGTCTGTGTACCATTGTTCGGAATGCAGCTTGTTTGTGTTGTGTGGGGTGGTTGGATGTGTTGTGTATGTGTGTTGTTGTTGTTGTTGTTGTTGTTGTTGTTGTTGTGGGTTTTCTGTATACTTTGAAATATTCATGAAGCATTGTTGAATGTCATGAATTCACCTACAGAATAGAAGGCGTGAGAAATTAGGTACTTCTTTAATTTGCCCGTAAATAATCTTACGTTTTGAGTTTGATTTTTGTATCCATAGGAAGGCTACTACAAATTTTACTGCCATATAACGCACTTCCGTCCACACCTGTGGAGTAACGGTCAGCGCGTCTGGCCGCGAAACCAGGTGGCCCGGGTTCGAATCCCGGTCGGGGCAAGTTACCTGGTTGAGGTTTTTTCCGGGGTTTTCCCTCAACCCAATACGAGCAAATGCTGGGTAACTTTCGGTGCTGGACCCCGGACTCATTTCACCGACATTATCACCTTCATTTCATTCAGACGCTAAATAACCTAGATGTTGATACAGCGTCGTAAAATAACAAAAAAAATAACGCACTTCTTTTTGATAACACGGTTGATTTGCCAATGGAGTATGGAAGTCATTTTGACGAGTATTTATGCTATGAACTGTTGAATTAGTTACAAAGTTTTCACGATTCGGGAGAAACCCACGTATCTAGTTGCTCACTGACCCATTGTGCGTCCTATAATGCGATAAATGTTCAAGTCCGAAGGATGTTTCAATTATGGTTGCCATCTTTAATTTTTTTTTAGAAATAGGGACAAAATTTGGAGAATCTTTGCCCATACATTTAGAATCAGTATCAACAATTAAGCACTTAGGTGTAATACTTGACAAAACTTTAACTTTTAATTCACATATTACGTCAATTCTTAATTCTCCCTATAAAGCACTTGGATTTCTTTATGAGAAATTCAAAACTGTTTAGTAATTCTGCAGTCGCGACTCTACTATACAGGAGTTTAGTTAGAAGTAAATTAGAATATGCCTCAATCATGTGGGATCCAGTGCATAAAGATCAACAACATGCAGTTGAAATTATTCAGAATAAATTTTTAAGATGTGTTTTAAATCGTTTAAAATTCTTGCCTTATTCGGACACCAACATTGCAGCTAAGCTCAATGTTTAATATGAAATCCCTCCAACATAGGAGATCAGTATGCACAATTTTATTTCTCAAGAGAATACTCACAAAAAAATCGATTCTTCAGATACTGTATAATGAAATGAAGTCCGTTTTATGTCCCATTCGTTAAATCGCTTAAAAAGTACTTTTCCATATTCCTAGATCAAAGACAGTCGTAAAAATTCACCCCTAATCAGAATGTTGTTCCATTACAATAAGTTATTACAATGATATTGATTTATTTTCAGGAACAGATGATATATTTAAGAAACTCATTTATGCAAATTTGGTTAAGTAAGAAGCTACTTCTCTCATATTCTGTAGGCATGTGTGCAGATTATTCATTGTGCATGTTTATAATACTTCGCTGCAAATATAAATTTGTTTTACATTAGCTATTTTCTTCTTTTTCTTGTAAAATAAAAATGTGAAGAAGATAGTTTTATGGGCTGTAATAGCTGTGACTTTCTAATAAATAGATAGATAGATAGATAGATATAGATAGATAGATAGATAGATAGATAGATAGATAGATAGATAGATAGATAGATATAGATATAGATATAGATATAGATATAGATATAGATATAGATATAGATAGATAGATATAGATAGATAGATAGATAGATAGATAGATAGATAGATAGATAGATATAGATAGATAGATAGATAGATAGATAGATAGATAGATAGATAGATAGATAGATAGATAGATAGATAGATAGATAGATAGATAGATAGATAGATAGATAGATAGATAGATAGATAGATAGATAGATAGATAGATAGATAGATAGATAGATAGATAGATAGTTAGATAGATATAGATAGATAGATAGTTAGATAGATATAGATAGATAGATAGTTAGATAGATATAGATAGATAGATAGTGAGATAGATATAGATAGATAGATAGTTAGATAGATATAGATAGATAGATAGATAGATAGTTAGATAGATATAGATAGATAGTTAGATAGATATAGATAGATAGATAGTTAGATAGATATAGATAGATAGATAGTTAGATAGATATAGATAGATAGATAGTTAGATAGATATAGATAGATAGATAGTTAGATAGATATAGATAGATAGATAGTTAGATAGATATAGATAGATAGATAGTTAGATAGATATAGATAGATAGATAGTTAGATAGATATAGATTGATAGTTAGACAGATATAGATTGATAGTTAGACAGATATAGATTGATAGTTAGACAGATATAGATTGATAGATAGACAGATATAGATAGATAGATAGATAGATAGATATAGATAGATAGTAGATAGATAGATAGATAGATATAGATAGATAGATAGATAGATAGATAGATAGATAGATAGATAGATAGATAGATAGATAGATAGATAGATAGATAGATAGATAGATAGATAGATATAGATAGATAGATAGATAGATAGATAGATAGATAGATAGATAGATAGATAGATAGATAGATAGATAGATAGATAGATAGATAGATAGATAGATAGATAGATAGATATAGATAGATAGATAGATAGATAGATAGATAGATAGATAGATAGATAGATAGATATAGATAGATAGATATAGATAGATAGATAGATAGATAGATAGATATAGATAGATAGATAGATAGATAGATAGATAGATAGATAGATAGATAGATAGATAGATATAGATAGATAGATAGATAGATAGATAGATAGATAGATAGATAGATAGATAGATAGATATAGATAGATAGATAGATAGATATAGATAGATAGATAGATAGATAGATAGATAGATAGATAGATAGATAGATAGATAGATAGATAGATAGATATATAGATAGATAGATAGATAGATAGATAGATAGATAGATAGATAGATAGATATAGATAGATAGATATAGATAGATAGATAGATATAGATAGATAGATATAGATAGATAGATATAGATAGATAGATAGATAGATAGATAGATAGATAGATAGATAGATAGATAGATAGATAGATAGATAGATAGATAGATATAGATAGATAGATAGATAGATAGATAGATAGATAGATAGATAGATAGATAGATAGATAGATAGATAGATAGATATAGATAGATAGATAGATAGATAGATAGATAGATAGATAGATAGATAGATAGATAGATATAGATAGATAGATAGATAGATAGATAGATAGATAGATAGATAGATAGATAGATAGATAGATAGATAGATAGATAGATAGATAGATAGATAGATAGATAGATAGATAGATAGATATAGATAGATAGATAGATAGATAGATAGATAGATAGATAGATAGATAGATATAGATAGATAGATAGATAGATAGATAGATAGATAGATAGATAGATAGATAGATAGATAGATAGATAGATAGATAGATAGATAGATAGATAGATAGATAGATAGATAGATAGATAGATAGATAGATAGATAGATAGATAGATAGATATAGATAGATAGATAGATATAGATAGATAGATAGATATAGATAGATATAGATAGATAGATAGATAGATAGATAGATAGATAGATAGATAGATAGATAGATAGATAGATATATATATAATTAAATAAGTAAATAACAGTAAATACATTAATAAAAAATTAATTAATAAGTTTCAAGGTTTTAAAACCTCTAATAGCTCTCTGCTGTTCTACACAAATTGTAACATTGCTGATCTTGTCTTAGCACAATAATAGACACACATCTAATTCAACTCATCCAGTTTTAGTGACATAAATGATGGCTCGACATTCACTTAAGAGTGCTTTCATTTCCTTTTCCTGCTCCTAGCAGTCCAATAGTTGTTTCTCGTTGTTTTGCTTCAGATACGCATTCTGAACAATTACTAATATTGATCATGGTGAGAAGTTCAATTTCATAAAATCAACACAATACTTGTTTCACTTTAAAGTCATAAAAAAGAAAAGATAGACACTGAAGGGTAGGATAGTCGAGGCAAATGATAAGATTTGTTCAATTATCTCGAGGGCAGTTTAGCGTTCGAAGAAGCTACAGAACTGCACACGAGGAAGTTAAAACGAGCTTTACCACATCTGCACTGCTTAAAAATCCTTACTCACTTGTTTGGCCTGGGTGACATTCGTGAAATCGATGCTGATAGGGCCCAGTCTAGTCCCCGAAAGAGTAGGCCTATATGATAAACCCAAGAAGCCGGAGACACAAGCCCTTAAGTCCTAAATGAGCCCCGGAGATCCGTATTATCCCCAGAACCTCGTTCAGACATTTTTTAAACTATTGTAGATGATAGATGAAATACAGAGCTAGACAGTGTGGGTGAAATGAAAGAGAAAATCGAGAATATCCCGAAAAAACTCTCTGTAACTTCTGTTTTGTTCACACAAATTTAATTTAGTCTGAGGATCTAACCCGGGTCGTCTGGATTTAAGTCTAGCACGCTGATACTGAAATCGAATATGTCTTTGATAATCTCGAAATCTCATGGCAAAATGTGGAGACTTAAAGGTAAATTTATACTTATTACAGACCGTGGAGACCCACATTGCATTGAGACGTTTTGCAGACAATCGCGATTAATAGCAGTAAGGGTTTCAGGCTTACGTGCTTATCCCTTTGCATGTAAGGAGAATTCCTTGTTAGTACTCTTTTCTGTTAAGAATCCAGGGCCGGAAAGATTAGGTCAATTGGAGAAGCTCCTGACGCCATCGGAAATCAAACCCCCGACTTTCAGTAACTGAAGTGTGTGAACTAAATAAAAAATAAAAAGCAATCCTTACCCACCTTGGATGTGAACTGCGAGGAGAAAATACGTGGATGTGGACGGACCCGTATCAAAGGATCGACGCTATGGAAACGTATGCCAGAAAATCGTTGGCACGAAAAAGTGCTGAACTGGCAGCCACCGGAAAAAGGAAGCGTTGCGTTGCAAGAAGCTGGAACTCAGGTGTGCAGAAAGCATTGGAAACAAACTGAACAATTGGAGAAGAAACCTTGGCTACAGTAAAGATCAGTGACCACATGCAATACAATGGAGCATAGAAGATATGATACAAGAAAAGAGCTACAAACTGAATCATAATTTCGGAAATTGAAACATAGTGCTGATATCGTAGTCGGGAGAAAGAGTCTTCGCGGTTCGTATATATTACATTTTTGTACGTATTACCCCCACTAAATACTATGAACATAGCCATAAACAACCATAAATGACAAGTTGTCCTCACTGCCTCCCAAAATAAGTTGTTCACAAAGACTCCTTGGGAACCTTCCAATATCATCAGGTCGAAAAAGGACCCTTGACAAGTTATAAACGAGACTGGTACTATAGATAGAGTTTAGGCGCAAGAAATTAGCCGCCAATACGAACAAAAAACATATTTCCCAAAATATAGCATAAACCCTGTATTTTATGGGCTGTTTTGTCAGATATTTGAAATACATGTGCTTCTCAAGGGTCTAGGCGATCCTATTTTTTTCTTCATCAGCTAGGCCTACAGCAGCGTTGCCAACGTCGTCGAATTCGGCTAAACGTAGCTTAATTTTTAATGGAGTAGCTTGTAGCGGAATGGTTATCGCCGAATGCCAAAATGTAGCCGAAATGAGAGTGGATTGAGTGACCATCTGTGAATACTCTATTTTGTGTGAAATTTATTTTCTCACACTCTAATACCCCTCCGTAAGATGTTCCTCTCTTCCCCCAAAAATGTATCTATCTATCTATCTATCTATCTATCTATCTATCTATCTATCTATCTATCTATCTATCTATCTATCTATCTGTCTGTCTGTCTGTCTGTCTGTCTGTCTGTCTGTCTGTCTGTCTGTCTGTCTGTCTGTCTGTCTGTCTGTCCGTCCGTCCGTCCGTCCGTCCGTCCGTCCGTCCGTCCGTCCACCCACCCACCCACCCACCCACCCACCCACCCACCCACCCACCCACCCACCCACCCACCCACCCATCCATCCATCTATCTATCTATCTATCTATCTATCTATCTATCTATCTATCTATCTATCTATCTATCTATCTATCTATCTATCTATCTATCTATTTATCTATCCATCCACCCACCCACCCACCCATCTAGCCATCTATCCATCTATCACCCATCTATCTATCTATCTATCTATCTATCTATCTATCTATCTATCTATCTATCTATCTATCTATCTATCTATCTATCTATCTATCTATCTATCTATCTATCTATCTATCTATCTATCTATCTATCCACCCACCCACCCATCTAGCCATCTATCCATCTATCTATCTATCTATCTATCTATCTATCTATCTATCTATCTATCTATCTATCTATCTATCTATCTATCTGTCTGTCTGTCTGTCTGTCTGTCTGTCTGTCTGTCTGTCTATCTATCTATCTAGGTATCTATTTATCTATGTATTTATTTATTTATTTATTTATTTAAATAGCTAGCTAGTGAGTACAAATTAAATTTATAAAACAAAAATTTTCTAGCTGCTACCGTAAGAGCCAGACTCGTGTACGGTGTGGTCTTAGCCAATAATATCACATAAAAATTACGAGACAGAATAGATAATTTAGGGTAGGGCTGAATTCCGGACACTGCGACCCTTATTTATAGCAAGGAAAGCATTGTTATTTCAGTTTTATTTTCCTGCTACGAGAATAGCACCTATTACCTTATTCCTGTATTCGTGAATTCGCCGATACCTGACAGTGTCTTTATTGGGGTCGTCTACCCAATAAAAATGAACCGTCTCTGTGTTAATGAATGAAGCCTCCAACGCATCCGCCTTTCTGGTTTATAGCTGTAGCATAGATGTGGATTGTGTTTATTACTCAAGAATAAGGGCTCTCTTTGACCCGTCTGCAGATGAGGCGCTCTTTACGAATGGACTTCTGTTGACACAATGGTTACAGATTTATTGCAATGGAATATTCTGGTATATTATAATCAGGTATTCTAATTGTGTTCCAATTTTTTATTCTTGTGTGTGACTTCAAGTCACGCCTAATTTAATAATTCAATTGGGCTGCTTTTTGTAGCTTGCTATCGCTATGTTGTTGTTTAGTCAACTGTCCGAAAACAGGTCTGACCCTCACAAGTGATACCAAGAAGGCACCACTTATGATTCAACTAGGCCAGGAGATAATGGGGTAGTTATAAACGGTGTTTATTTAATTTTCGTTAGTTCCATATAACAAAGTTGAATTAATGACTACTATATAAAATTGTAATGTTCATTTATAGCAGCGTTTCTCAAACTTTTTTGAAGTGGGGACTACTTTTTAAAGTCAGAACAGTTCCCCGGACCACCTTACTCTTGTTCCATTCGAAAGCAAATTTATCATTTTCGTAGCATATTTTAATGTCGGTACCTTATATTTTAAAATTTAATTAAGTTTCGGTACTTTGGTTCTCTGTTATGAATTCGGGTGGTCCCTGGCTAGGTTACAGGCGCGGCGCCAGATGTGCAGGGAAAAGATGTCGAGAAACACCATGTATATAGTGCTTTAAATCCCTCTTTTGCTGCTGAGAGTAGAATGGGAAGTCGATAGATGGGTAGGGTAATAAATTTCATCAAATGTCAGTACTGGGAAATTCGATTGCCATGTGTCATTTCCAAACTCTGAGATTTTAAGCTATAGTGTGATACGCAATTCGTTTGAATTTTATTTTTTCTTCGGTCTTTTTTTGGAGGACCACAAAGGCAGACCTCGAGGACCACAGTTTGAGAAACGCTGATTTATAGCATTTTGCCAATATCGTTGGAATAACGGCTACGTACATATTAATTGGGTATGATTTTTACATGTTTTAAAATAACGTTGGAATAGCGATATATTGCATAATATCTTAACAGACTTAGCTTTTGAATTTTTCTAATACCGGTAATGTGTTTCAAATGACTACTTTATACTATTTTAATGAAGTTTAGTTTTGAAATGTTCTTTTCATAAAAGCGTGTTGAAATGACAAATTTTGGAGTTTGTCTTTGGAATTTTCCTGCCATGTTGAAGTAGATACTACTTGGTAATATTTTAATGAAGATTACTTTAGAAATTGTCATAGTTCCGTAATAACTTTGAAAGAACGAATGCTTTCTAACGTTTTAAAAGAATGTTTTTGAAAATAAAATTTCCTAATGTCGTTGAAATAGCGATTATTTTATAGCGTTCGAATGGAGTCTACTTAATAAATTTTCTTAATAATGTGTTGAAATGGCGACTACTGTTAGAATTTTTCTATAATGTTCAAATAACTACTAACTTCTTGGCGTTTTGTTAGAAATTTTTATAATAACGTTGAAGTAGCGACTATTTTGTGATGTTTTAATACAGAATGATTTATATAGAACTGACACATTTCTTTCATTAATTGTTTCAAGACGAATTGTGCTAGCGACAACTTATTATACCTAAAATGTGGAGGAATTTTGGGAGATTATTTACCTCTACAGCAAAAATTGTCCGGCGTTGTCAAATCCGGAGATCTCGGTGGCCACAGATTCCTGGAAATTCTTCGGTCGTCACATAACCGGATAAATGGAACCATGCTTCATCTATGAACCAGGTGATGGACAATATGGCAGGATTTTGCACAATGAACGTCTGAAACCAACGACAATAATTCAATCTCTAATCCTTATCTGGTTTCTGTAGCTGATGAACAACCGTAACCCTATATGGCTTTAGGCTCTCTGACACATTGAGTAGGTATATCCTGTCTCCTGCGACAAACGTCTTAATGATTTTTTGGGTGACTGCTCCAGTCGTGCTCTTACGTCAACAACAACCGTGGGAAGCCTAGATGAACGATGCTTGCCCTTTTAACTCACCAGAGATCCAGTTGTTTCCAATTTGTTTACCAGTCCCAGTATTGTGTTTCTTTTGGGAGGATTGCGAACACCAAATTCTCTCTGGTATGCCCTTTGAGTAGCTGTAATTGAATTCATAATCCAGTATTGTTTCACAAGAAAGAGTCGTTGATTTAATGTGTACTGCATTTTCACGTTGACACAAAATGTCGAAAATAGCTGACAACAATAGGAATAAAACATAAACATCTGCGCATCTAGTGACAAGGAATCGAAACTCCAGAACATTCTGCTGTTGGTTTCAGACGTTCATTGTGCAAAATCCTGCCATATTGTCCAGCACATGGTTCACAGATGAAGCATGGTTCCATTTATCCGGTTATGTGACGACCGAATAATTTCCAGGAACCTGTAGCCACCGAGATCTCTGGATTTGACAACGCCGGACAACATTTGCTATAGAGGTAAATAATCTCCCAAAATTCCTCTACATTTTAGGTATAATAAGTTGTCGCTAGCACAATTCGTTTTGAAACAATTAATGAAAGAAATGTGTCAGTTCTATATAAATCACTCTGTACAATTTACGTCTGGAACTTCTCTAATAACGTTGAAATAACGACTTCTTAAGAAAATTTTGATGGTGTTGAATTTTTATATTTTCTTATAACGTTGCAATAGGGAATACTTCATAATTGTAATAGAGTTTGTTTTGACATTTTTCTAATAACGTTATAAGAGCGACATACAAATTTGTGATCACGTTCTTCTGACATATTAAATACTGTAATGTTAAAAATGAATCTAGATACGATGTTTATGAAATAAAGAAAAATTCAAACTTTCTAAATAGTCTTTGGTTTCAGATTTGAAATGGTACCAATGCTTGACAAATTATAAGCAACTTAATTACAACATAAAGAGTAATTTATGAACTCTTTGCATATTCCATTGCCTAAACAGTAATTTTAATAGACGACGTTTTATTTACTGTACAGCAAAGTCTTCGTAACCAATATTGCACCGTCAAATGTTTGGTATTTCCTTAACGTCTGATAAGCTCTTAGGCCTACTTTGCAGTACATGTTTCCTGTGTTCCACAATTTTATTTTTGCTTTCATTTTTAAGCCTGCTCACTGCTAACATTGCAACTCAAACAATTGAAAATTTAAGGTCCCAATTTATAACAAGCGATTTTTGTTTGAGGTTAAAGCAACGTCTTGTGCCTCCTGCTGCATATATTTCAACCTCGTTAAGACAGCACAGCGCTCTTTTTGTGTACACACTAGACTGAACATGTGCCTCTAGGCAATTTGAAAGATAAGTTCAAGAAGAACACATATTATAAGATAGAATGCAGCCATTAAAAGCGGAACAAAAGAAGACAATGAAGTATGGCGGCCGATAAAAAAAAAGGGAATGATGTAGCTGATTTAGAATTCCCGGTACGTCTATTGTTGACATACTGGAAGTCATTTTGCCATACAACGCATGGATACGTTCTGATAATTTCAACATAAAAATCGTCATCGAATGGCCAGTGGAGATAGATGTCTTACAAGATTACAGCTATACAAAAACAAAGAAACAAACGTGATTACCGTAAACCTTTCAATAATGAATGATTATTACTGGAAGAATAAACATGGCTGTGTTCCGAGGTTGGATTATAAATATTACAGCAGATAATGTGTGTTTACAAACTGCCCTACTACTCCATTCATGGCTAGTCATGCGACATTAATATTTTCTTATAAATTTATCATACCTGCACACCAAAGGATGCGCTATCTAATTTGAGTAATAAAATCGAAAGCTGATGCCTACCACAGCTTTAATATCGTCCTTTTTTGTTTCTTTAGTGTATATTAACAACCGAAGCGACTGTAAGAGATGCCCAATTAACTTCACTTCTCTCTGAATACATGAGAGGAAACTTTAAGTGCAAAACTGCCGCGGAAGAAGCTTCGAGACCGCCGCGCCGCATCCTTTATGACTAGTTCTTATGAAGATGTCGGCACACGGATTGCCTACGTGCGTGGAAGGCCGCAGGAAGAAGCAAAATATACTTTTCTAGTTCGCAGGCCCTTCCAGTGGAGCGGCTCTGCTGTGCAACCGATTTCTGATGGGTATCAGATTCTTTTTATTGTGGTTCGTCTGCGGTACGATGTATCAGGAGATATAGGGTCGATTTCTAAAACGAGGTCTAGGCCACGGCCATGGCTTTAAATCGCGTTAGGATTTATAAAACGAGGTCTTTTCCATTTTTCTGAGCCATGGCTCGAAACCATGGTCTGAAGCAGAGACCACGGCTGGGGCAGGTTTAAAACCTCGGCTTCGTGTATACAAGATGGAGGAAATAGATCAGCTGGATTACTATGAGAGGAAAATTTGATTACAAATATTAAATCTCGGATTAGAATTATGAGAGACAGGAATAATCCTTTGTAACTATATAACGACGATAATTTCGGGCGAATATTTTCAATTTGCGAAGGAATCAACGCAAAATGTAGCAAGAATGCTAAATAATAATCTGCAATGAAATGCAAGAGGCGCCAGGTTGACAAGTTTTTATACCTTCTTGTTGCTTTCAGGGAAGTAAGATAGAGGCCTAATATTTTATACTAATTACACCTTTATGTCTATAAGCCGGTGCAACTTAATTCTTTACAGTAGTTCTGGACATTTTATTTAATACTCGAATATAATGTGGGCCTACAAGAATATGAAGCAAGCGTGATTTTGTATTCTTATTTTACGTTTTATGCTACTGGGGTTTTCCACGTAGTAGGCCTATTATATGTGAAAATAGAACCATATAATATTTTAGTTTCAAATGCAACTTTAATCCAGTTAATATTTAGGTTATTGATTCGTTAGACCCGGGTTTTCAGGTAGTTAATGTTGGCAGTAGGTATGAACAAATGATAAACTACAACATAAACGTTCGAATTGTGCTAATCATTTAGGAAATATAATTCTGGTACCTAAAAATCAGTTCCCTATAATTAATGCTAGTATTTTAAACGCACATATATTCTGTAAATTAGCAAATATAACAATACCTTAGCTGAAAACAAAAGAATGTGACTTACTGGAATTCAATAAAATATTAATCCCGATGTTCATTTCTTTGTAATATCGACTGTTTACAAGAATAAAAATCGATTCTTAGCTGCGTTGCCATATATAAAACAGACGGACCTCGGTTTCTTCTCAAGCCGCGTCTCGACTTCGTTTTAGAAATCGCATAAGGATTCAGACCTCGATCGCGATCGAGGTTCGGAACCACGATTTCGTCCGTCTTTTAGAAATCGATCCATTATGTTTTATTTAACGACGCTCGCAACTGCAGAGGTTATATCAGCGTCGCCGGTGTGCCGGAATTTTGTCCCGCAGGAGTTCTTTTACATGCCAGTAAATCTACTGACATGAGCCTGTCGCATTTAAGCACACTTAAATGCCATCGACCTGGCCCGAGATCGAACCCGCAACCTTGGGCGTAGAAGGCCAGCGCTATACCAACTCGCCAACCAGGTCGACTGTATCAGGAGATATTTTAATTTTATTATGTCATGTTCTTCTTAAATTATTTTATTAATATACATCAGAATATTTGGTCCTCAGCCTGCACTATGTGAATACCGTATGCGCTTCCTAATCCAGCGGTTCGTGGTTCGATTCCCTTTGTGGGCAGTCCTCGGGGATGGGTATATGTGTCTTGTCGTGTGCTGTTCTATGATGATCCCAACGAGTTAGATACTATAGAGAGGCCACAACGCCTTCTAGTTGAAGACAATTGAACGTTAGTCTGCCATGTTTTGTTTAGTCAAAGCAAATGGGCGTGGCTCGGACGTTGTAGGAAATGACTGTGATGAAGTTAGTATTATTGTGAATTGAGTTACATATTAAGCCTGTGTTAATAAGTAAAACGTTTTATAACAGCTGTAGGCCTATGTTTTATTAGCCTATTTTTGTTAAGTGTGCAGATTTCCTCAACAGTAATTAGGGTACAATTTGTTGCTTCTTATACATTTCTGCATTGTAATATAAATTAATACTAACCTACTATTTGAAGGGTCCACTGCAAGAATGATAGATGTCATATGTAATACATTTTTCAGGAGAAGCAATTGAAAGTTTGAAATGCTTAGCGCTCAAAGCTTAACTGTGATTTTTCGATCATTACTGGACAAAGACTATCAGTGTTAATGTTATATAACTCTGTATGTACATTCTATATGTCTTAAGCTATGCATTGACAGTCTTGGTTCATTTTCGATAAGAAAGTGACATCCGTCATTCTTGCAGTGGATTCTTCATTTATAATGAAACAAATCAGCGAACATATTTAGAAATGATTGACATTGACATTCAAACCTATCTGACCATACTAATGTATAGTGATCGATAATAATTTGTTGGTGTAAGTGTGGCTTCTTTAGTTACTACTTCTATGAATAGATGGCGAAGATAATAGTCAGTGTTGTCAATTGTACATAAATATAGATCCTACTCGCATTATATAATTCAATTTTTCATCCCTCTCTACTGATCGTAATACAACACTGGGCTTAGCTGGAAACCGCTGATATTGTCAATTATGAGAATAATTTATGCTTAATCTACATACTCATTTTCTTCGACACTTTTTTTAACCTCCACGTATTGAGAACTAGCGGAACTATTTCAAAATTTGTCAATTTGTTATATCTTTGGTTCTGACTTATCCCGTGGTTAGTAAGTTCTCTTACACGATGAGAAAACTGAGCAACTTTTATTGTATAAAATATTCAACGGCCTACTGGATAATAGCGAAATATTATCGCAAATCCAGATTAACGCTAGAATATCAGATTTAAGAAGTCGTCAATTGTTATATTATAAAAAAACAAACACTTCATCTCATAAAAATTCACCAGTGTTAAAAATGTGTTCAAATTTCAATGAAATATGTAAAACATGGGATCTAGATTTCTGCATTTCTTACATGGAATACAAACATTTTCTTATTAATATACTGAAGGTAGTTGATTTAATATAATATTGCTATTTGTTAATCTGTAATTTGCCAATTATAGCTACATTTTACATTTTTTGGCTATGATATCTATATTTAACTATTTTTCATTTATTTTATTTTGTATTTTTCAATTATATCTATATCTGTGTCTTTTATTTAGGTAGTATCTAATTGTCTGCCTTTTTTTTTTCTTTTCTTTTCTCATTTTCCATTTTAATTTGTATTTACACTTGTATCTGTTTAATCTCTTTTTCATGTTATATATGTTTTTTTTTTTTTTTTTTTTTGTAAACGAATGTCTGTACTGTCTATTGTAATTGGGGCTTTGCCCTGTTATAGGCATAAATAAATAAATAATTATATAAATAGATAAACAATAAATAGATAAAAAATAATAAATAAATAAATAGATAGATAAAAATCGTAGGTCAGATATCTTTCAACACCAGTATACAAATTATGTTTATTTCAATTAATTAAGTTTATTTTAAATTATACTCTACGAATTAGGCCGCTCCATTTACTTAGGATGCTTTTTAATTCAGGTTTCCAGGTGCTATTATTATTATTATTATTATTATTATTATTAGTATTATTATTGTTATTGTTGTTATTATTATTATTATTATTATTATTATTATTATTATAATTAATATAGAAGAAACCGGCATCACCGTGCATATAGAATGTAAGACAATAGATTACCGAAACACATAGGCTAATTAAATATAAATCTGGGGGGTAGGCCTAATTTATAGATAACCTGGACGACTGACAACTCTTTTGAGAGAATCTCTCTTCACAGGAAATGGGATAGGCTAGTGGACCTGAACCTTATTAGTACAGTATTAAGTCAGAATGGTTATTGAACTGAAGGCTTTGTTTGAAGTATCAGCCAATGAGAATCAAGATTGATGTCATCAGACGGGCGCGCAATATTCTACAGAAGTTTGAAATGGACTATGGGTGTGTTTCGCGTCTTGGCATGTCGTGGTTATGTGATAGGCTCTGGGTGCGAGGCTCTGCGGTAGATGCCGACACGATGCAGGTCAAGTCACCGGGGTTATGGCGCGGCCGAATTGTTCCGTTCCTCCAATCAGGTCGCTCTGTTTTGCTGCCTGTTGAAAATGTTAATGTGTGATTCTAAGTAATGAATATGAATGCCATATTTGTACCGATAATAATTATTCTAGTGGATTGTGTTACACCAAAGTATAATTAGCTCCTCTGTTCTGTGCGTCAAGCGAAAGTGTTTCGACTACCCAGCCAAACCAGGTTCGATTTTCGGCAGGAAAGGATAGATTTATCTCTTTTTGTTATAAGGACAGGTCGTACGTCCCTTGCCTTGTACAGAGCGTTCAGGTCGGTTTCCGGCCTGTAACACGGGCATCAGCCATGCTTGCATGGCCGACGTCGACTGCATCATCAATATGTATCTTCCGGCCTATATATAACTTTCACTAGTAATAGCATACATACAATTATATTTTTGTGTCATAGGGTGTTATTGAGTTGTGCAAAGGTTCTTCTGTGTACAGACGTGGACAAATTATTATCAAAATTGACGATTTTTATGATAATTCTGTTTACAAAATTTGACTTTTCAATTTAGACTGCAGTTGACAATTTTCATATTTCCATCATTATAGTAGACAGAAATATGCAAAAATGTAACTGTAGTTTAAATTGAAGAGCCACTTTTATAAAAATACATAATACAAATCTTTAATTTTGCTAAAACTTTATAAATATGTAAAAATGTCAACTGCAGTCAAAATTGAAGAGTCAAATTTTGTAAAAATATAAAATGAAAATCTTCAGTTTTGCTAATAATTTGGAAATATCCAAAATGTGAAGTGTAGTCCAAATTGAAGAGTTGAATTTGGCAAAAATATATAATAAAAATCTTCAGTTTTGCTAATAATTTGTAAATATGCAAAAATATCAAATATAGTCCAAATTGAAGAGTCAAATTTTCTAAAAATATACAATACAAATCTTCAATTTTGCTAATAATTTGGAAATACGCAAAAATGTCAACTGTAGTCTGAATTGAAGAATCATATTTTGTAAAAATTATAATAAAAATCTTCAATGTCTTCAATTTTGCTAATAATTTGTCCACGTCTGTAGTGTGAGAGTTATTCCTCTACACCCTATTTTATAGGGTTTTTACGTTGTAAATAACAAATAACAATTTGAACAAAGAAGAATGACAAGGAAAAAACTGACTTATGACCAGGGTTGTCTTCTGTCCGTAATTTCCCTGGACTTTCCCGAATTTGAGCAAAATTTCCTGCATCCCAGATGAAAGTCTTTCGCATGTCAAATGTTCCAAATTAATTTTGCTGGCCATGAATTAATTTTAGTTTCGAACTAAATAATGGATTTTAGTCGATTTAAATGCTTCCGTATGCGGAGAAAATTGTGTCGGCAACACTGCTCACGTTCTGCAATTTTATTTATTTCATTGTTGGTGCTTGCCATGGCTGCTGGACGTCTTCAGTCCGTTGTCGAGTGCTGAACATTTTATAACTTTTTTCGTATACGAGCAGAATAAGCTTTATTGCAAATATGATTAAATTTTTTTTTCAAAACAAGGAGGAAGTGCTGGTGGGTAGGGTGGTGAAGATTGCGAAGTGGAGTGTATTGTATGAATATTTCAGACAGAAAGACTAAACAACTTCGTAAATTTCTTGAAGCTTCGGTCAGTGACTTCAATTGGTTAGATAATTGTACTACGGAAGAATGAATTGCAAGGTATAAAGCAGCCATTGGCACAACGGGGAAGTGAAAGGGAACGGGTAAACCCCCGCCCATGTTCTTTTCGCTTACACCGCCTTACAAACAAACACACAGTATTTCACTGTACATCAGTGGTGTGTTTCAGGCGACAACAAGATCCAAAAGTTCGATAAAGGCACAATGCCTGTCTTATACAGGGACATCATTTTATTTTTACTTGCATTTTTATTGTACCTGCATTTCTGAATGTACTTCACTCTCACCCCTTCACTAATGTCCTTGCTCCCGTCAGACACACAAACTTACGGCCGCTGTTGCATTCGAAGTCTTCAAGCAGTGAAGTAAACACTGCAGTGTATAGTGTGTTTCATAAATATGATTGCGTTTTCTATAGAAGAAAGAACCTATATTAATAATATCGTACTAAAAAATTATATTCAAGAAACGATAAATTCAATTTCAGAGAATATGCTTCAAAATGTTTTTAATAATATGCGTACTGAATTGAAGCATGGATTGTAATGAACGGCAACCATTTTCAGCAACTTGTTTAAAAATTCAGATTAGCTTTTTTTTGAATTGAGGTGGCTAGAAGCGAAGGAATGCTAGTGACATTTGTAATAACATGAGTTAAGTGCATCCAGTGTAAGCAAAAGTATCTACAATTTTAGTGGCAAAGGGATATTTTAATCGCATCACACATTAAAATTTAAATTAAAAATTTCACCGATTTTACGAAAGCTTAAATATTTAAACCCCATTTTCTCAAAAGTAACTTAAGTGCACTTTCAGGCCTTTACTTATGACCCCCTCAATTTAAATGCACTCTCCATATTGTATGATAACATCAATAATTAATATGCTAAATAAAGTAGACATTACATAACGAACATAGCCGCCTGAAAAGTTAAGTTTTTGAAAAAAAAAATGTTACTACTCTACTGTATTTTGATAAATTCCGTAAAAGTGATGATCAAACTGAAAATCGTAATATCGTATTTCCCTACAACATAAATGGATACACTACTTTTCTCTCCTCCTATAGCTAGTAAAATGATTTGTTTACATATTGCACTAGTAACATCAAACTCCTGTAATGGAAGGGGGCAACAGTGTTTCCGAGTATAGGCAGGTTAATGTTAAAAATGTTGGTAAAAATAAAGTGATGTCCCTGTACAATCCGTCGCTAAGCAATGCTTACCTTCCCGTCTACTCGTATCGGGCCAAAATATTACTGTCTCAGCGGGGGAAGGTGAAGTGAGGAGCTAAGGGGTAGTCGCATTGACTCGATTGATGTATTAGTGTCCAGACCTGATGCAAAGTGTGTAATAAAACTTTTTTTGTGTGTCAAATGGGGGATTGATTGATGTTAAGTTGCATGACAGCTAATATGTTTATTTACAGAAAAAATTCGATTTTTAATTAAACTCTGTCTTTATCACATTTCCAGAACTGGATTCTCACAATCCATTTCATCTCTGCTTCCGACATTTCCGCCACCCTCTTGGACAGTCAAAAGAAACTGAAAATTCTTCCGGTGCCAGGAGTCAAGTGAAGACGGCGCGGCGTTGCCAAATAGAGCCTTATGGCATTATAAACATTTTTAGTGCTTTAATAACACAAAATCTCTGCCTGCTGCGTGTCTTTGGGGTAAGGAGAGGGGAAATGATTTATTGCAATACCTACTCTGGGCCTGTACCTTCCATCTGCTTCATAAAAAATATCAGAAGTCGATACTTTCTTTGCTATGGGTACAATTTCATTTTTGGATTCATAGATTCCTAGGAAGATACCAGGGTTCACTTTCTGATAGATTCTCTGACTTTCGTGGCACAATAGAATTATGGGGCTGATATTATCTGAGTAGTTCTATTTCAACTCTCGTCTTTTTTTCTACAGTAAGTTCACTACCGCCATTTATTAATTGGTTTCAAATAACATTTGTAAATTAAAAGTGGTGATAAATAAAATATTAATAATTATTATTACGATAAGTTAGTTACCTAAGCTGTATCAACTGAGGATAACCTAACATTCATTAAAAAAAAAAAAAAGGAAACTAACCAGATAATCAAACCATGCCCGAGTAGGCCTGTGGAATGGGGGAATCTAGGCACTATATGCATTTGTGTTCTTCTCGTAGAATCGTTTCTACTGTTGTTTGCGCTCAACTACAATGACATCGATGTAAGCGCAGATAGTGATTTCTGACCATTGTGCTCAACGCGGAGGGAATTATTCCTTTCCATTTCTGGCAGACCTTATTATAGGAACTATTACCGATCAAAGTTCATAAAATAAAATCTATTGGACTTTATAGAGATGCATAGATCTGGTCTTGTTTTGTTATCAGACCTGCTGGTTGATTATGTATTGTTATGAAAATGCACTGCCAACAAATTTTAGATATGAATTTAATTTTTGTTAATATAATGAGCCTCAGGACATACAACACAGTCAATATGTCAAGTGACGTGACACCAGCAAGAGAGAGATTTATTACACATGCATATAGTCAGCCAATATGCATATGCTAAGATTCAATTTTGTTTGTTGCAGGTGAGTCCTCTCTTGAGACAAGTTCTTTAGCGCGTACATCGTACAAGACCTCAAATATGAGCGCGGATGAATCGCTTCATTTAAGAGTTACGATGACGGTAAGGGAATTTCTTCATATTCCGTTAATGCAATATTACAAGTTGGAATTGAATTTGCAATAACAGTCAGTGAGTGCTTTCAGTTTGAACTCTTGTAATGTTTTGAAGAATTTTAATTGCTTTTAGTTGACGAGTATTAATTTTTCATAATATAGCGATGAGAAGCGAGCAATCTGGTTTTTGATAACTGTAAAATTTTGATCTATTTGCAAATACTATTATAAAACTTTTTTTAAATTGTTAAGTATTGTTGTAAGTAATGGGAAATATATTGCTAATTGCATATTTACCACAATATATTTTTTCCTGCAATGGCGGATACTTTTTATTTTATTGTTAGTTTGTTTGTTTCTTTATACTCACGGAGTTAAGGCCATAAGCCCTTCTCTTGCACTCAACTGAGAAACTGTAAAATGTTAAATTATTGCGGGAAAAAAAATCGTATTATTTCTAATCAACTACAATGAAACTGCAAGTCTTCAGTTTCGCATACTATAGTATTGTACTATTGGTTTTAATTTTTATTTTAATTAGGCATTTGATTTCTAATTTTGAGCCATTTCTTGTAATATCTGATTATTGCCAATTGATGTTACTAAATGTATTTAATTCGTAAATTTTAAGCCATCTCTTAGTATAGCTATTTATTGCTTCTAAAATAACATGTTTAATAGCTATTTTATATATATTTCTTCCTATAACCATTAGATATAAATATAGAGACATGCCTTGAGCTTTATGAAACGATCCATTCTTTCATTAAGGTCCATTCTTGAACATAATTCATGTGAATTGTAACCTTGACCACAATTTTGTATTATAATTTTATTATTGTTTATTGCTTATAAAATAAAAGGCGGTCAGAGCGTGGTGCCGACCACACCACCTCATTCTAGTGCCGAGGTCATGGAAAGCATGGGGCTCTACCTCCATGCCCCCCAAGTGCCTTCATGGCATGTTACGGGGATACCTTTTTTAATACCACAGCACAAAAAAGTAGAATACAGATCTAAAGACTGAAGTATAACATAGGCAGCTCAATTAGTACGAATAGTTAAGTGGGAAAGCGTAGTGAAGAATACAATAAATGGAAAGTAATAAAATAATGATAATAATAATACGAAATTTAAATAAAAATCACTGTAGAAAAATCTGACAGTAAATTAATCTGGTGACAAGGGAGTGTAGCGTTATTAAAAAAAAAAAAAGAATATATATTATTTATACTCGTAAAAGTTTGGCAGAGAAAAAGATTATAGTTGAAGGGAATCTGAATCGAAGAAGTGCAATTTTAGTTTATTTTTAATACTTGATAATGTCGGACATTGTCCTACATGCTGCCATCCATCCAAGCGTTCCCGTTTAGGTTTGAGTTGGCTTTGGAGAGCTGGTCACGTGATTGGTCGATGGGTTCTTACACATAGACATGCTTTGGCCCATTATGTCTTTCTTAAAACAGCATCGTGAAACCAATGCTGACAGGTGAGCCATCCTGCCTCAGCCCCTAAGGAATTCACCAGACTGTAGGTGAGTTTAATGACGACCAGTAGCTGGATCTGAATAGCGAGAAGGCCTAGGAACATGCACATCTTCATCTCCAGTTTCTTTCAGTAAAACTGGGGTGAAGTCATGGTTTCCGATGCTGATATAGGGACTCTTGGGCACCTGGCTGTATCAGGGGCTGAGGTAGGATGGTTCACTTGTCAGTATCGGGTTTCAGGCTGGTAACTCGGGTTTGTGCAAGTGCAATTTGTGGTGGACAAAGATGGTGCTTGGTAGTACACTTCGTTGAGTACTACCTACCTGCATTCCACCATTGCTCCATTATTCGTAAGTTGATAACAGACTGATATGCTGTTGCCAATGCACCAAGGGCAACAGTACAGCGACAATAAATAGACAATTACGATCCGTTCTCTCGCGTCTGTGGCTCATATGCTAGTGATCTTCAAGCCAGGTGGACAGGGTTCGATCCCCGGCTAGGACGTGGTCGAATTTGTGATGGACAAAGCAGAAAGTGGAGTGAGGTTTTCTTGGAGTATTCTGCCTATTTCATCCACACTTCCCCTCTTTCATCATCATCTCCGTGACCGATGCACAATCGGCTGCGAGCCTCCACCGAACTTGGACCCCGTGGCAAGTGGTCATTAGTTGTTGGTGGTAGTGCAATGTAGCGTAGACTCTCCCCTGGCTCATAATATCTCGTGGGACCGGGGTGATGGCTGCGTGAAGAGGTAGATTAGCGTTGATTTCATTATTCTTGGTACTTATAATTCAATAGAATCTTGTTGAACTTCACTCCACTCTTGATGTTGCTGTAGATATTATTGGCTACGATGATTGGCTTTTAGGGAGAAGGAATAAAAATTGTCACATATTCTTATAGATTTTTCTGATATTATATTGAATATGTGAGCTTTCGCATGCGTGTGTATGTAGTATAGCAATTTCATGGCGGTTAGTAGACAACGTTTTAGTAGCCTTCTACGTCAACAGGCTTTAGAGTGCAGCTACGTGTAGGGGGATGGGAATTGTTACATACAGTATATTCTCGATTATCTGGCCTAATGACCGGGAAGAGGTCCTCGGATAATGCGAAAAAACGGATAATACGAAAGTTTATTATTTTGCATGACATGATTATTAACACACAATATTTTAACAGAACAACGCGCACACAGCAAGTGCACAGCTGCTGCTCAGGTTCCTCTCCTGTTCTTTCATTCCTTTTCCTACCTCCCCAACTGGGAACCGTTAACTTCGAAGCACCAAAGCTTAGTTCACATCCTACCGCTTTAATTTTAAGTCTAGTATAATTTTTTTCATCATTTTTTGTCACTTTGTATCAATAAGTAGTAAATTATTTTCATATGGGTAATCCGCAAACCGGATAAACCGCGTACAGATAATCGATACTATACTGTAGCCGTGCAGTAGAAGTTATATTGTCGGACCATCAGATCTGTGCCCCTTCAGCGCTGTCGTCGTTCTTGGAAAAGTTAACGCCTGTACTCATTCCATTCCATCCGCTTTCCTCCCACCACGTTAAACAGCAGGCCACGAACCTTGCCGAATAGGGATGTTGCCAAACTTCCGTCAAACGGTGTCATAAATAACTGGTCCGCCATACTACATTATTATTTCTTTCAATCAAAATACATCTTGTATTTCTACATTTTTTAAACCTAAATCCCAAGTCTCGAATCACTTTCCGTAGTTTTTCTCTCGAACCTTGGAAATTATTGCTTCTCTCGCAAGCTTCAGTAATTTCTTCAATGTTGGAACTTGTTTCTGCACGGTATAAAATTCTTGCATATTTCTTCTTAAAATACATCGGTTCATATCTACAATAATTAAAGTTCCCTTGGTCTGTTCTTCTCTGGTGATTCTAGCTTTTCATCTCCTGTACAGATTCCCTCTCTCCTGATTTTCTTCATTAGGAGTTCTGACCTGTCTATATAAATTATATGAAATGTTGTATTATTAGCAGGGAAAGGATTTATATGTAAATACATATTTACTTATAAAGCTAATATAATTTATATTTTGCATTATCTTTATGTTTCACAATGTGTAGGGTTGAAAAATCCTACTTTTATTTTCCATATTTTTCCATATTTTAGAGTTTAGTACATATTTTCGTTAATTTCCATATATTTTCCATATTTCATATAAAACAGTCCATATTATATTAGGTTTAACAATAAAACAAAACAAAATTCCATTAACTTTTAAAAATACATTTCAACAATAGAGATTTAAACACATGTTCAGTAATCCCTTTAACATCAGAGTTATTTGAAAATTAGCAGTCCTATCAACAATGGGAAAGTAAGTTACAAAACTGTATTAATTTAATTTAAAATTTTTAACAGACTTCAGTTGTGCAGCTCAACAGTTAAATGCCAGTCAGAGTACACATAGGTTCAGTTTTGTAAATCATACTATAAAGACGGTAAATATGCCAAAAGTACGTCATTCAGTCAATTTAAAATCAAAACTAACAAGTTACATTTCAGAATTTAAAGAAGATGGTTTATCAACTGACAATAAAATATTATTTTGTAATTTGTGTCAGTGTGCAGTATCATCTACACAAAAGTTCCTGGTGCAACAACACATTACAACTAGTAAACATCAGGCCAACAAACAACTAAATTCCAAGCAGAGACAATTGTTTTTAACACAACCAACAACATCGAATGTAAGATCTGAGTTTAACATCGACCTGTGCCGTTCTCTCATCTCTGCTGATATTCCTCTCTACAAACTAAAGAATAAGGTCTTCAGGGAATTCCTTGAAAAATATACTCAACATACAATCCCGGATGAGTCAACACTTAGGAAGACGTATGCTCCATCCATCTACGATGAGACAATACAGAAGATAAGAGATGAAATTAAAGATAGTTCAATTTGGGTTTCCATTGATGAGACTCCCGACAAAGAAGGTAGACTTGTTGGTAATGTAGTTATCGGTTTGTTAAGTGAACAATATTCTGAACGAATTCTTTTACATTGTGATGTTCTAGAAAAGTGCAATAACAAAGCTATAGTTAAACTGTTCAACGAAGCTATGGGTATCCTGTGGCCAAAGGGTATTATGTACGATAATGTGTTATTCTTTATTAGCGATGCTGCCCCTTATATGGTCAAAGCTGGACAAGCATTATCTGTTGTATATCCTAAATTGACTCATTTTACTTGTGTGGCGCATGCATTTCATCGTGTGGCAGAAGTGGTCAGAGACAATTTCCTAAAGTAGATTTGTTGATTTCATCAGTGAAAAAGTATTTCTCAAAGCTCCCAGTAGAGTTAACGTGTTGAAAGAAATGTACCCTGAAATTCCATTGCCACCAAAGCCAATTTTAACTAGATGGGGTACATGGCTAGAAGCAGTTGAATATTATGCCGAACATATAGACTCTATTAACAATGTTCTCCTTGCATTGGACTCTGAAGATGCAGTCTCAATTGATACTGCGAAAACAGTTACCTGTGACATAAGTGTGAAGAATGACTTAGCTCACATTCAGCATACATTTTCATGCATCATAAAAACGCTCAAAAGTCTCCAAAATAGGCACCTTTCACTATCTGAAAGTTTTGAAATTATAAATAGTACTGTGGAACAACTGAATCGTGGTAGAGGTAAAGTTGCAGATGCAGTAAGAGCTAAGGTGGACACTGTACTTTCAAAAAACCCTGGATATGAAGAACTACAAAAGGTTGTTGCTGTGATGAGTGGTGAATCAACAGTGAAGATTAACTTGGACTTATCCCCAGCAGACATTGTGAAATTGAATTATGTACCAGTTACTTCTTGTGACGTCGAACGCTCTTTTAGTCAGTATAAATCTATCCTCAGAGACAATAGAAGAAGATTCACTTTTCAGCACTTGAAAGAAATGTTTGTAACCTATTGTTATGGTAACAGACAATAAAAATTGTGTTTTGTTGAAACTACATTGGAAGATAAGGTACGTCCATTATATTTTTGTTTAGTTTGATTAAAATGTACCAATATTTAACGTACATAGTCATTTTTTTATAATTTTAAGTCCATATTTAATTCCATATTTTGGTAAAAATCCATATTTAATTCCATATTTTGGTAAAAATAACTACATATATATTTACATATTTCATATATTTTTAGTCCATATAAATCCGTTCCCTGATTATTAGTATTAGTTAAGTAAGTAATTTTAATACGTAATCAATTGAAATAAAATAAGCCTCACCTGTGATATCAGCTGCTCTTTTCGTTGCCTGATTTATAGGAAACAGATATTGACCTGTTTGTTTCTCTTCATCGCAAAATGCTCTTACGTACTTCTTTAATAATATTTCTTGCGCCAATCCGTACTACAGTATCCATGTAGAGTTGACAACACTGGACTGCAAGTGCAAATAAACTGTCCCGCAAGAAGGCCAAAATTGTGAGTAGTGGGGGAGAGAAAGGGAGAGAGATAGGAATGCAGGGAGAGAAATGAATTACCGAGGCTGAGTAGGAATTAGGGTTCAGTTCGCATACCTTACGGGGGCACAGATCCGATGGTCGGATAATACCAAGCAGCGAATTCCGTGGTCGGACTTGTCGACGTAAAAGAGGAGTAGCAGTGTAAGAATACGAACATAAAAAACGATTTTTTATTTCATGCACATATAATGCTATTTTAATTCCTGTGTAATGTGTATAATAAGAAAATATGTGTGTAATAAATGGCACTCATTTGCATTTAGTAATTATTACATCTTTGTTTCTTGTATTTTATCCTTCAGAACTAAAACAAAGTATAATACTTAAATTCCCTTCGGTTAATGGTGCGATTGCTTTTATTCCAACCAATGAAAAATGTTGAAAGACTGTAGGTAATAATTTATTACATGTACTGATGTTTAAATCTCTCTGTACACAAGTAGTCATAAGTCAGCTCTGTTACTGGAGGTAACGCCGTTAATGGTTAGATGTATCTTCAGCTTACGCAAGTGGATTGAACATCACATTCAGAAATAAGAAAAGGCATTGTAAGCTGGATTTAATTTCTAGCTTGATCTATTGCTACGTCTCCCTTGAAACTTGTGCTAGGCAAGGAATTAGTAGCTATTAAGTAATGCGGCGAAATAACAACATTCACTTGTCTAGAACCACTCAAGTCGACCCATTACTCTGCACAGGAGAGAATGATGTGCTTAACCGGTTCTATGGAAGTGGGTCTGGCTATCATACAGTACATACAGGTGCATTATATTATATTATATTATATTATATTATATTATATTATATTATATTATATTATATTATATTATGCTAGCGGAGTGGTAGAGGGCTGGCCTCGCATTCGGGAGGTCCGGGGTTCGATCCCAGGGGCCGGCAATCCTAACTGAGGTTTTCCATGGTTTCCTCAGTTATTTACAGGCAAATGCCGGGATTGTACCTCTTGAAAGCCCGGCCATGGACGGCGATCCTTCCCTTAATCCTTTCATATGTGTCTGAGTGAATGCTGTGTAATGTCTTAAATGTTTGTGTTGTATCGGAGGCGGCCCTGGCATTGAGCTGATCCCTCATCCGGGGAGGCCTTCCATGTCCTTGTGTGGTCAAAAAGTATGTATGTGATCCATAGTAATTCCTCTCCCGACAGGTCGCGGCCCTGTAAGGCCCGGGTGGCGTGGGTCGTGTAAATGTACCTAGAAGGGAGAGGTTAAACTGAAAGAAAGAAAGAAAGAAAGAAAGAAAGAAAGAAAGAAAGAAAGAATGAAGAGAGATATTATATTATATTATACAGTGCGAGCGAAAAATTTCTCCGCAGTGCATGTGTAGCCACGGTGTAGCCGAGAATCCACTAGGCAGAGAATTCAAGTGGCAGCACTGGCCGCTAAGCATATGATGGACTGGGGATGTGAGGTTGTCAAACCAGAATTAATGGGGAAGTGTCAACTTTCTACGGGGTTACTATAACTAATGGAGCTGCGGAGGGACTTTTGAATCGCACTGTATTATATTATATTATATTATATTATATCAGGTGGTGACAGGATATTTTCTCGTTGCCAAACTTTCAGAACGGCCCCGAGGTTCACTCAGCCTCCTATAAAATTGAGTACCGGGTCTTTCCCGGGGGTAAAAGGCGGTCAGTGCGTGGTGCCGACCACACCACCTCATTCTAGTGCCGAGATCATGGAAAGCATGGGGCTGTACCTCCATGCCCCCCCTCAAGTGCCTTCATGGCATGTTACGGGGATACCTTTACCTTTTTTACCTTTATCATATTATATCATATGTCATATATTATGTTATGTCATGCTATATTATATTATACTACATCTCAAGTCGTGATTTAAGATACCACACATGGACACGCGTTGCAGAATGAACGCTGGTTGGAGTCCTCATGGGTAATTAATGTTCTCACAAATGTCTGCCAGTGTATGGGACTGGTGTCCACCCAGAACCGTTAGTTTTGTCTAATCCTTTTTTTTTCGGCTGGGGACATCATCGTACTGGTCACACCTCCATTCTTGTTGGATGATCGTTCACCTCTCCTGAGACATGTGGTCATGAGGGCAACAGGCGGCTGGTCGACATTGGTCCTTCTTGGGCTGTCGCGTCAAGGACTGCATTGCATGTCGCACGTCTCTTCGTGGCACTGAAGTTTCGCAATTTCTCTCCTGTAGCTACTCGTTTTCTCAACTTTGGAACCTCTTTTAATTGTGGTAAGTCTACTGTATATTTTTAAGCCATTCCTCCTGAACCTCCCTCTTCTTATCTGGTTTCTCTTTACACGTTTCAGAAACGTGTCTTCTTTTATCTCTACATGTTGAATTCAACTATAAGTCAAATGGAGTCTTTAATTTCTCCGACGATCTGTAAATCTTCATATAGACTTAGGCTATAAAATGCTTTATAGTTGTATTGCATAGTACAGGGACATCACTTTATTTTTACCAACATTTTTAACATTAACCTGGCTATACTCGGAAACACTGTTTCCCCCTTCCATTACAGGAGTTTGATGTTACTAGTGCAATATGTAAACAAATCATTTTACTAGCTATAGGAGGAGAGAAAAGTAGTGTATCCATTTATGTTGTAGGGAAATACGATATTACGATTTTCAGTTTGATCATCACTTTTACGGAATTATCAAAATACAGTAGAGTAGTAACATTTTTTTTTTCAAAAACTCAACTTTTCAGGCGGCTATGTTCGTTACGTAATGTCTACTTTATTTAGCATATTAATTATTGATGTTATCATACGATATAGAGAGTGCATTTAAATTGAGGGGGTCATAAGTAAAGGGCTGTAAGTGCACTTGTTACTTTTGAGAAAATGGGGTTTAAATATTTAAGCTTTCGTAAAATCGGTGAAATTTTTTATTTAAATTTTAATGTGTGATGCGATTAAAATATCCCTTTGCCACTAAAATTTTAGATATTTTGCTTACACTGGATGCACTTAACTCATGTTATTACAAATGTCACTAGCATTCCTTTGCTTCTAGCCACCTCAATTCAAAAAAAGCTAATCTGAATTTTTAAACAAATTGCTGAAAATGGTTGCCGTTCATTACAATGCAGGCTTCAATTCAGTACGCATATTATTAAAAACATTTTGAAGCATATTCTATGAAATTGAATTTATCGTTTCTTGAATATAATTTTTTAGTACGATATTATTAATATAGGTTCTTTCTTCTATAGAAAACGCAATCATATTTATGAAACACACTATACACTGCAGTGTTTACTTCACTGCTTGAATACTTCGAATGAACAGCGGCCGTAAGTTTGTGTGTCTGACGGGAGCAAGGACATTAGTGAAGGGGTGAGAGTGAAGTACATTCAGAAATTCAGGTACAATACAAATAAAATGATGTCCCTGTATTTGTTTACATTCTATTGTATTTGTACATCACTCCACAGTTAAAATAGGGATCATGTCAAAAAAAAATCTTAATAGTTACACTGTGAAAGCTATTCGTTATCAGAGATCGGAAACAACCCTGTAATCAAGTATATAAGGTTTTTCTTCGGTGATCGCTGCAAAGTATGAAGAAAGGCTTCCTCTACTGCATTTGGGATAGAAATTTACAAAAGTAATTTTATTTCCTTGTTGTTTTCTCAGTAGTATTTATATCAATTCTTGCTTCCACGTGCAGTTTTTTCTTTCTGACAGGCAATATTTAAAATTATGTTTGACGTTTTAGTCATGAGAATTTCAGCACATTTAATATAGTAGGCCGACTTCACACATTTAAAAGAGAAACTTAGTTCTGCTCGCACCTGATTTAAAATCATTAAACATCTAGTTGTTGGGTTTTTCCTCTTTGCATGAATATCATAATTCTTGTTTTCTTTTTGCGTATTTTGAAACAAATTAATACGTATGTGTTAAGTATAACGGATTCTATAACGAACTCATGAAGGTGACGAAGTTAGAAAAGGAATGTTTCTGTGATGAATCTTAAAAAAACATTTCGTGTTATCGTAAAATTTTTACTGTAAGTTTACCGCCCAGTTCAACGAAATAGGAAGGACTGTTTACATGTGAAGGCTTCACCTCCGCACCGGTACTTGACGCTCGTTAATTTGAGTACAATAAACATCAGTGACCCACGGCCTGGCTGCACACCCGGGAAATGAAGTGCTCTTCAAGCTGTAGCGATGCCCAAGGCGGATACAGTAACGGACATCGCGAGTTTCTTTGCGTTTTCTTAGGAAGATCCCTTTACGTGTTCATCTTGTGAATGTAAAAGCGAACGCTTGTGAACGCAGGGCAGAGAGACTTCGGCCAGGACTCAACTTGAAGCAGAGCCTGTCAGATTTGTGGTGGGCAAAATGGTTGTAAGGCAGTTTTCCTTCTAATACTTCTGTTTGTCCTGTCACTTTTGCTTTTATTCCACTATCGCCATCTCTCTGAGTAGATTTTGTGGCTGAATAAGGTTGATAACCCGGAATGTCTAGGTTTGCCACTAGCACTTCAGGGATAATCTTTCAACGTATTTTGAAATTAATAATTATCATCTTCTTCTACTTGAAGCAAGAAAAGCGATAGGGTTGGAAGTAAATCCCGAAAAGACTAAGTATATGATTATATCTCGTGATCAGAATATTGTACGAAATGGAACTATAAAAATTGGGAATTTATCTTTCTAAGAGGTGGAAAAATTCAAATATCTTGGAGCAACAGTCACAAATATAAATGATACTCGGGAGGAAATTAAACGCAGAATAAATATGGGAAATGCCTGTTATTATTCGGTTGAGAAGCTCTTATCATCCAGTCTGCTGTCGAAAAATCTGAAAGTTAGAATTTATAAAACAGTTATATTACCGGTTGTTCTGTATGGCTGTGAAACTTGGACTCTCACTTTGAGAGAGGAACATAGGTCAAGGGTGTTTGAGAATAAGGTGCTTAGGAAAATATTTGGGGCTAAGAGGGATGAAGTTACAGGAGAATGGAGAAAGTTACACAACACAGAACTGCACGTATTGTATTCTTCACCTGACATAATTAGAAACATGAAATCCAGACGTTTGAGATGGGCAGGGTATGTAGCACTTATGGGCGAATCCAGAAATGCATATAGAGTGTTAGTTGGGAGGCCGGCGGGAAAAAGACCTGTGGGGAGGCCGAGACGATGATGGAAGGATAATATTAAAATAGATTTGAGGGAGGTGGGATATGATGATAGAAATTGGATTAATCTTGCTCAGGATAGGGGACCAATGGCAGGCTTATGTGAGGGCGGCAATGAACCTCCGGATTCCTTAAAAGCCAGTAAGTAAGTAAGTATGGGCCGTATTCATAGACATTTTTAGCGCGAGTTTCCGGTGGATGATCAGCGTTTTTCGTATTCATAAACCAGTGTTAGCGATAGGATATGATTTGAATTCTGTACTAGTAACCAGTGGATAGCCGGGGCTAGCTTAGTACGCTCGTAGCGCGTGCTGCGAAATGTCTATGAATACCACCCTAAGTGATTATCATTGCCAGGGTTTAGACCACGCATGGGCAATATGTTCTCTAGCGGGCACTGCATATTAATTGCTGAATTTGGCGGTTCCTGTGGCCATGTAAATAGTAGAAGAATCAATGCGTTCGTATAATCCAGCAGTCATAAAGAACTCAATAGTTGCCAGTGTGGCAAAATATGGAGTGTGTGTTAGCGAGCTTATAATTTAATTCATTTTAGGGAAAAATAAAACGTGGTAATAGTGGTGAAAATACTGCAGCTTTACCTCCATTTCTAAGAGATTTTTCTTAAACTGTCGTTGACCGTATTACTTAAATACATGAACTCTTTCCTAAATTACTTTAGCTGATTTTATAAAAACTTGTCAAACTTTATAAATTAATAAAATCGCTTTGTGTAACAGAGTTTACAAGCATTTCTAATCGTTTAATTGTGATTACTAAATTGTTAATTTGTAATTTAACATTGTGAAACGGATCTCAGGTATTTTGCAATTTTTAGCGGAAGAGTCAACTGAACTGCTTTCGAACGTTTCAGTCTTGAGGGACAGCCCCATCTAGGATTTTCTATTTTAAGCGAAGAAGTTGAATTAGCGCTTAGGGAAATGAATGGGAAAGCAACAGGAGTTGATGAAATCCCCATTGAATTAGTGAAATGCTAGGGTGAAGACAAGAAGCAAATTCTATCATTATGCAACGAAATATATGAGAAAGGCGAATGGACTGAAGATTTTACGGAGACAGTGTTGATTCCAATACCGAAGAAAAATAATGCCAAGAAATGTAAGGAGTTCGGGACTATCAGATTAATATCGCACTCGGCGAAGATTCTCTTGCGAATACTGAATCGACGTTTATATTCTAAGATGGAAGAATAGTTGGAAGAAGAGCAGTTTGACTTCAGGAAGGGAAAAGGTACGAGAGATGCAATTGGACTGCTACTGACAATCGGCGAAAGATAGCTAGGGAAGAATAAAGAAGTGTGTATGGTATTTTTGGACTTAGAAAAGGCTTTTGACAGAGTGGATTGGAATAAACTGATGAGGATCCTAAAGAAAATTGGCCTGGATTGGAAAGAGAAAAGATTGTTCAGTAATCTTTATATGAAACAACGAGCTAAAGTCAGGATAGGAGAATAAATGTCAGAAGGAAGTGAAATTGTGAGAGCAGTTCGTGAAGGATGTTCTTTATCACCTACCCTGTTCAACATCTACTTGAAGGATTTAGTAAAGAACATGGGAGGAGTGATAGTAGGAGGAAGAAGAATAAAGTGCATAAGATTTGCTGATGATATGGCGTTGTTAGCAGAAGAGGAAATGATACTAAAGGATATGCTACTGGAGCTAAATGACAGCTGTGAGCAGTATGGGATGAAGATAAATGAAAATAAGACCAAGAGTATGGTCGTAGGAAGAAAAATACAGAAGATAAACTTGCGAATTCTAAATGAGGCAGTAGAGCAAGTGAACAGTTTGAAATACTTGGGGTGTACTATAAGCTGTAACATGAGCTGCTGCCAGAAAGTCAAAAAGAGAATAGCAATGGCCAAGGAAGCTTTTAGTAGAAAAAGGAGCATCTACTGCGGACTTCTGGAAAAATAACTAAGGAAGAGACTAGTGAACTGCTTTGTATGGGGCAGAAACCTGGACATTACGACGAAGCGAATAGAAGCATTTGAAATGTGGATATGAAGAAGAACGGAACGTGTGAAGTGTACAGACAGAATAAGAAATGAAGCTGTGTTTGAAAGAGTGGGTGAAGAAAGAATGATGATGAAACTGATCAGGAAGAGAAAAAGGAATTGGTTGGGTCACTGACTGAGAAGAAACTGCCTGCTGAAAGATGCACTGGAAGGAATGGTGAACGGGAGAAGAGTTCGGGGCAGAAGAAATCAGATGATAGACGATATTCGACATTAAGATATATGGATCATACGAGGAAAGAAAGAGGAATGCAGAAAATAGGAAAGACTGGAGAGTGCTGAGTTTGCAGTGAAAGACCTGCCCTTGGGTATAACACTATGAATGAATGTTTATGTTATAATTTATTCTGAACAATTTTGTGATTTTCATTGTATATCGTATACATTTATCATAGTTTAATTTTGTACATTTAGATGATTTAAAGTTTGTTTTATCGTTATATACACTATTAAACCTTTAACTTTTGAAAATGGGACCCAAGTTCATAAAAACTGTTCTTACCACAGGCACAGTAACCTTGAGGGTTCACCACCTCTGTGTACTTCTGTGTGTCTGCAAATACATTTACATTTAGATAAAGATACAGAGAAAGATAAAAACTGGCAGATACAGAAACAAAGACAAATAAAGACAGTAACAGATAAGCCCACAGGGAGAAACAAAGACATAAATACAGCCTGATAAATATGTAGCCATATAGGTAGACTAGAGATGAGCTTAAACGATATTTTAAAATATCTGTGACAACTGTGACTGTGACAACTAAATATCTGTGACTTTTATCGGTGATTTTGTCACATCGATATTTTATATCGATACGTAAGCACAATATGCATGCGTTACATCGATATTTTGTCACAACGATAAAAATTAGCAGGAAATATTGAAGAGCAGTGAAATATGAATACGATTTCTCTATACACACCACTCGTCAGTGATTTATATGGGAAAATCCAACAAAGAAATTATGTACATGTACCATTAATAAATAAATACTTACCTAACTGAACAGTAACATGTCAAAAGTTAACCTCATGTACCAAGAGGTATTATAAATATTGAACCAGTTGATCATTTTTAAATGTAGTTGGGTATGGAGAAATTGAGGTTATGTGATTATCCTAATCGTTTTAAAAATTGATCCTTTTTATTGTTTATAATATAATGGATAACTTATTTTAAGTCGTGCATTAACATTATAAAATTGAGTCAGAGAAAATAAAAATTAACGAAACATAAGTATTCGGAAAAACATTGGAAAATAATTACAAAACAAAACAGTTGTTCAGACAGGATTTTACACAAGATTAAATACTGGTAACCAATGGTGTTGTTATTTAAATCGTGTAATAACTACATCATTTGTAATAAGATGGAGAAACTACCGCCAGATTGCTGTTATTGTATTATGCGCACGCGCAAACCTACGACGTAGAGGAGAAAATATCAGTCACAGAGTACTGAATACGGAGCAGATTTCGATGGCGATATTTTGTCACAGATATTTCGCGTCATCAGTCACAGGTTTACTTACTTACTTACTTACTTACTTACTTACTTACTTACTGGCTTTTAAGGAACCCGGAGGTTCATTGCCGCCCTCACATAAGCCCGCCATTGGTCCCTATCCTGAGCAAGATTAATCCAGTCTCTATCATCATATCTCACCTCCCTCAAATCCATTTTAATATTATCTTCACATCTATGTCTCCGCCTCCCTAAAGGTCTTTTTCCCTCCGGCCTCCCAACCAACACTCTATATGCATTTCTGGATTCGCCCATACGTGCTACATGCCCTGCCCATCTCAAACGTCTGGATTTAATGTTCCTAATTATGTCAGGTGAAGAATACAATGCGTGCAGTTCTGCGTTATGTAACTTTCTCCATTCTCCTGTAACTTCATCCCTTTTAGCCCCAAATATTTTCCTAAACACCTTATTCTCAAACACCCTTAACCTATGTTCCTCTCTCAAAGTGAGAGTCCAAGTTTCACAACCATAAAGAACAACCGGTAATATAACTGTTTTATAAATTCTAACTTTCAGATTTTTTGAGAGCAGACTGGATGATAAAATTTTCTCAACCGAATAATAACAGGCATTTCCCATATTTATTCTGTGTTTAATTTCTTCCCGAGTATCATTTATATTTGTTACTGTTGCTCCCAGATATTTGAATTTCTCCACTTCTTCAAAAGATAAATTTCCAATTTTTATATTTCCATTTCGTACAATATTCTCGTCACGAGACATAATCATATACTTTGTCTTTTCGGGATTTACTTCCAAACCTATCGCTTTACTTGCTTCAAGTAAAATTTCCGTGTTTTCCCTAATCGTTTGTGGATTTTCTCCTAACATATTCACGTCATCCGCATAGACAAGCAGCTGATGTAACCCGTTCAATTCCAAACCCTCTCTGTTATCTTGGACTTTCCTAATGGCATACTCTAGAGCGAAGTTAAAAGGTAAAGGCGATAGTGGATCTCCCTGCTTTAGCACGCAGTGAATTGGAAAAGCATCAGATAGAAACTGACCTATACGAACTCTGCTGTACGTTTCACTGAGACACATTTTAATTAATCGAACTAGTTTCTTGGGAATACCAAATTCAATAAGAATATCATATAAAACTTCTCTCTTAACCGAGTCATATGCCTTTTTGAAATCTATGAATAACTGATGCACTGTACCCTTTCACTCCCAGTTTTTCTCCATTATCTGTCGAATACAAAATATCTGGTCAATAGTTGATCTGTTACGCCTAAATCCACACCTGTGGCAAAATATCGGTTTGTGAAATATCGGCCATCTCTAATGTAGACAGAGATTCAAACGATGTGGCATTAGATGGTTCCCTTGTTTAAGAAGAGGTCTTAAATAGGTATATATACTCTGGAATTTTTAAGAGAAATTTGTTCTGTATGCACGGAATAAGACGGGCTGTAAAAAGTCAAGGCGCATGAAGTCCTTAAGAGAGTGGAAGCTATTGTCATTCAGCAGAGCATGCAAATTACGGGAGAGATAATGAAGTGATGAAATAGAGATAGAAACCGCGATATGTCATTTGAAAGCGCTGTATTATAGTCCTACGATTCTTCGCACCAAATTATAACCCGAGCACTGACCGTACATGACTACGGTATCGCGGGCCGTGACTCTGATTTGTTTCAGAATTTTAATGAAGAGAAAGTTGTAAAATAAGATCGAAGTAATTGGGAGGAGAGGGGAGGGTTGATGACATTATTTGTGAAAGGTTAAGCAACAAGTGTTAAAATTTTTCTGAGCGTCGGACGTGTCACTGAGAATTAGGTGCTGGAAACATGAACTCTGAACTTAGAGGAGTTGTTGGCCTGAAATTGGACGATCATGTTTCAAGTCGCCACGGAGCAGGTGCAACTCAAATCGACGGGGCAGCCGGGGTCACGCATCCTAATGGCCAGCACGCATTGAAAGATTTTGACAACCTTTGCTCTATTTGTTACATCTTGTAACTGGAGACACACAGTGTTTTATGACGAAGCTACAACAGTCCGTTCAAATCACGCTCGTGGGTTCGAATCTCTCCTATTCCTATATCATGGACGTCTGTCCCTTGTCGTTGTCATGTCCTCAATTAACTTTAGTAACATCTCAACGTCTTGTCAATGTCTGTTATTTATATCCCATCTTTGTCCATCCACGGTCTTACTAATATAAACTCTTATGCAGACGTATAACTGCCATTTATTTATTTATTTATTTATTTATTTATTTATTTATTTATTTATTTATTCTGGTGTAGTTAAGGCCATCAGGCCTTCTCTTCCACAACACCAGGAATACAAATACAATAATAGAAATAAATAGAAAAAAAATATACTATATACAAAATAAAGCTACACAAGAAATAAAGAGAGAGAGAAAAAACATTATAAACAAAGTAAAGCCACACAAAAATATACACAGGTTACAGTCACACAAACTTTAAATGAGTGATTAAGTATCATAATTAATTGTATCCTAACTAATTAACTAACATAAACAAGAAAGTCGCAATTTTAATCTAGATTAAAAAAGAAAAAGAAAAAAACACACAAATCAATACTTCTAGCAATACCTAAAAACATTAACTAAGACAAAATTTTCCAATTTAATTTTGAATTGTGATAAAGTCCGGCAGTCCCTGAAGTCATTAGGTAACGAATTCCAGAGGCGAGGTATTTCTACAGTATAGGAAGATGAGTATAAACACGTTCTATGATGAGGGATAGAAAGAAGTGCTTGATGTCGGTTTCGAAGAGTTGTAAGAAATTGAAAACGCGATAACAGATAATTCGGAGTAGAAGTATGCATGATTCTAAACAGAAGAGACAGTGAATGTATTGTACAGTATTGTAATGTATTTATACAGTGAATAGCTCGTTTATAAGTCACGTGTAAATTCCTGACTAATAACCACTATATAGCCTACGTCGTGTATAACAATACTACGTTATAGTTTCTTCATTATTTCATTATGAAAGGTAACAGAATAAATGTGATGTTTTATTTCATCCGATAGTTTGCGCTATATTTTGATCAAAGAGTAGAGCTAGAGCAATCTTATTCCAATTATTCTGTGCTGTTTGATTTGTTCTTCTGTGGTTACTAGGCAACCATCATCATAAAATGACAATCAATACGAACAGCAGTTAGAGAGGCGGCCATTTTTTTCTTTGTACAACGCTTGTACAGGGGATTTCGAGTGTAGAACTACAGCAAAGCAATTCCCATGTACAGTTACACATTGCTTATACATCCATCGCTTATGTATGATTTATTATACATTGTTTATTAGTAAGACCGCTAGTGTACACTAGAGGAAGAGTCTAGATATGGAATAACTTGCATCCTAAACTGATATTGGTTTTATATATATTATATTATATTATATTATATTATATTATATTATATTATATTATATTATATTATATTATATTATATTATAGTCTGCAGAGAATCGATATTGGGGCGATTGATTTTTAGCAAGATCTGTTACTTTAATGTAGCCATACGACTTCTTATATCATAATTATAATTTTATATAAAGCATCACTCATGAGACAACTAAGCCAGTGGATAATGTGTAAGGCATCCAGTTCATATCCTCCTCCTTTGTATACATCGCCGACTATGTAGTTACATATTACACTAATCAGACTTCAGATGTGTGCAAACAATTGTTCTTCCTCTGACACATATCGTCAAGTGAATTGCATTGCGTGATAATGGATTTATGGCAACTTATATAATTTCTTTATTGCCCTCTTTGGTGTACTTTAGGTCTTCACGAACAGTAAAATTTTCCCTTCTAAATTTAATCGCCAATTTGTTTAATGATGATGATGATGATATATATATATATATATATATATATATATATATATATATATAGCACCTGACATAATATAAATCGATGTTATTGTTATTATTGTTTTTATTATTGACTGTGGGTCCCTATCACCACGGCATGGCGCGTCCTCAGGTTGCGGATCGAGGAGACGGCCTCCAGATATGGAGGGTAGCTGCGAATATATTGAATAAGCAGTCGCGGACAGCCGATGAGGGGTGGTCCTCCAGCTTGGGGGTTGGGCGAAGGGCTAACAACCCATCACCGTAAAAAACAGCTTGTTACGAATCCTTCAAATAAGCCTCGGAATGGCACTGATTCTCTGGCACGACATGGGCGAATCCAGAAATGCATATAGAGTGTTAGTTGGGAGGCCGGAGGGAAAAGGACCTTTGGGGAAGCCGAGACGTAGATGGGAAGATAATATTAAAATGGATATGAGGAAGGTGGGATATGATGATAGAGACTGGATTGATCTTGCTCAGGATAGGGACCTATGCTGGGCTTATGTGAGGGCGGCAATGAACCTTCGGCTTCCTTAAAAGCCAGTAAGTAAAGTAAGTATTAAACAAATTGGCGATTCAATTTCAAAAGAAAAACTTTACTGTTTGTGATGACCTGTGGTACATAAAAGAGAGCGATCACATTCTTTAAATGATGTATCGAAGGACTTGTTATTTTTTAATCCAAACATTTTTGTAAATCCCTATTTAACTTCGCTGTCTGCCTAAATTAAAGCTTTTATGCCGAAGAAATACAGTAACGGTCGTGTTCATTCTTACGCTATAGTTAGCAGCGATGCAAATTCTCTTCCTGGAACTGTACACAAGACTTCTTTGTGCACGTCAGCGCATGGAAATTATATCACATATTACAAAGACGTAAAAAAGTGGTCGGGAACTGCTCATCTCCTCTAATAAGAAGTTGAACTCGAGCGGCGCTGTGTTTGTACACGTAACGCGCAACAAACGAAAACGTCAGCAGATTCTATTGAAATTGGACCTTTAGAAATTTCACTAATAACAATCAGAGTGGTGTCTGTATGCTATGGGGGAATGTTGCAACTCATGCTGGCATTGGCCTCGGCGGCCTGTACAGTCATTATAAAGAGCCGAGATAACTATGACCTCGTGTTTCTCAACTCAGGGGTCGTGAGATGTATCTTAGGGTCATACGAACTGTCAGAGCAGGATTGAAATTAAGGAATACCGTAGTAGTAGTAATAGTAGCTAGTACACTGAAATATCTGTGTTATGACCGATTGCTTCTATAGATTATTGCTGCGTGATTATAATGTCATTATTATTATTATTATTATTATTATTATTATTATTATTATTATTATTATTATTACTAGCCGTACCCGTGCGCTCCGCTGCACCCGTTAGAAATAAATATAAAGTAATTACATAATTAAAATAGGACATTTGATCCAGGGAACATTCATGTTTGATATAAGGATAAATAGTTTATTATGTCACTTAATTTAAATTACATTTGCATAATTAAAATGCGATCATTTTGATCCAGAGACCACTCATTTGGTCATAAAAATTATTTTAGGAAATACAGGAAACGAATGTACAGAATAGCCTTTCAAGTTTTCTGTCCTCGATTCACTCAGAAGTTACTGTAATAACATTATAGCATTATGTCCATCTAGAGAAACTACACTTTCCAATGGTGAATTAATAATTATTTATACAAATCGGTTAATTTAGCTTCCGATATTACTTCATACAAACACAGAAACTTTATCTGTAGGCTATCTTTCATAGCTTTCGATTGTTGCTGTTCAAGGCCCCTTATAGACGAAGTCATTTGTTTTTTAATTCATTACACGGCCTTAGATGGCAGTTATTTTAATTTTAAAACTCATTTATCTCATTAAATATCAGTCCTATCAAAATTTTGTAAAGAATAAAACTTATCGGAAATTATTAAAAAAAAAAACTTTTGTTATGCAACATTTTTCACAAAAAGCAATAATAAGCGAGATATTTCGATTTATTTAATTCAGGCCCCCTTATAACCCCCGTTCTAAATAATGCATTTTGAATGCCATATAGCCTAAAATCTAAGTTACAACGAACTTAATTTATATTCCAATTTTCATCGAAATCCGTTCAGCCATTATCGCGTGAAAAGGTAACAAACATACAGACAGACAGACATACAAACAAAAATTTCAAAAAAGCGATTTTCGGTTTCAGGGTGATTAATTATATATGTTAGGACAAATTATTTTTGGAAAATCGAAAATTACCAGAAAAATTTCGACTACAGATTTATTATTAGTATAGATTATAGTTATCCGAGCATGTAAGGAAGGAGATGATACAAATCCTGATAATTTAGAGGGATATATTTATTACATTAAACACATTACAAAATTTTTACTGCTAAACCATACCCTAAAACCAAGTTTAGTACAGAAGCATTCCAGAATAAAACTATATAAAACCCTTGCACTACCAACACTCCTCTATGGAAGCGAAATTTGGGTTCTGAAACGAAGAGATATCAGCAGATTAAGAGCAGCTGAAATGAAATATCTGCGACGAACTGCAGGATACACACTTCTGGACCACAAGAGGAACGAGGATATACTGCAGGAACTCAACATGCAACCATTAGAAGAAAAAATTACACAATACAGAAACAGATGGCTTGAACACATTTCTCGTATGGAAGCTGGCCGGAAATGCTAAAATACCACCCTCAAGGACGACGACGACCTGGACGTCCACAGAAACGTCTATTGGAACCTGTATAGCTGGAACCGAAACAGGCCAACAATGGCCTAATTTCGTGCCTGGAATATTATGATGATGATGATGATGACAAAATTTTTAGCATGAAAGATTAAATCCTTTACAGAATATTCTCTTCTTGATTGTCAAAGCTCTTTTAGGAAAGGAAGAACATGGATCGATAACGCTTTCATGTTAAAACTAGTAATAGAAAAAGAAGGGAATTTAAATTGGAAACGTATAGGGCCTTTTTAAACTTTACATTTTTATACGATTGAGAGGCCTTTATTATTTAATATGCTTTAGGTACTCGAAACGAACATTCATGATCAATTATTATATAACATACAGAAATATGTCGACCTACAAACATAGAAATAAAAATAATTGCTAAAAAAATACCAGCGGAGTCAGATAAGGTTGTCTGCTGACACTTACATTGTTCTGTGTGAACTTGCGAGACAGTTTCCGAATGTAATAAAATGTAGGAAATAAATTATAATAAACTACAACATAAAGTCGAACACATTATAATGCCAGCTACATGGTGATCACATGTAATTCAGAAACTAACTTACAAAGATGTTTTTGTTTTGAACAAAGTACTGAAAAGTTTTGGTATGAATATTGGAGCCTCGAAGTTAAAAATCACAGCTGATTTGAAGTGAGATGTGTGACTTTATTTTCCTCTTCTACACAAAAGTATTCTCCCTCTCATTCATGGTGAAAGGAGTACGTAGATTATGTCTTTGAAGACGACTTTACACTCTATTTAAATTCGTTACTAAGACTGCTTGAAATGATACTCAAAGCAGGTTCAACTTACGGCTCACCTCAAACCCAGGAGATGGAGTAAATTATAGCACGGGAAGAATAGCTCCAGAGGACCACAGTTTGGTTTACTTGGTCAAATCCACAGGCGTAGTTTAGGGATAAGTTCCTGTACCGAAGCGACCAGACGTGGTTTCGAATCCCGCTAAGTTGATTAAGGCCTATCTGGTTGGGTTTTTGCATTTTGACATAGAACTGTATTTTTTTCCCTCACTAGACAATGGGGAGTAACTTGGAAAATCACTGTTACTTAAAAATACAAGCCCTCTCGCCTTCCCTTCTTATCCCTTTATTCTCTTTTTTCCTTGAATTCCCCTAGTTCTCCTTGTATTTATATTGTGCAGCTTGTATCACCCTTCTTCTTGCGTTCTCCTTGAATTCCCCTTGTTCTCCTTGTTTCTTCCTTCTCTTTGTATTCCGCTTGTTCTCCTTGAATTCCCCTCGTTCTCCTTGTTTCTCCCTTCTTCTCTTTGTATTCCGCTTGTTCTCCTTGAATTCCCCTTGTTCTCCTTGTTTCTCCCTTCTTCTCTTTGTATTCCGCTTGTTCTCCTTGAATTCCCCTCGTTCTCCTTGTTTCTCCCTTCTCTTTGTATTCCGCTTGTTCTCCTTGAATTCCCCTTGTTCTCCTTGTTTCTCCCTTCTTCTCTTTGTATTCCGCTTGTTCTCCTTGAATTCCCCTCGTTCTCCTTGTTTCTCCCTTCTCTTTGTATTCCGCTTGTTCTCCTTGAATTCCCCTTGTTCTCCTTGTTTCTCCCTTCTTCTCTTTGTATTCCGCTTGTTCTCCTTGTATTCCCCTTGTTCTCCTTGTTTCTCCCTTCTTCTCTTTGTATTCCGCTTGTTCTCCTTGAATTCCCCTTGTTCTCCTTGTTTCTCCCTTCTTCTCTTTGTATTCCGCTTGTTCTCCTTGAATTCCCCTTGTTCTCCTTGTTTCTCCCTTCTTCTCTTTGTATTCCGCTTGTTCTCCTTGAATTCCCCTCGTTCTCCTTGTTTCTCCCTTCTCTTTGTATTCCGCTTGTTCTCCTTGAATTCCCCTTGTTCTCCTTGTTTCTCCCTTCTTCTCTTTGTATTCCGCTTGTTCTCCTTGTATTCCCCTTGTCACCCTTGTTCCCATGTTCTCCTTGAATTCTCGTTTTCTTTTTATCTTCCCGTTTGATATCATTGTGCTCTTCTTGTTCTTCCATTATTCTCATTGTATTTCTTTTGTTCTACTTGTGCTTCCTTTGTTTCTGTTGGTTATTTAAAGTCACTGTGCCAACTACTGGGTTGTTTTAGCGTCGATGGTGTTGGTGATAGATGATATTTGGCGAGATGATTCCAAAGATTCGCCATAGGTTACCTGACATTTACGTTACGGCTGGGAAAACCTCGGATAGAACCTTACTAGATAATCAGCCCAAGCGGGAATCGAACCCACGCCAGAGCGCAACTCAGTATCACCAGGAAAACGCTACGCCGGTTCTCCTCACGTTCCACTTGTGCTTGGTCTCTTTCTATTCTATTTCTAAGATGATGATTGCAAACACAACAACGTTTCATTTCTCGCACTACGTACATTTAGTTCTATGTAAAGCTATGCAGCATAATAAATTTGTGCACCTGTCATCCTCCCCCACACCACCCAAATGAAAGGCGAATGTCGTGGTGAAATTCAGATCTCCTTACTTACAAATGGCTTTTAAGGAACCCGAAGGTTCATTGCCGCCCTCACATAAGCCCCGCCATCGGTCCCTATCCTGTGCAAGATTAATCCAGTCTCTATCATCATATCCCACCTCCCTCAAATCCATTTTAATATTATCTTCCCATCTACGTCTCGGCCTCCCTAAAGGTCGTTTTCCCTCCGGTCTCCCAACTAACACTCTATATGCATTTCTGGATTCGCCCATACGTGCTACATGCCCTGCCCATCTCAAACGTCTGGATTTAATGTTCCTAATTATGTCAGGTGAAGAATACAATGCGTGCAGTTCTGCGTTGTGTAACTTTCTCCATTCTCCTGTAACTTCATCCCGCTTAGCCCCAAATATTTTCCTAAGAACCTTATTCTCAAACACCCTTAACCTATGTTCCTCTCTCAGAGTGAGAGTCCAAGTTTCACAACCATACAGAACAACCGGTAATATAACTGTTTTATAAATTCTAACTTTCAGATTTTTTGACAGCAGACTAGATGATAAAAGCTTCTCAACCGAATAATAACACGCATTTCCCATATTTATTCTGCGTTTAATTTCCTCCCGAGTGTCATTTATATTTGTTACTGTTGCTCCAAGATATTTGAATTTTTCCACCTCTTCGAAGGATAAATCTCCAATTTTTATAACTTATTTCCATTTCGTACAATATTCTGGTCAGGAGACATAATCATATACTTTGTCTTTTCGGGATTTACTTCCAAACCTATCTCTTTACTTGCTTCAAGTAAAATTTCCGTGTTTTCCCTGATCGTTTGTGTATTTTCTCCTAACATATTTACGTCATCCGCATAGACAAGAAGCTGATGTAACGAAATTTAGATCTCACCTCGCCGAAATATCATTTGAATTGCCGTTAAGTAGCCTCGCCGTTAATACAGCATTGTTAAGTAACCGATTAAATTTTTTCGGGTACGGTAGTTCACTTGTTCGTGTACAATTTTTGTACACGTAGACTCGGAACCTAGGGGAGGGGGAATCGTGTTTACGTTGCCTCTCAAGTATTGAAGCTTACGTGTACAGTTTACCGAGATCGGCAGTCGGAATAACTTTGCAAATTCTGTCTCTGAAGTTGGTGTGTTCGTTGCTTACCCTGTCAGATGGCAGCATTCAAATGTTGTGTTTACGAATGACACTTTTCCTACTATGTAGATAGATACGTTGTCAACTAGCATAGTACAAGTTTCAACAATGTTTGAATTAAAATGCAAATTATGTACTGGATTTAGAAGCCACACACTATTCAATCAAAATTGACACCCCGTCACCTGGACGCTACGTGGACCTTTGGCAGCGCCTCGTGTAGACACGGGCTCACGCTGATCACATCTGCGACGTTATTGCGCCGACTGCTGACATTCTTCTTCGTGTTCCGTGTTGCTTCGCGAGTAGTGACAGAACTCCTCGGAACATCTTCAAGATGACTTCCCTTTAATTAAATTTATCGCAAACACGGTGACCACCACCACCACCACCACCATCGTCGTCATCATCATCATCATCATCATCATCATCATCATCATCATCATCGTCATGTTCTGATTTTCTCCCTTATCTACTTTATTTCTTTTGTACCTTCCAGTTTCATCCTCAGCATGAGTAGGGACCGGATTTTTAGGTCTTTAAAAATACCATTTTAGGGTTTTGGAAAAGGTGAAGTAGGTTTTCTTTAGGTTTTATGTCCAACCTGTGAAAAGGGTCGCTAAAACTGTCTGATCGTTAAAAATGTATTCTTACAGTCATTCGTAAAAAAATAAATATATGTTTATCTTCATCTTTCACGGTCTCTGCAGCTCATCTCTGGAACTCTCTACCACAATATGTCAGAGACTGTCGGACATTGTCTAGTTTCAAAAATAAATTAAAATTGCACTTTTTGAATTAGATTCCTTTCAGTTATAAGCCCTTTTCTGTGCCATAGGTTTGTAAAAATATAGGCTATATATTTCTTTCCTTCCTTTCCCCTTTTTGTTCTCTTTATCAGCTGATCAATTTATTATCATAGCCTTTTTATTGTGAATTTTATTTAATTTTCTTTTTTTTTTTCTTTTTTATTATTAGTTTATTACATTCCATTTTGTTATATTCTTCCTTACGTTTTCCATATTAACCATTTGTACTAAATGACTTGCTTTTGCTATATTCCAATGTATTTTATTTTCTTTTTTCTATTATGGTATTATTTTCATGTTGTTTAGTGTCGATTTTATTATGCTATTATTATTTTTTTTGTAATGTGATAGTATTCTGTTCTTTAACTTTTTGTTAAATTTTAACTGCTTGTATACTTTGTGACCTGGTAGAGTGTAAGAGAAGGCCCTATGGCCTTAACTCTGCCAGTATAAATAAAGAATTATTATTATGATTATTATTATTATTATTATTATTATTATTATTATTATTATTATTATTATTATTATTATATTCATGGACCACGAAACTGACCTTTTCAAGAACAAAACTGTTTATCAAAATTTATAAGATTCGAAATTTTTTCTCCTTCCCCTTTAACTTTATTTGTATTTTGAATACATTATTGTAACAATTAACATTTTATCCATTATAATTTGCCTTGCTATAACTTCATAAATTTCAATTTTCAATAGATAAAAGGTACAGTAAACACAATTTTTTAATTAAATTTGTTCAAACTTGACCAAGAATTATTTCAATAAGCGAGAAACAAACAAAACAACATTTTTTACTGGTACTGTTCCTGGTTGCAATATATGACCAAATATTTTACAAGATTCTCGTCTGAAAAGTTTTTTCTATTGTCTCTCAAAATACATTTGAAGGACGAAACAGTTCTTTGGACAGCACATGACGTCATAGATGCAAATTTCATCGCTGCCACTGCGGCAGGTACCCACTGATAATTGAAGCTTTCCCCCTTGAAAATGGAGCACACATTTTTCATTTTTTCAAACCCTGGATTCCTCTGCAATACTTTCTTCAGTTTTAATGTGATGGCTTCATTCACGGGTCCATTTTTTAATGTAAGATGGATAAATTAAGCGAGGAAAATATAATTCTGAAAAATGTGTCCTAAAAATCTTTGGGCACAAATTATGCTAGTAAATACGACACGTTCTGGCTAAATGGAAGGATGAATTCTACTTGATTTAGGAACAGGTCAACAGGACAACACATAATGATGATGATGATGATGATGATGATTACAAACGATAACAGCATAGAAATTACTTATCGGAGGGTTATGGAGTGTTCTTAAGCTCTTCTGACTGAAGAGATTTTCTGTGTTTCTAGTAATGAATGTTTGTCTTGCGAAATTTAATTGTGAAGTTCCTACAAAGTTTTATTTTCTTCTTTTACTTCGATCGCAAGGTGAAAAATTTTCACACCCCTTCCCAATTGGCCGCGTCCCACTCTCCGACTGACAAGTGAAATTCTAGCCGAGCCCTCAGAACTTCTGTCTGGTCACAATGCAGGTGGGGGTACTGTATTGTCAGTGACAGGCTGCGAAAGTCTAGTGACGCCAACCCTCCTATCTCAGTACTGTACGAATAGCCCTCGGGGTAGTACAGGTTGTTCTTGCCCTTATCTTTTACTTGGTTTATAGCCCCCGTGTTCCTTCCCCCGCCAAGGAGGCCAAGTCCGGACGTTGGAATGTCTTCTCAAGGGTGGTTAAATATTGACAGAAGCTTTTCAGCGTGACTGAAGGAAAGTTTTGTGCATACCTTGTGATGGACTCAGGCCCAATTGTATAAAACTCCCTGACTAAAGATCAACTTTGATCGAAGATCGAAAAGTGAACCGAGTTCAGACATTTCTTCTATTGTATAAAACTTTTCTGCGATCAAATTACCTTGGTTCAAATGCAATCTAAGTTCACGTGAAAAGGATTTGGCAACATCGCATAAACAGGTGAAATACGTGATGCGCAGAGAATGTTATACAGGTTTGTTCAGTGTTGCCAATCTAGCGACTTTAACTCTTTTTCAACAGCAATTTCTTTTAACTTTTATATTGCTTAAATAGGGATTTAGTGACCTTTTTAGCACCCCATAGTGACAAAATTTAATCTTTCTCTGTTGATAATGAGAAATCTAGCGAGTTTACAACTACTTTTTGGCGACATTCCGTACACTGTGTTGGAGACGCTGTTTTTTTTTTTGCAATGTAAATAATGGCGGACAATAAGAAGAAGGTTGACTGTTCTCCGAGTTGTTATCATGTTATGGTGTTTGATACTGCTAAACATAATAAAGCTTTATAAAACGACAATTTTCGTTTACTAATACAGTTAATTGAAAATTTATGAATGTACCTATCATATCCATTAATAATTAATGGTTGTTATAAACTTAATATAATTATAGGTTATGTTATTTGATACTGCTGAACACGATAGAGCCTTATAAAATATAAGATTGTTTGTGTATTAAGGCAAGAAATTGAAAGAAATATATATATATATATATATATATATATATATATATATATATATATATATATAAATGTACCTATCATATCTATTAATATTAATAATAATGGATATTTTATTTGCACAATCTGTCACTCATATATTTCAAATAGAAAATAAATAACTGAACTTGGATTATCTAACTAAATCGGAAAAATTTCTTCAGTCAAAGTTGACTTTAGTTTGACACAAATTAATCTCTGATTAGACTTTATACAACACAATTCCAAGTTCTGCTAAAACGAGGATCAATTTAACCTCTGATCTAAGATTAAATGGTTTGTACAATCGGGCCTCAGAGTTTGAACAATTTCAGCAGTCGATCTTAGGTTCTCTTTAACGGAGATTAATCCAATACATCAAATTAAATTATTCAATTAATTACAGCCGTGGCGAAAATGCGACTCACGAGCACATTATGGCTCGCAATGATAGCTGTGCATTTCCTTTGCTTCGTACCTTCCCCAATCCCCACCCTCTCACTCACAGGAGTCAAAGTCCGTTCCATTTCTATTTGTCTCTGACCTGCGAGTAGCGTATCGTCGCAATGTCTCTCTCGAAACCATGTACCTCTATAAAAACGAAAGTTCCAAGTAGGATGGGAGGACGCATTTTTTGCTGCCAATATGATGATAATATTAAATGTATGATTTGTTCACAAGTATTACGAGGAAAACGGTTGTATAACATAAAACGGCATTATACTACATGTTACTGATGAAACATTAAAAGGTTAAGTGTTATTGTTACTGTTATCATCATCATCATCATCATCATCATCATCATCATCATCATCATCTCTGTACGTCCTTTTTCAGCAGATGTACGAATAATGCGGTTAGATTTTCAATTTAAACTCACAGATTTACAATGTGACGTTAAATGAAAGCCTGATGTAAGGACTTGATAAATGTTGAACTTTTCAAATCTTTGCCAAAAAATAAATATCCGAACCTTCGTTCTTTCGCTTGCTCTTTTGAAGCCATGTTCGCTACAACTTACGTTTGTGAAAAATTATTTTCAACAATGAAAACAGTAAAAACCAAATTTAGATCACGACTGACAGACAAATACCTTCGTGATCAACTACGACTGGCAGTAAGTGACATAATTCCTGATTTTGAAACTCTGTCGCAGAGACATTCTGAAGACAATTTTAGGTTGTGATATTGTGTCGTATGTTTTCTTGTTCATTTCTTTCTTCGTTACACGTACTAAACATTAGTTTGTAGCCTTGTACTGTATAAAATTATATTTAAGTGCTTGACGTAAGGAAAATGAAAATCCGTTAATAATTCAGACAGTTGCTTCACTTCCCCTTCGGGTGTCCGCCTCCCTCCATAGGTGTTATGCACGTTGCAGGTTACACAGTGGCTTGGCGCACGATCGCATTTTCGCCACGGTTGAATTAATAAGATGCTCCTTTCATTTGGATCAATCGTCAGTATTTCTTTTCTGGTCGAATCACTGTTCGCGCCATCATATTTCTGGTTTGGTGCGACAGAAAATACATTCGTACATTCATAGGGATATTTGCAGTCTCAATGGACACAGTGCGGCATAAAATATGTGTTTACTGCAGCAAAGAAGTAGAAAATACTGGGTAGTAAAATGTTTACGAGCTCGTACAATCAATGGCAGTATTTCCATACATGCCACAAATCTACGACACGGAATCTTCAGCTTTAAGTTCCTTGCTAAGAAATTATGCCAAGGATTTGATCTCGCAAACATGATCCAATTAAATGCATGGGAACTACGAGATCGCAGATGTGACTACCGAGATTCTGGCGTCTTCAAAATATGTGAACTAAGTCGGTACGGAATTAACTGTCTTTGGTGGCACTTGAGTAATTATTGAAGAGAAAGATATAAAGAGAGAAAAAAAGCGTTATGCATAGCAAGCTAATAGCAGATAACTCCGATTTGAATACTTACGCTGCAAAATTATGCACGACAAAAATACAGTTGTTGAAGGGAAGCTGAATAGATAGCATGATTACAGACTTGATGTTGCCCATTCACTCTAACTAAAAATCTTAAGAATCTTTCCACAAGTATCTACATTTCAGTGAAGGAACAGCTGATGTCGTGAGTATAAGTAGCAATGACTAGCACGAAAATATATTTAAGTGTCTATTGATGTAAAAAGTGCCAAATTGTATAACATGACTATTAACTGTGTTCTCTGAGAATTATTTTGTAAATCGCCGAGTTTCGATTATGTTTATATCAGCCTTCTAGTTATGTCGAATAAGTAAAGCGATAGGATTGGACGTAAATCCCGAAAAGACTAAGTATATGATTATGTCTCGTTGGGTCAGAATATTGTACGAAATGGAACTATAAAAATTGGAGATTTATCCTTCGAAAAGGTGGAAAAATTCAAATATCTTGGAGCAACAGTAACAAATATAAATGACACTCGGGAGGAAATTAAACGCAGAATAAAAATGGGAAATGCGTGTTATTATTCGGTTGAGAAGCTTTTATCATCCAGTCTGCTGTCAACAAATCTGAAAGTTAGAATTTATCAAACAGTTATATTACCGGTTGTTCTGTATGGCTGTGAAACTTGGACTCTCACTTTGAGAGAGGAACGGAGATTGAGGGTGTTTGAGAATAAGGTTCTTAGGAAAATATTTGGGGCTAAGAGGGATGAAGTTACAGGAGAATGGAGAAAGTTACACAACACAGAACTGCACGCATTGTATTCTTCACCTGACATAATTAGGAACATTAAATCCAGACGTTTGAGATGGGCAGGGCATGTAGCACGTATGGGCGAATCCAGAAATGCACATAGAATGTCAGTTGGGAGGCCGGAGGGAAAAAGATCTTTGGGGAGGCCGAGACGTAGATGGGAAGATAATATTAAAATGGATTTGAGGGAGGTGGGATATGATGGTAGAGACTGGATCAATCTTGCTCAGGATAGGGACCAATGGCGGGCTTACGTGAGAGCGGCAATGAACCTCCGGGTTCCTTGAAAGCCAGTAAGTAAGAAAGTAAGTAAGTAAGTTATATTGAATACATATTAGGAAAACGGGTTCGTAAGGAGATGCTTCTAAAAATGTAAAAAAGTAATGTGTGATGTAGCCTATGTATGTATGTAAAATCGGCTATTTACTATGTAAGATACCTTGCAATAACCCTTTTCCATTCTTCTCTATATTTACTCGTCTATTCTACAATTACTTATGGCTTCTAGAGAACACGGAGGTTCATTGCTGCCCACACATAAGCCCACCATCGGTCCCTATCCTGAGCAAGATTAATCCAGTCTCTATCATCATATCCCACCTCCCTCAAATATATTTTAATATTATCCTCCCAACTTTCAACTAACACTCTATATGCATTTATAGATTCACCCATACGTGCTACATGTCCTGCCCATCTCAAACGTCTGGATTTAATGTTCCTAATTATTATGTCAGGTGAAGAATACAATGCGTGCAGTTCTGTGTTGTGTAACTTTCTCCATTCTCTTATAACTTCATCCCTCTTAGCTCCAAATCTTCCTAAGCAACCTTATTCTCAAACACCCTTAACCTCTGCTTTCACAAAGTGAGAGTCCAAGTTTCACAACCATACAGAACAATCGGTAATATAATTGTTTTATAAATTTTAATTTCCAGCTTTTTTGAAAGCAGACTGGATGATAAAAGCTTCTCAACCGAATAATAACAGGCATTTCCCATATTTAGTCTGCGTTTAATTTCCTCCCGAGTGTCATTTATACTTGTTATTGATGCTCCAAGATATTTGAACTTCTCCACCTCTTCAAAAGATAAATTTCCAAACTTTTTATTTCCATTTCGTACAATATTCTCGTCATGAGACAATGACATACTGCAATAATTGCCAACAAGTACTGTAATAAAATAAATATGTGAGCATTTTTACATATGTGGTCAGTGAGATGCGAACCCCTTGAGGCAACCCCACGTACCATAGATTGAATAGCACCGGCTTAGACCTACTGCATTTCAACGACTTTAGGTTGTTCAACATCTCACGATTCTTTTACGTGTCGGTAAATCAAACAAGGGGATTTTTCAACTCGTATTGGATCTGCACACTCAAGCCAAACTATTCAATATACTGTAGAAGTAAGAGAAAGGCATAAGATAAACATTTTTACTGACAATGAGCGGCAGAGAAAGGAAGACAGTTAATTAAATTCTTTAGGAAAAAAACAACAATATGTTTGTCAGTTCGAATTAAACAAATGAATTCCACGAACAGTGCTGTAGTATTAAATTTGTGAAATGACCTCACTGCAAGCACAGCTGTGGTCTGAATCATTTACGCTGCACCGAAAGTGAAGACGATCGGTTAGCCGATGCTCTGCCCTTTACTCTGGCAACCACTGCTGCCGCTAGGGTCAGATTGGAATTTATGGGTTTTTCTCCTGTTCCCCATCATCATTATCAATCCACCAACACTCCGCAATAGTTCTCAACTCTGCGGAATGCCGAGCAAGCCTTCTAGAATAAATAAAATAGTCTAGAAACTTTAACAAGTTGTACACATTGTGTTTAATACGTAAATGCAATTAATTAAGATTCGATACAGAGAGCATATTTGAATCTTCTGCTTTGTTGGAACGTGATTTTTTTTCCTACGAACTGGCATTGTCCTCTCTTTCGTAACAAATCCTAAATTCTTCTGCTCCTCTCGCTTTTTCATCTCATCTTTCCTCCCACAACTCTCTATTCTCTTTTTCTTCTTTCTCCTCTTTCCTCTTCATCGCTTTTCTCTCTTTTATTATCTCATTGTTCTCTTCTCTTCTATCGTTCTTTTCTTATTTCTGTACTTCTGCCTTCTTCTCTTCGCTCCTCTCTTCCATGTCTTCATTCGTCTCTTTTCCATCTTCTCTTTTCTCTTTTTCTCATTTCTTTTCTCTTTTCATCTCCTTCTCTCCTTTCTCTTCTCATTTCGTCCCTCTTTGAATTGTCTTCTCCTTCAGCCTCTCTTCTCTCGTTTCTCTTCTCCTATCTTTCTATTTTCTTGTCTCTATTCTCTCGTATCTCTTCTCCTTTCTTCTCTATCCTTACTTCTCTATCCTTACTTCTCTTCTCTCCTCTCTTTTGTTCGTCTCTCTTCTGTTGTTTCTCTTCTTCTTTACTTTCTTCTCTCTTCTCTCGTCTCTATTCTTGTTTCTTTTCTCGTCTTTTTTCTTCACTTTTCTCTTGTCTCTGTTCTTCTTTTCTGCGTTTCTCTACTCCTCTCCTCTCTTCTCTCGCTCCTCTTCTCCCTCTGGTCTTTGTTTGTCTTTCTTATCTCGTTTCTCTTCTCTTGTCCTCTCATCTTTCTTCTTTACTCTTGTCTCGACTTTGGTCTTTCTTCTCTAGTCTCTGTTCTTCTCTCGTTTCTCCTTTTCCCTTCTCCTCTCGTCTCTATTCCTTTCTCTTCTCCTCTCGACTCTTATCTTCACTCTTCTCTCGATTCTGATCGTCTCTCTTTTTCGCTTTACTTTCATTTATTTTCTCTTCTCGTCTCTTTTCTCCTCGCCTCTCTTCTCCTCTTGCCTCGTCTCACTGTCACTTGTTGCCAATGTAAATTGGATTCGTGTCGTTCCTTCTCTTCAGAATGAGTTTGGCTTGCTTGGGAATCTTCATTGCTGATTTTGAAACATGCTTTCGCGTGACGCGAACTTCCCCGGCTTTACTTCTCTTTCGAAAGAAGCCATGCTGAAGATTTCTATCAATTGCTTTCGACCTGGTTTGACAAGCGAACCTTTGATCTGATACCCACTAAGCCAAGGAGAAGAGAATCGTATGTGAGTTCAACACTGGACTTGTGGGAGGATTGTACATTTCTCTCCACTTCTGTTTGAGAGTTAATGAACACAGCACGTTTCAGACGAGTGTCCTATAGACAATACCATCGCGTGTTGAGAGCCACATAGCTTGGCTGCTGCCGCTACTGCTAGAAATTGGTGCGTGCCTTCGAAATGTTAAAACGGACAACAAGAACGGAATTAGACCAGTGGACCGGACCGGTCTTTCCACAGTGAGTGGACACCAGTGACGAGCGTTCGGAAGCTGCTGTAACCTTTGAAGCGGATTTTATTCATTCTTGTGCTTAAGTGTCCACAGGAGAATAATGTCTTCTGATTATTATTATTATTATTATTATTATTATTATTATTATTATTATTATTATTATTATTATTATTATTATTATTTGCGTAAAAGATTTGGGAATATTCTTTGACAGTAAATTGTATTTTCATAGTCACGTTGATTACATTTACAATCACGCAATCAGAATGCTAGGAATAATACGGTCAATAACTTATTCTTTTTCCACGCCCGATTCTCTTTTAATGCTATACTATACATTGGTGCGATCGAAACTCGAATATGCATCTGTAGTTTGGAACTCGATTACAACTACGGACTCGGCTAAATTAGAAAATATACAAAGAAAATTTATATCTTTATGTTCATTCAGATTTCTACCCATTAATTCCGGGTACAGTTATGAGAGAAAATGTGAATATTTTAATTGTCAAAATCTATATGCTAGACGCCATGAGCTAGATTATCTGTTCTTTTGTAAAGTCCTCAAAGGTGATATATCCTGCGACTCTTTCTTAAACAATATTACCTTACGTATTCCAACAAAAGATATGAGAGCCCACAAACTTTTCTATATTAGAAATTCGAAATTTCTTTCACCAGTCTCCAGATGCATGAAAAATGCCAACATGCATGGCAGCGAATTCGATCCCTTCAATGTATAGACTTAGTTTGCTCTTGGCAACGATTTATCATTTATGTATTCTTTTAGGCATTTACTCAATATCATTGTTTCTTTGTATTCTTATGTATTTTAAAGTCACCCATTATTTATCCATTCATCGTCATAATTGTAATTAATTGTAATTGTATTTATGTATAATAATTATTTTTATTTTATGTTTTGTTGTTATTCGAACACAGAGAAAGATAATAAAGTACTAGCTTATATAAAAATATTTCGATATGTCCATTGGAATGCTACAGGTTTATTTCCAGAATGGCAAATTATAAACGGCTGACATTATTCACTACTGTCTGCTGTATGTTAAAATTGCCTTCGGTTGTGTGGATCGCTTCTTATGCCATATAGGCTATATTCACAGGACTCTGGAGGCGAGTTTCCTTTGTCCGATAATTAGGAGTAGGCCAGCACAGTGGGCGTAATGGTGGAAATTAATGTTCCATTTCCCGAGCTCATGCTGCCCTGTGGATGGAAATTTCGCATAGTTCTGTAATGTTTCAAAAATATAATCTCATCACAGATAGCAAAATCCTAATTTTTCCCTCCCTTTGTATGCCGTCAGAAAATGTTCACTCATTGGCTAATATTTTTTTAGCTAACGTAGTTGTTGTAATCGTACATATCGCTTATCAGTAGCAGTTTTCAGTTGCAAAAATTTCGTACTAATTTCTTTATTACCATTGCTTTCCAAATGTATCCCAACGACCAGTCCATCTAGCTTAGCTAAACAATTGAAGTTAAAAAAAAAAGAACCAAGCAGATATAGAAAATATTTCATTTGATGCTAATCTTGTAACGTAAATAAAATAAACTATAATTAAAAAAATTAATCAACAAAATGTACAAAAACAATTAATTAATTTTAACATAAAATATAAAATAATAAAAAAAATAATCATAGTCCAAAAAAAATGCAGATTTGATATATTAGGCATATGGGAGCGTATAATAGCGGCCACCTACTGAATTATTTGTCGGTGGAAAAACACCATAGTCTTATGCTAGAGAAGTAAATTGTCTACACCTAGCCGTAAAAAAATTAAGAAAATCGTCAACTATGTAATGTGATCTCAATAACATAATATTCTTTTTAGAGAGTCATTCAGTATTATTTTCATATCCTCATTGTGAAGAAATATGTGTTTTAAGAATGTCTAAAAAGCCCGAAATAATTGAAAAATTGTTTGGGATCACAATGATCTTTTTATGAATGCCATAAATATCTTCGGTGCATTGTTTCCGAAGTAGAGGCATTTAAAAGTCCCAGCCTTGACGGCAGATGACGTCACGAGTAGTGTGGGGTGATTCTGTTGGCTAGTACCTCCTATTCTATTTTCCTTGGATTGAACAATCCGCGATTGACAATATAAGGAGTTCGTAATTCCAAAACAATTTTGTGGAAAGATGAACAAAATGTTTTCTAAGGAATTTTTGGACCATATTTAATTTATTTTGCGTCATATTTGGAACTTTTAAGTCATATTTTGGTATTTTTAAGGGCATATTTCCAAAGAGTTTAGAGCATAGAAATTCGAATCCTGATAATAACTGACCAAAATTTTCGAAGCCGTCAGTTTGTCGTCATGCTAACTTACAGGCCTGACTTGCCTAAGCATTTAACTCACCATGCAGGCAATGTTGCATTATGATGACTATGTCCGTGCCAACCATAAAATAACTATTTTTGCTGATTTTTGCGTGAAGTTTCGTCGTTATGATATCTTGGATTTGTCTCTTGGGAAAACGTTACACTGCTGTAGTTTTTGTTGCTTCCTGAAATGATCGTGAACTTCAGAGAAGTGATGGAATAGTAACAGTGGGACATTATAAAGTGAAGCAATAAAGTAATGAAACGAACTTCTGTGGCGTGAATGCTTGTCTGCTATCATATGAGATGTGATAATATTCTATCTTATACATTAAACAATTCCCATAACACAATAGATATTAGATTCTACCAGTGTTAACATCAAACCGAAAACATAAAACAACGCAACTTATACTGTTAGTTTTGAACATAAAACCGCTCTTGATATATAGGCTATAACTTCTGAACCGTTAGAGGGCAACTAGTAGTTTATTATACGGTTATGGGTCGAAAAATAATTTTCTTTTTGTTTACTGAACAATGGACTTGTAGATAAGGTGCAATTTTCTGAATAAAACACTCGCATTAAACATTTTAAATGTTTTTAAACGAGAGCTGGAACAATGCACACCATTAATAACTCATCGACATTTACGAGAGCTTGAACACCTGCTTCGTACATTTTAATATACATTGAACATACCTGAATTGAAATTCAGCACTAATTGTTCTTGTTTTTCAATGCCGTGAATCTGCAGAGGTTGGGGTTGTGGGAGTAACGGTGTGAAGGGAAATGCATATACACTTGGCAAACAACGATTAAATAAGCATTCTTCTGCTCTATATATATTGTGAATTGTAATATTATTTTTCAATGTACCCTGATTAATGTTTTAGATTTTTGGTTTCTGACAATTCAGAATTTTGGTGGTCTCATTTTAATAATAATAATAATAATAATAATAATAATAATAATAATAATAATAATAATAATAATAATAATAATAATAATAATAATGGCTTAATTCAGTTGCCTCATAAGTGGTGCTTTTTGGTATCATTTGTGAGGTTCAAACCTATCTTCGGACAGTTGACTAAACAACAACAACAACAACCTATCAGAGTTAAGGCCGTAGAGCCTTCTCTTACACTCAACCAGGATTAAAACTTGCTTACATAGTTGAACATACACTGAATCGGATTTAAGTAATTACATACTGATAGATTAACACAATGAGAACAAAGAAGGCAGTTAAATAAAAATTTACCTAAAAATTTAAAAATAAACACAGTGGAATAAATATTAATGTTGTTAGAATCAAATACGAATCACAACACGATTTACATGATAAAGTCATAATAATAATAATAATAATAATAATAATAATAATAATAATAATAATAATAATAATAATAATAATAATAATTTCTTTATTTATACTGGCAGAGTTAAGGCCATAGGGCCTTCTCTTACACTCTACCAGGTCACAAAATATACAAGAAGTTAAAATTTAACAAAAAAGTTACAGAACAGAATACTAACATATTACAAAGAGAAATAATAATAGCATAATAAAATCGACACTAAAAAACATGAAAATAATAGGGAGACTGTTGTACCTTTAGCATAGTGTACCTTTGAACATTTTTTGTCTTTTAATGTTTGCTGCTACCTAGAGGACTCAAACTGAAGTAGATTGTAGAGAAAGCCGCTAAGTAGCTCTCTTCATAGTTTCAGTTTGATTTATTGCAAAGTGTGAGTTCCGTGGACAAAATAAGTTTTTTAGTACCAAAAGTAAACATTTCGTTCATTCATGTATGTTTTCTAACACAAAACCAGATTGCATTTGTTAATATCTTTCAAGTAAGGTGTGTTCCCTATCATCTAGTGAGTAATAAGAAATTTTAATTTCCATGATTTATTTGACACTCTAGTTTTCAGAGCCATATATGTTTAAACGTGCACCCTCTTGTACCTTTGAACACAAAACATCTTGTACCATGGAACATGTTCCAAATTACACGATACTATCGGTTTTTGTTTTTCTTTTATTTTAAGGTCATGTCACGATGTAAGTCTGGAATTAAAGAGGTCCCCAATTGATTCGGATGTCTTGAAGAAAGCTGTTGAAGCAGTTATTGCTTCTCCAGGAAATAAAATCTCAATCAGAGAAGCCTGCTCTGGTTTATGATTGAAAATACATTTTAAATATAATTGTCAATTTTTACAGCTATATTCCCACCTATATTCCATGTGTTCCAACTTACAAGAGGGTGTGTTCCAAGGTACATGATCCTGTTGTACCTTTGAACACATTACATATCCCTTCATTTTATTTTTTCCATCCTTAATAGATCTGTAAAACAGGAAAATACATACAGAAAGTTGTAAAGGAATCTTCAATAATTATTTCAAGCATTTTTTCATTTAAAAAATTTCATTTTCCAAAATTAAAAAAATAAAATGTGAAAAGTGTTTAAAGGTACAACAGTCTCCCCTACCATAATAGAAAAAAAAAGTAAAATACATTGGAATATAGCAAAAGCAACTCATTTAGCACAAATGGTTAATATGGAAAACGTAAGTAAGAATATAACGAAATAGAATACAATAAAATAATAAAAAAGAAAAAAAGAAAGAAAATTAAATAAAATTCACAATAAAAGGCTATGATAATAAATTCGTCAGCTGATAAAGAGAACAAAAAGGGGAAAGGAAGGAAAAGAAATATATAGCCTATATTTTTACAAAACTATCGCAGCGAAAAGGGCTTATAACTGAAAGGAATCTGTGTTGAAAAAGTGCAATTTTAGTGATAAGCAGATATTTGAATAAAGAGTAGGCCTACACAAAAATGAACACTGCTGTAAACATAAGAACATTAAATTGGAAGAAAATACTATTTATATAATAACATTTTAAAGACAATTGAATTAAGTATACACAATAAAAATAAGAAACAAAAAATAAAAATAAACACAGTGGAATGCATTTCATAGGCATAATAGTAAAAATTCGGCTTGTTGCAGTACCTGAAAATACATAATAGACACAAATTCAGTTCCTTTTGACAGTCGGTTCCTCGTCAGTGGATGTCAGAAATACGAGTTCGTAAGAATTCTGAACACACGCGAGGAGTCCCAGCTGCAAATTGAAGATCACGGTTGAGGACGCTGTATTTGTTCAATTGAGGAGCTGAGACCATAACGGGACTTGTCATCAATTTTGGGGTATCGTTTAAGAGTGCTCACGTATTATAATAAGCAATCCTCCATGGTTTAATGTAAAAATGAAAGTTGTCACTTGCGTGGAACTTTATAGAATTCTAACATCAAGTTGAAAAATGTCACTAGTCAAACGACTATGCCGCTTTTTGTAACAAAGTGAGATTCAATGTTAAACAAAAATTCCCGGCATTCCAAGATTGTTGAAGTGAGTTGGGTTACAGGTAATTTCGTCCAATTTAAAATGTCCACAGATAGAAAAGGTCCAGCGAAAAATGTCCAAAACCCAAAACGTTCCGAGATATAATATGCCCAAAATACAAAAAGGCCCAATACGCAATAGGTCCGATATACAAAAAGGTCCAATACGTAGAAAAGTCCAATATGTAATAATATGGATCTTAAGTAAATATATGGCGCTTTATTGAACATCTCAAACAGCAACAAAGCCAAACAGAAAGCATGGCGTTACAATTACTTGCAGGCCACACGAATATAAAACAACCCCTAAATAAAAGGTACATAGAGAACCAACAAAGGATCGCCGTTCTAGTAAACACTATAAAGCTGAAACTGACTTACCTCGCTATTTAAGAGGAATTTCATATCATCTCAAATTATACGAAATTATATCTCGTACGATACCCGAATGAGCCTGAAAATGTTGACGAAGAATAAATTTAATTACGTTGCCTTGCGTATCCTAAGTCCGTAACAATTTGTTGTTTATACCTATTAGGCTCTATACTACCGAATAATAAAACTGTATTGCAGAGATCGTCGTGTGAGTAATTGTGTTCATATTTTATAATTAGATAGGACTTTTTCATACTTTGGACATTACAATCCTATGGACATTTTCATTAATTGAACATTTTGGCTATTGGTCTTAATTGCTGTATGGACATTTTTACGCTAGATATTATGTAACAGTAACATTATAATACTTATGTCTTGAAAGTGGCTGCTCCCACAGGGCATCGATTAAAAAGCATCAAAAGGAAATTGATAATTTCATAGAAAATTTAGTACATAGTAACTACAGCATGTAGGGAAGATTCTCCTGCTACAGGTGTAAAATAGAATGTGTGCAAAAGAAGATTACTGCTTCTGCAGACATAATGTAGTGAGATTAACTATGTAAGGAATATATCTCATTTATAAATGTAACATATAAAATATGTAAAGAAAGTTACAGTTTATAAAGACGTAAGTAGTAACTATACATATAAAGAAGATGTTGCTACAGCAAGGAAAATCGTAAGAGTTAATAATAGATTCATATCAATAATTTTAATTGAAAGTACTTTTGTAAAATAGATTCATTAATTGAATTTCCTGTATGAGAGAATGATTATATGGCCGAAAACAAGTAGGTCTAATGATATCTTAAAGAAATTTATAGTAAATAAGGAACTACTTTATATGAGAAACATTATTTGAAAAATAACAGTAACTACGGAGGGAAGATTGCTGCTCCTGCAGTGTACAGAGTAGGTAGTAACTGTAGAGAAAAGATTGCTGCTCCCAGAGCACAAGGTAGTAACTATAGAGGAAAGATTGGTACTCCTACAGTACACAAAGTAGTAACAATGGAGGAAAGATTTCTGCTCTCAGAGCAAAAGGTAGTAACTATAGAGGAAAGATTGGTACTCCTATAGTACACAAAGTAGTAACAATGGAGGAAAGATTTCTGCTCTCAGAGCACAAGGTAATAACTATAGAGGAAAGATTGGTCCTCCTACAGTACACAAAGTAGTAACAATGGAGAAAAGATTTCTGCTCTCAGAGCACAAGGTAATAACTGTAGAGGAAAGATTGGTCCTCCTACAGTACACAAAGTAGTAACAATGAAGAAAAGATTTCTGCTCTCAGAGCACAAGGTAGTAACTATAGAGGAAAGATTGGTCCTCCTACAATACACAAAGTAGTAACAATGGAGAAAAGATTTCTGTTCTCAGAGCACAAGGTAGTAACTATAGAGGAAAGATTGCTGCCTTCGGAGAACAAAGAAGTAACTGTAGAGGAAAGATCGCTGCTCTTACAAGGCACAGACTATTATGGAAGGAAGGTTGCAGATTTCACAGGACATACATTATTAACAATGTAGGAAGGATCACTGCTTTTTATCTTGGGGCACAAAGTAGTAACTGTGTAGGAAAAATTGCTGCACCTATAGGAGTCATATGCCGTATAAGGAATCGAAGGAATTTCTTTGGAGTCAAAGCAGTATAGAAAGTAGAAGCCGGCAGTATTAGGTGACCCGCAGGGTCAAACCGAGGTGAATGCTGAAGAATGGGCAGGGCAGGTATCAAGGGAGGGATACAGATTCAGAATTCGAATAAGAGCATAGTAGGTAGTCGGTGAGGTCAGCGGAGGTCACCTACAACAGAGGAGAGGCATGGCATGGGGGGAAGAGGAAAGAATGGAGTATAACAGGTAGTTTCAGTGCGAAATACAGAGAGTCGCCGTGCAGCTAGTCATACAATGTCGGTACATTCATTCGTCCATCGCTGTGGCGTAAGTAGCTATTTCTCGAACGGATTAGGGTTCGATTACCGAGAGGGTAGTGGTGACTTGTATCACTTGTACTAGTCCTCAGTGTGATTTTTGCCTTGCATTACCTACATCGCCTTAGAAAAATATACAATGTTAAGACTGATTTTGAAATATTTTTAATCTTCATGCGTGCTTAGTAAGTACTTATTTTATTCTTGACCACTTGATAGATTGTGCACATTCTGTCATTTAGGTTATTATTATTATTATTATTATTATTATTATTATTATTATTATTATTATTAGTATTAGTAATATTTTTTGTTTATCTTTTCAGTTCATAATTCTTTAATATAGTATAATGTGAGTTTCGGGAAAGAATTTTAATCTAAAAACTATTTTTAATCAAACTTTAGGGGCATTTTTCTTCTTAGATATTATCTGATACTCTGCGATGATAAATTAGTGCATACGTGCATATTTTGCTGTTCTTTTTTTTACCAAACATGAATCCGCCTCCTGCTGATAATAATAATTCGTTGCTGTAAGTATAATAAAGTAATTATATTTTTTACGTTTCGCCCCTTTCAGCACACAATCTATTGAAGAATTATGAAATAGTGATGTGGATATAATGAAGCATTGGTGAAATATGAAGGTCAGAGAAGAACGAAATATGCGGAGGAAGTCTTCTACACTTCTGCTTTGTCTATCACATATCGCGTAAGATTTATCTTCTGTTCGTTTAAAAATTCCATACACATTTTAAAGCTGTTACAAGTTACATATCTATACCAGCGTTGAAGTCTCTTTGGAGTTTTTGTTTCATACTAACATTTGAATGTCCAAATTAGATTCAGATAGCAACAAGCAGGTCTATGGTTTACCGTAGCTACAACACAAGCCCTTCGATTACGTAAAACGTTTATCAAGGATTTTTCTTGCATTGTGCCATTGTATAGTGGAAGCGATAAATTATTTTGAAGTATCTAATAACTTTGCAAAATCCGCGAGTTTGCAGTGATGTATCTTGTCTCACTGTGAAAAGAGAGAGAAAGGATATATGTCTTACTTCGTCTGTGTTGTTATTGAGATGGGGGGAGTGAAGCGATGCCAGTGGCGGAAGGAACTAGTTGATACATTCTGTAGCGCAAAATAAAGTAACAAAATATCTCTCTTCGTACTGTATAATTCCGTCACTGAGCTTGTCTTTCAAGAAACTGAGTTCCGGTAGCCTGTACAATAACAAGGTTTTGAAAGGAATCCTGAAAATTTACAACCCTCCTATAATCTCCACCCTCATTTGAAGGGACTTGGTTTTATTGCTACTGAGACAAGATAAACCTTACCAGGTATAGTGAACGTTTAATATACGATATACATTATATATATGTATATTTATATATATCATTTTGTTGCTGTACAGTGTTACGAAATTGGAAATGTTATTAGTTATGTTATTATTAGGATCGGGACACTTTAGCAACCAATGTACGCACAACTTGACTATAGAGTTCCTTGAACATAGTAGACAGACATACTGTGAATGTAAAAAATGACGTCAATGTGCTGCATTATATTCTACTGTTAATAGTACAATCTAGTGACGGTGGAAAATGAAGTAGGATACATAGTTCACAAGTTTTCATGTCCCTCGGCGACGTTGAAGGCGTTAGCGTTACAGTGAACAACCATGTACATACTTGCAACTAGTTCGAAAAAAACTGTTCACTATGAATTCAAAATGCACTGTGATGGCCTGAGGTCGTTTGGTAGGAGAGACGGAAGAATACTGCACCTCTGATCACGAACCACATTGTACACTAACGCACAGGTAAACGAATCTCAACGCGCCACCTCACTTCATCTATACTCCGTTGCACTGTAACTTCACTTCATTCTTAAGTTGTCGCGGAGCCTAAGCCTGGTTAATACTATTATACTGCTGAAGCTTCCAATACGCCTGCAAGAGAGTTAGTTTGCCTGAAGTCCTAGTATTTTAAGAAAAATATATTACGCATTATAATTCTCAACAAAAACGTTTTCGAATATAGGCTGCTGTACTTCAACAGTCGGATAATATTATAATACGGTTGCTGTGTTATGCAATACCGTAGTAGAGTAGTAAATGGGATCGAAGAATATTATTGCCGCATTGGCTTGACATGATGCGTGAGATGATGATAAACTGTATTGTGTGGAGCACCGTTAGCAGAACAAATAATGCCCCATGGCTTGTCAGTATATCTTTTCATTAATAATCTTCCTCGTAGGTAATCGTGAAAACTTTGTAACTAATTCAACAGTTCATAGCATAAATACACGTCAAAAAATGACTTTCATACTCCATCGGCAAATCTATCGTGCTATCAAAAAGGAGTGCGTTATATGGCAGTAACATTTTTTAATAGCCTCCCTATCGATATAAAAAATGAAACTCAAAAGAAGACTATTTAGGGCCAAATTAAAGAAGTACCTAATTCCTCCCGCCTTCTATTCTATAGGTGAATTCATGGCATTCAATAACGCTTCATGAAATTGATACTAAAACTTTCTGTTGTACTAGTATGTTATATTCATATATATTTATTTTAATTTTCTTTCTACAAAATTTATGTAAACATTTAATATTGTAAAATTCATGTAGGAGAGTATACTGAGTCCTTCTGGGCTACCTCCAATGGGAGGCAGTTATTATCTTATCTTATCTATTGTAAATCTCATCTGTTTATATTTCATCTAGACTGTGACTATAAATTAAGACTCTATAATAGTATTAAGTTTTTTTACTTGTTCCATATTCTAGCTGTAAAGCAATGTATGAATACCATGGAATGTTAATAAATACAATACAATAAAATACAATACAAAGAGTAGGCTTTCCATGCTGGGGGCCCTCTTGTAATCCTGACGAGTTCAAATGGAAATTGTGGTGGACAAAAATGTTACTGGGGTAGCTTTCAGCACATCCGGCGACGCTGATATAACCTCTGCAGTTGCGAGCGTCGTTAAATAAAACATAATACGAATACGATCTGTAATTTCTCCTGCTTGAATTCTGTTAATTCTCTGGTCCTGTTGCGAGTACGTCCACTGCTTACGGTGCACCATGAGCAACATTTCTGACGGAAAATGTTCTACAGTTTCTGAGAATTTATTCTACATAGAACGCTGTGTTCAGTGGTGAAAATCAAAGTATCTGCCATTAACAATTTTTTATTCTTCAACTTGGATTTTATGAATTAACCAGAACGTAACTTACATAGATTTTATGATTGCAATGGTGAGGCCTTTCCAGTAGCTGCTGTGAAGTGTTGCAACATTTGAATATTGAAATAAATACATTACTTTGTAAAAGATTTCGCTAATAGCACATGCATGATAATATATAAGAAAACATTTTAATAACAGTAACTCATGCATTTTATAGCAGCGCGAAACACGAAATCTTCTCGGCAAATTGGCTGGAATTACAGCATCCAGGTGTTTTAAGGTTTGACCCCACAACGGGAATGTTAAAGATAAAAAAGTTAAAAAAGAATAAAAGTTGATTTACTCTCGTGACGAATTCATATTGAGGTTTGTGTAGCTTGCTACAGAGATGTGAGCTTAACGCAAGAAGTGTACATATACACGTGCACAACAAAGGGAAGATAGGCTTATAAGGTAGATTGTAACAGAAAGAGGTGAGAACTTCTTTAGTCTCTTCTTCCGTCCAAATTATCCTCTGTTATTTAGATTAAGCGAATCATTCCATTTCATTAGGCGTGATTACTATTTCAACATTTAGTATTATATTACAACTAGTGGCTTATGCAGCAAATTCTGCAAACTAAGTTCATTAGACGTTCAAATAAACATTTTTCAGATATATTTTCAATAAGAATACCAGACATTTTGAAAGTTATTTGCTTCCGTAATAATGAAACATACCCCATCTGAATGTTTTTTTTTATTCCAAATACTTTTTCTTGAACCTATCCACCTTCAGTTTTTCAGTTTCAACGCGAAAACGCAAGTAACAATGTCAGGACGATCACTGCATTTTTCATGTGGGAGTAAAGCAATAGCTATTTCAGGTCATTTTGGATTGTAGGTGAAAGTTAAAAAAGTCAGGTTTGTTATGCTTTCGAACAATAGACATAGCATCTTGGTATAGCTGCTGCATGTAGAGCTTGAAATGTAAAGGGTAAAATCATTTTATCCTGCTAAGAGTTCTTGTTGAAATGTTCGGGAGACTACAAAATTTTGTAGGCTTCTTATTTTATCAGTCTTTCCTTAGGAACTGTAATTTTTGCGCTCTCTCCAGCAATACTGAAGAGAATGACGCATATAAATATCTACACCACACCGCCATTAAATAAATGAAAAAGACTCAACCGCACTTGATTAATAACTATAAAAATATTTGATTTTTAATAACAATATTATCTTACGTAAGTTTTGTAGTTGTAGCCGCCACTCAATTATAGAAATGAAGATCTAATTTAAGGTATTCTCTATATCTACTTACATAACCTCAAAACGTTTCACTTTCATATCATCAATATAGCATTAATATGTATAATTTAATGAAAAATAGTCACATTATGGCATTAACTATAATAATGGTAGTAATGTCATCAAACCACCTCAAGTTTTGTAGATTTTAATATCCAATACACAGCTGTACTCAGAAAATTAGGCCTACACACCGCAGAATCAGACCTATAAATAATTTTTAGTAAGGCTTGAAGTTTTTAATAACCAATTGAATTTGAGCTCTAAATATGCCAGCAAAGCTGCAGGTCATGGCCTTCGTGTAATAGTGTACTGTTTATTGTAGTGTGTGTTTTGTTTTGTATTGAAATGCAATTAGTTCTCAAAACTGACGAATGATGGATTTAAGAAAATAGGAAAATTATGTAGAAAAACTAACGCTTCACTGAGAGTTACTATTTTTCTGAAAATCCTTAGATGCCAAGCTTCTAAATGACGGACCATGCATTAAAATTCGTTCAGCCGTTTTCCCGTAATTTCCATTACCAGTTCGAATGATATATATATATATAGATTTGCACCAATAGGATCTTGTTGCGTGTTCATACCATTCGTGTCTTCTTAGCTGTGATCATCGATTTGTTTGATAAGCATAAGAACTGATGTATATGTCTTCCTTCGTATTACATTTCTTCTGCCCTATGTTCTTAACTGCATAATATTTTTTTCCAAGCGTTTTTAATTTTACTACTAGACTTTTTTCTGTTTCTTCTAGTGTATTAATTACTGATGTAAGTTTTTCTCTTATTACGTTTTTATAAATTCCATTTCTTATTTTTAACCTACTCCACGGCGAGTCTTCGTTCTTCGTCACAGACCGGAGTTGAAGTTACAGTGACTCTTTTTAATTAGTTCACAAAATTATAACGTGATCAAAAACCAAATAAGACTAGAATAGATCGTTTCAAAATTTGGACACATGGGGTGGTATTCATAGACATTTCGCAGCACGCGCTACGAGCGTACTAAGCTAGCCCCGGCTATCCACTGGTTACTAGTCCTATCATATCCTATCGCTAACACTGGTTTATGAATACGAAAAACGCTGATAATCCACCGAAAGCCCGCGCTAAAAATGTCTATGAATACGGCCTAAAGTGATAAACAACTTGGTACAGTTTGGTGAATAGGAAAGATTACCCGGGTTCTGGTTCATTAGGTGTTAATATCACTGAAGGTTTTTTGCTATTTTTTATTATTATTTTTTTTACTGTGGGTCATTACAGTTCTGAATTATCATTCACATATCTCACTCGGTAATAACTGGTAATTAAATTCCTCAATAATGAAGTATGAGATTCAGAAGTCACTAAATAAATATATGCAATACTTCGGACTACTGCAAGAAGTAGTAATGTTTACATACCTGATGACACGGGATATACACAATTATTCACAACAAAACCTATGCACAATGTGCGCAATCCAAACTATTAATTAATTTCACTGAAGATATTCGGAAAGAATTACAAACACAAAGTATTTTAAAGATCATTACAGACTATAGAAAATGATAATACGATTCCCAGCAAGAAATCGGGTATCTTTTGAAATTTCTGTGAGATTGAAAGAATTATTATATAGGCTACAGAATTGTTTCTATATATTTTTCAATGCAGATTTTATAAATTTGAGAACCGCTCAGACCACATCAGGCTTGCGGACAACGTCTCAAGAACTTGCATCCTTTGTAGTGAACATATTGTTACGTGTGAGTGAAATATGAAAGCAGGACAATGTTATAACACTTGTAACCTCTACCTATAGTGCGCAAATTAGAAGAAAGCTACCTTAACTATTCCGTGGCTGTGGCTGCGTCTGAAGGACCTCATTTATGACCTATATCCACTATTCCATTAGGGAAAACACGGGAATTTTACTGGAAGCAAGTAAACAGATAGGTTTGGAAGTAAATCCTAAAAGACAAAGTATATGATTATGTCTCGTGACCAGAATATTGTACGAAATGGAAATATAAAAATTGGAAATTTATCTTTCGAAGAGGTGGAGAAGTTCAAATATCTTGGAGCAACAGTAACAAATATAAGTGATGCTCGGGAGGAAATTAAACACAGAATAAATATGGGAAATGCCTGTTATTATTCGGTTGAGAAGGTTTTATCATCCAGTCTGCTGTCAAAAAATTTGAAAGTTAGAATTTATAAAACAGTTATATTACCGGTTGTTCTGTATGGTTGTGAAACTTGGACTCTCACTTTGAGAGAGGAACATAGGTTAAGGGTGTTTGAGAATAAGGTGCTTAGGAAAATATTTGGGGCTAAGAGGGATGAAGTTACAGGAGAATGGAGAAAGTTACACAACACAGAACTGCACGCATTGTATTCTTCAGCTGACATAATTAGGAACATTAAATCCAGACGTTTGAGATGGGCGGGGCATGTAGCACGTATGGGCGAATCCAGAAATGCATATAGAGTGTTAGTTGGGAGACCGGAGGGAAAAAGACCTTTGGGGAGGCCGAGATGTAGATGGGAAGATAATATTAAAATGGATTTGGATTTGAGGTAGGTGGGATATGATGATAGAGAATAGATTAACCTTGTTCAGGATAGGGACCGATGGCGGGCTTATGTGAGGGCGGCAATGAACCTCCGGGTTCCTTAAAAGCCAGTAAGTAAGTAAGTAAGTAAGTAAGTAAGTAAGTAAGTAGGTAACCATTATTCCATTATTCACAAGCGGCAGCGCTTCAGCAGCGTTCTAGAAGTGACCTCGTCTAAAGGGGCTGTAAGTTTCGTTGTATATTAGGACTTGAAGCAGGAACCCCTTTCGTTCGTAAACCAACCCCCTCTACGCGTCGTCGGCTAGCGACCGGGAAATGCTATGGAATGAAAATGAAGTAGAGATTGTATTGAATGGCGTTGATGCTACTATGGGAAGACTTGGGGAGCCGAGAAGGAACCAAACTGTGATCTTATTCGCCACAAGTGTACCATATGGATTTTTCAATGAAATATTCCAGGCCTGCTCGGGACTTGAACCCTGACCACTCATTCTAAGAGACAGACTATTTGTTATATATTATATCGAAGTCGGATATTTTCCCCACTTCGCCAACAATAGCTTTTGATCGCTGCTCCGATTGCACACATTAATTTCCTAATCCTCTGAGGATTACACTCGACAAAATATCGACAGTTACTCATTAGTGGCCAATATACATGATCTAGAAATAGTGAACAAATTAATATTCCATATTGTAGATTACACAAGAGCAACACAAACTTTTTAATTATGGTATATTATATCCAGGAATGCATATAGATTGTTAGTCGGGAGACCGGAGGGAAAAAGACCTTTGGGGAGGCCGAGACGTAGATGGGAGGATAATATTAAAATGGATTTGAGGCAGGTGGGATATGATGATAGGGACTGGATTAATCTTACACAGGATAGGGACCGATGGCGGGCTTATGTGAGGGCGGCAATGAACCTTCGGGATCCTTAAAAGCCATTTGTAAGTAAGTAAGTAATGAAATTATATAATAAGCTCCCAAGTCAATATCATAAATTACCAATCAATAGCTTCAAAACTAGATTTTACAATTGGTTATTAAATAATCCTTTTTATTCTGTTGCTGAGTTTTTTAACACATATTTGTATGAAATTGTATATTAATAAATAAGATTAATTGCAATTTAGTTAGTTTTCTTTAATTTAAAAGTTTCAAATTATTTCATGTTTTCATTGTATTATTTAAATACTGTCTCTTTTATTAGTGGTTTTTAAAAATGTATTTATATGTTTTTCAATGTATTCTGACGAAGCCTAAAACTGTATGTCTAATGGCCAAATAAATTGAATTGATGATGATGGTGATGTTGATGATGATAAAAAAGTCTTAACAACGGTATTAAATGTGTAAGGTAAAAGTCTATTGATGATTTTAACGCTATGTTTATCAGAGATAGACTTAAGAACTTTCTTTCCTTCTTTTTGTGTTTAAAATTTGGAACGCAGACTACTGCACGCCTGGCCATTGTATGCAAGATGTGCAGAACTGGCCAACCATTACTTGTTAACAAAGCATACTTTCATGTCATGATCTGTTCTTTAAAATTGTTTTAACGTCCTCTCAAATAAATAAAAGTAGATCAATAAGATTAAGAGACAGTGAAAGATCTCCTGTTGCGATTAAAGATGGCGCCACAAGTGGGTGGGATCAGGAGTCACCTTCAGTAATTTACAATGAACCTCCTGAACTCGCATTTTTTAAAAATGCACAGGAAACTGCATCACGTTTTCGAATATAATCGCCTGTTAGAAGCTGCTGCGAATTTGCCTGCCCCTTCTTGCTAGGAGTAATTGCTGGTTATGTTACCCGATGAAAGGCGATGGCGATGTTTAATCGATGACCCAGTTCACTTGATTGTTCGTAACATATCTTGTAACGTCCAACCCCATTATGGTTAAATACCTGATAATTATAAGTCAGCGAATGCCAGTTTGTAACTGTAGGCTTTTTTAAACGATTGCCGAATTTAGGGAATGCGAGGGATTGTACAGAAACTGAATTTCCTACTCAGTTCCTCTATAATTGAAAGTTTTGTTATTTTAACACAGATTGGTCTGGTAGTTAAGGACGCTTTCCGCTGTGAAAGTTATTCAACATGAACTGGGAATGGTTGACAAATTTTCAAATTTTCGTACATCACTTCAAACTACAATATGGAACATGTAAAAAAAAATCTTAATAGTCCTATAAAGTCTTAATTTGTAATGGTCACATTTTAGTTGAAATATATACAGAAGAGTCCCTCGCCGTGCCGTCGTGGTCTGTGGGATCCTGCCTAGGACTCGCGTTACGGAATGCGCGCTGGTTCGAGTCCTCATGGGGGAAGAAATTTTCTCATGAAATTTCGCCCAGTGTATGGGACTAGTGCCCACCCAGCATCGTCATGCACTTGGGGAGCTACGATAGGTAGCGAAATCCGGTTGCGAATGCCAGCTATAACGGCTGGTGGAATCATCATGCTAACCACACGATACCTCCATTATGGTTGGATGATCGTCCACCTCTGCTTCGGCATGTGGGCGTGAGGCCAGCAGCCGGCTGGTCGGTCTAGGCCCTTCACGGCTGTAGCGCCACGGATTATTAATACAGAAGAGCTTTGCAATATAGTCTAGGCCTAGTAGTACAACACGAAGGTTTAGTATAGATACTTAATACTACAAGACAGAAACATTCATGTAGCGTTGTTAAATGTCATAAATTCATTTACAGAATAGAAGACGTGAGAAATTAGATACTTCTTTAATTTGACCCTAAATAATCTTATGTTTTGAGTTTGATTTATTATATTCATAGGGAGGCTATTAAAAATGTTTACTGCCATATAACGCACTCCTTTTTGATAGCAGATAGATTTGCCGATGGACTATAAAAATAATTTTGTGCGAGATCGTGCGTATTTGCTTGTTTTCCGCACAGAACCAATACACTGTAAGTGTGAAATACCACATTCAGTATTCCCAACGTAACACACATAACAATTTCCCTCTTCTTACCGCTTAAGCGCGACATTCATTTTACTGCTTTAGGCTTTTAACATATTATTTTTTAGAGACGTTTAACATAGTAATAATTATAAATTGGAAACTTACCACTGCAATTTCACCTAAATTGCACTGTTAATATTTGCAAAAATTAAGTAAAGTCTACTACTCCACGAAACTTATTGCATTCTTGATACAAGTAACATTAAGGAAGCCGTGAAAAAATCAACAAGATTCCAGATGCGGATGTTATTACTGCAATATGTTATATAAATAATATTGTTAAAATATTAAAATGAAAAATAAATCATTACATAACCTTACCGTTTGGGGGGAAAAAGAAGAGAGACGTATATCACGGCCTGCTGGAGTATAGTAAACACAGAAAACATTTTATAGCAACAGTGTTGAAGAAAGATATTTTGGTTTCCCGAAGTTGCTGTCATTAAACAGAAACCAACATGGAGATTTCATTGCAACTAATTAGAAATTCGTCTTTCAGGTATGTAATAAACGATCTTCGCACAAAATAATGTACGTTACACGAGCGGTATGTTTTCTTTCAATTCTCGGAAATTAAAAATGCTCAACTACGTTTCGCTTTTTCAATCTTTTCCTCGACCATGAAAACGTCAACATACCGCTCTTGCAACGTATATTACTATTTTACACATATTTATGCTATGAACTGTTGAATTAGTTACAAAATTTTCACGATTTTATATAAGGAAGTTTGTTAATTAAAAATATATATACTGGCAAGCCATGAGCATTATCTGTAGTTTTTTGAAAATGATCCTACACGATTTGGCACCTATTATTATTCTCGCACTGCTCGCACGGGCTGTATTTGAATTATTATGTTTTTGTTGTAGATTTTGGTACCGGAAGTTTCCAGTAACTTTACTTTTAATTTCCATGCTTCCTGAAGAAAAGGGTTTCTTCTATTTCGTCCCTTTGTCCTTTCCGATAAAACACAGGTTCTTAATGGTTTGTTCTTTTCATTCGATTCTTGCTCAGACTCGGTCACGTCATGTAATCACTTCTTCGTCCTCATGTTGCACAAGTCTAAATTCTCATTGAGTAGCCTACGTACCTTATTGTTTACTAGACAATTTGCTTTCTGCATAAAACAAGCATTCCAAGTATCAGACATAAAACCTAGTGCTAATAGACGCTTTACTCACACGAAGCAAATTGTTCGCTACAAGGAATGCAAATTCTTGAACAATGAGGTGTTCTCTGCCAGCCTTCGTCATCTGCCTGATGTAGCCAGAGGGTTTTGGACTAGCCTAATTCCGTGCATACAAATTTACCTTAGAAAATATTTTTTCGTCTCATATTTTCAAGTTACGTAATACAAAAAATCATGAAGAAAATCTCCGTATTCGATTAAGACTAACTAGACACTGTATCGCCATCGTCTAAATTTTTATGCCTAGCATTCGGCTGCGGAATGCGCGCTGGTTCGAGTTCTCAAGGGAAAGGAATTTTCTCATGAAATTTCGGCTAGTGTATGGAACCAGTGCTCATCCAGCATCGAGATGTATTTGGGGAGCTATGATAGGTAGCGAAATCCGGTTACGAAAACGACCTATAATGAATGGCTGGGGGATCATCAGGCCAACCACACGGTACTTCCGTTCTACTTGGATGATCGTTTACCTCTACTGAGACATATGGAGTCAGCTAGTCGGCTTTGGTCCTTCATGAACTTTCGCTCTATGGATTATCGTCATCATCATATTCTGTCAAGGATTAGGATTTCTGGCCTGTTCCGCCTCAGGTGAGCTGGTCTTTCCATCGCTTTTTCTGCCTTCCAAGGTCTCTCTTCCCGTCAGGTCTGTAGGCAAACAATCTCAGGTAGCCCGTCTCTGGACGTCCGTGTTATTGTCCATACCAGTTATCTTGTGAACTGTTATGACTGTGATGTGTAATCTTCTCTGATGTCAACATTCCGTCTTAGCAGTCTCATCTCTTCGGAGTTGATTTGATGTTAAGGTCCATGTTTCTGAAACATATAATAAAGTTGTTTTATAAAATTTCCAAATTATCCGTGGTCTGACTTTCTTTAATAATGGTGATTTTATTGTACCTAAAAGTTGTTGAAATTTGGCTTATTATATTACATTATATTATATTATATTATATTATATTATATTATATTATATTATATTATATTATATTATATTATATTATTCATTGTGTGTCTGAAGATGATTCTCATAGAAGAGTCGATATAATTGCCATCAATAGAAGAACCCAGAAAGCGATGGTCTTAGACCCTACGATTTGCTTTGAACGAGACACGAATCAAGCACTGCAGATTAATGATGACAAGCGAGCTAAATATGTACCTTGTCTTCCATGCCTCAGTGAAAAATATGGCATTTCGCTTTACAACTGGGATGTTGCAGGCTTACTGTTTGGAGCGAGGGGTTGTTTACCAAAATTTACATGTAATATTCTTAAATCCTTTAAAATTCCCTCTTATGAGGTTCAGAAGATTGTAATGGAAATTCTGAAGGCCTCTCTTCAAATTTTACACTATCATCTATATATTAACTCGTAAATTTTTGTTTTAATGTACAAATCTAATCCATATTTTGCCCGTTTTATTTCCCATTATCTTTTATGTTTGTTAATTCCAGATCCCAGTGGTCAACCTCACTTGAGGACGGATGATTTTAAATCTTAGTAGTATTATATTATATTATATTATATTATATTATATTATATTATATTGTATTGTATTGTATTGTATTGTATTGTATTATATTATATTATATTATATTATATTATATTATATTATATTATATTATATTATATTATATTATATTATATTATATTATATTATATTATATTATATTATATTATATTATAAACAGTAGAAGCAAAAACTGGAAAATAATTCAGAAGGATGGATAGAACACGCATCCCGAAACAAATCCTGCAATATGCTTTTCGTGGAAGGAGATCCGTTGATCGCCCGACTAAGAGATGGACTGACGTGAGACCGTAACAGACCACTTGGTCTAATACATGTTTTGGATGATGATGATGATGATGATGATGATAATGATGATGTTGATGATGATGATGATATTTAATAAACTCGCTATTATGCCTTTAGCATTTCAAATAGTGAATCACTAATTTATGTAATATGTATTGTCCGCAGACAGACACTGAAAATCAACAAAACTCGGTCAATAATTTAGTAATTCATTGAAATCATTGTATATAGACAAATAGACGGACGGCATATCCAAAATCTCGTTTCCCGTATAAGAGACGTCTATTTCTGCTAGTGTCGAAATATGTTTATGCAGCATTATAGTAGCTATTTTTTTATACTTAGGCTAATAATAAAGAAAAAAGGACAATCTAGATAAGACCACAGTCTACTATATACAGTCGCGAGGCTTGAGGTGATTTTTTGCAAATCTCGCGATAAAGCGCTCCAAGCGGTTAGCAACTAGAAACAATAGACTGTCCACGGTCGACTTTGGATTTAGAGGGGACTGAGTCGTATTTCCATCGAGTGCTAGGCCGTTGCGTATTCCGCATTGATGCTCCTGAAGAAAAATCCTAACATCTATTTCTTATTTTACTTCTAGATGCAAAAAGTGGTTAATAAACAGCAGGAGGGAAGATCTAATCACAAAGAATGAAGCATATCTTTATAATAATATAAAGTTTTGCTCTCTTCATTTCGAAAACACACAATTTATGAATGAAAACAAAAATAAATTAATCTGGAATGCAGTTCCAACTTTATTTGATGTTTCAAATAAACCTGTTCTGTTATTACCTGCATCTGAGAAAGCAAAAGCTTTGCACTAATTCTACGTCTGTATCAGCTGATTCCTTGAATAATTGTACATTTTCAGACAACTTAGGCCTACTTTTTTTTTCAAAGGATATATTTTTAATTATAGCTGTTAATTTTGTTGCTATTTTTATTTTTTACTTTACTAGAGACGTAGAAAAAGTAAGTCTGTTACAATAAAATTTATTGATCACGTTTTATTTCCAATTCTGGTGTGATTATTATTGCTTAACCTCATCCCAATTTGTTAACTACGTAACCCTACACTACAAGTACCGGTACAAGTAAGTTACTCCCATTAATTCATATTTCTATTATTATTGTTGTAAAGGGAAATGCAAATTAATATTTATTGGTTTCATAGTTCATTATCGCTATAATCTTGAATGAGTGAAGCGATTATAGTAAATTTCAGTTCGTTTTGCACAAACAAAAGTAATATTAACCTATTTCTTGCAGGCATCTTCGAGTTTATGGTGGAATTTAATATATTTCATTAAAATAATAAATGAACTTTAACCATTTAATATTTCAATAATGGAAGGAAGGTGTTAATTTTTCGAAAAGAACACAACGAAAGTGTAACATATTTTGTCATCTGCTAGGAGAGATCTGTGATGATGAGGCGGTAGTAGCGATCCTAGTGGTGGGCAACTACCCATGTTTGCATTTTTACTACATATTGAGCTTCGCGACTGTATATAGTAGACTGTGATAAGACTATTTGAATACTTGTATGTTTAATGTACTGTCTTACTATTTAATTTGTTCGGAGGGTCAGCAGTGCTTGATATAAATATTGCCAGTTTAGGTTCGTTGCAGTGCTGTCCACAGAAGAGAAGTGTGTTGAGCAGCATGCCGAGGTACACCTGTGCCTGTGCCTGCACGGTCACTCTCTGCGCCAGTTGATGAGCCCGGTGAGGTGGACAGCATTGCTCGCTCGCGACGTCAACAAGGCGGCCATTTCTGTGGAAATGCACATCATGAAGTGCTTTCCGGGGGCATTCATAGGTCAATGCTAAAGTTTGACTTCTGATGTAATTCTCGACCCCGAGAGAAGTAACCTTTCCCCTCAATCTCAATAAGAAATCTTTTTATTTGTCCTTTTTTTGTCTTCTCTCCTGAGTGCCTTCTTCTGGCAATTCCATATAAGGCGTGCACTCTTCCTCAAGGTCATTGTTGTCATTAATCAGACATGCGACTCGGGATATGTATAATACTTGATTAGATCACCCGTTCTGAATGTTATCCATCCTGTCATCTTTGCCTTGCGCACATTCCCGGGTTACTGGGGTACTTCTGATCCCCAGCAGTATTAAACCCCTGTTTAATGTATCAGACAGTGAGAGTTGTGCACTTATTACACCAGAAACCTATGAGGAGCGTGAGCATCATACTTGGTTGAATTCGGAAACATACAGGATGGTTCACAAGGAGTACTACCACTTATGGAGGTTATTTCAGAAGACATTCTGAGCAAAAACTGAGATATTCTGAAATGTCAGTCAAGTTACAGCGAGCTCAGAATATGTGCGTCAGATAGTCTACGTGTGCAACATCCGACGATATGATCACATATCACCGTCCTTCGCAAGTCTTTCATGGCTCTGACTTAAAGAACGCAGAACTTTACATTCTTTGTCATTACTCTTTCGAATTCTGCACACCTCAACACCAAATTACCTTTCGTCTCGTTTCTCTTATCTATACTCTAACCACGACGTAAATACCAGATCACTTTTCTGTGGCACGCTAAGTATACCTCTTCATAGAACATCTTGTTATTCATCATCTTTTACAGTATCCACCTCGCGTCAATGGAATTCCTTGTCACAAAGTATTAGGGGCTGCAAGACAATAAACACCTTTAAAAACAGCTTAAAAGATAACCTTATTAGCATTTCACTCCAATCATACTGATTTAAACTATCACTGACTACATTGTTACTTCTTTCTTTAGACATCATCCTGATGGTGCTGTATTTTCAAAATTGTCTCATAATAATCTCTTTCTATTATCTAATATTATTTGAAATATATTAACATTCTATGTATTTTAGCTTAATTCTGCTACACAGTTTATTTCAGTGTTTAATTAATAGTTCATAATATTTTGTTGTTTAATTCGTAAATAACTCTTGTATACATGTAACTCTCATCTAAATCAAATTGTTGAATTTTTTGTAAGTTCATGCATATGTATATATACTTTTTGCTGGTTGAGTGGAAGAGAAGGCCTTACGGCCTTAACTCTGCCAGCTAAAATAAATTATTATTATTATTATTATTATTATTATTATTATTATTATTATTATTATTATTATTATTAGATATATAAACATGTGTCCTATTCTCAATATTTTCAGTCACACTAATTTGAAGTTGTTAGTAAAATACCTTTTTTCTTTAGTTTTAAGGGTAAAAGAATGTTACAAATAGAGAATGAACTATTTAGAAGTATACTTTCTTTACTTGGCTATTATTCTGAAGCTAAACATGTTTGTTAACTCCTTAGTTGCTTTGTACAGAATATCTTTCTTCATTTTTTTACTAAAATTACATCATTATTACATTAATTTAGAAGTGTGTTATAAAATGCCACCTAGGGACATGACTAATCCTCGGCCTCATCTTTCCATCAACGATAAATAAGCTAGTGGTTGATACAGTGTCGTTAAAAATCGACCAAAAACAACAAAGGGGTCTTCTTAAATTTCCTCTTCCTATGTCATTCTTGGCCATCCTCTTTGTTAAGTGTAATTTTCGGAAGTTTCTTCTCATTCATTCTTACCATATTATGTTTGTGTACTAATTTTCTTTTAGAACTGCCTTTCAAAATATTATTTTTACGTCCTTTTTCTGTCCTGTAATCTCACTTCTAATCTTCTCTCTTCGCGATACTCTAGCAAAACGTTTATATTCAATATCTGTCCGAGAATAATGCGAATTGAATACAATAATTTTAGTAAACTTGAATGGCTCTTTATTTTAAATTCAATTTAAAATTCGACCTTAGTAAAAATAATTAACGCGGCCGGCGAACTATTTAATGCGACGCCAAAGTGGTTCACCGGCCGCCATAATGATTTGTATTAAAGTGGAAGATTATCGACAGCAATGTCACTAGAGGTTCTGATTTATCTAGAGAAATCAAAACTCGAGTGGGATTTAATTGACTCTTACACGATTAGAAGAAAGTATACAAAGATTAGAAGAAATAAAGTACTATAGTACAGTAAAATATTAATTAAAATACTAATTGTCTTGAAAATGTATTATTGTATCATCTCATCATTACAAATGTTCCGCTAGATGGCAATAGTGTATTATGATTAGATGTTCTCTTGTTACGAGTTACGAGTTATGCCAACTATACAATCTTTATTGAATGAACATTGTACTATAATTTTAAATTCATGTTTATTTCATCATCCTTTATTAAAACTTTTCTATCATTTATCTTGTTTATATTATTTAGGTTAGGTTATAGCTTCTGCCGTATGAGATTATGGGCAATCACGTATCAGAGATTGTTTAATATATATTGAAATGCAACTGTTTTAATAAAAATGAAACTACATCAACAAAGCCTTCTTGACTAGTTATTCTCCATAGAGTTCAATGCAAGTGGAGAAATGGTTAGCATACCTGACCGCGAAACGAGAGGACCCTGGTTCAAATTCTGGTTGGGACACGGTACAAGGTTGACATTTTTTCCGGGATTTTCCCTCAACCCATTAAGAGCAAATGCTGGATACCTTTCGTTGCTGAACCCTGGACTCATTTCGCTAGCAATATCATCTTCACCTCATTCAGACGCTAGATGACCATAGCTGTTGATAAATCGACGTAAAATAAACAACTACAAAAACGCAAAGGCTTTCAAGTCGTTAACAGTATGTCTGATTCTATCCCTTCAAATGAAAGCAATCAGTTGACCGTGATGGGTATTACACCTGATTAAATATAACATTAAACTGAAATATATGGGTAGGAGAAAATTACTTTTAGAAGTAGTGAACTACAAGTGTAATATACTTCCCTGAGCAAGCTACTGCGCCGTGAAATAACGTTCAACCACACACCATAACAATCACGAGCATTCCTTTACGTCATCCGAAATGGATGTATCTCTATATAGGCCTAACCTACTTAAATGTGCAACGATTTGGAAAAGGGCAAAAAGCGCACACGTTTCAAGGTTTTTATCTCCAACAAAATCTCTTGATTAAGTGCATCGATATCATTAATGTTGATTAGAATCACCTACCATTATGGAAGAGATTTAATCAGCGTTTTATCTTGGCTATCAGGAACAATCTAGAAGTGATAGACGTTTTAGAAAAATCTCCAAATTAGACACGAAAAGAAAAGATTCAAACAGAAATAAACACTCATTAATTTAGTAATTCCATATTGTGTAGTAATGTCCATAGGTAAGGTACGTGACGGAAAAGATGTACCATTGCGTGGAAATCAGTGTTGTGAATTATCTCGAATATAAGGAGAAAGAAGTCATTTATCAGTGTAATGATATACAGCATGTTGTTTTAGGTCAGTGGTCGTCAGCATTCACTGAAATGGGTAACGAGTAAGGAGTGTATCGGAATATGCACCGTCGTGCAGAAAGGAGAAGGAGAAATTATACCCGCCAGCGGCCACGGATGCAGGCTAGCGCATCTCTTATCCGCGGGTAAGACACGCTAGCACGAGGGTGCACTGTGCTGATGACCGCTGTTTTAGGTGAAGGTCCATCATATTACTGACCCCACAGCACGAATGACGAAAATGTTTTCGTTTGTATCGAAACCATGATTGCTATGTACTGCGACTGCTTGCATCCACAGCTGAATTCGAAATTACCCTTTGCTACTTCAGCAACTCCTTCTCTACCAGAGAAGAGAGCTTGATTGGACGAGAAACAGCTGATTTGTTGTTTTGTTTTTTCAGTTCTTTTTTTTAAATCACGGACAGGAGTCTATGCTACCGATGTTGTTTATTATTATTATTGTTATCCAAATATTGAAACCCTATTTTACCTTTGGTATATTAGGGTTGTAGTTTGTTACATGTGAAATACATTATGTAGTGATAATACACAATTTTAATAATAATAATAATAATAATAATAATAATAATAATTTATTTAACCTGGCAGAATTAAGGCCATACGGCTTCTCTAACACTCAACCAGGAGTAAAAACTGCGTTATAGAAACACTACATAGTAGGTCTGATTCATAGTTACAATATAGGCTAAATACACTAATTAAGAGACAGTAAACAATACTAAATACGTTATGCAATAATTACTTTCAGTTAAAACAAAATGAAATAAAATTAAAAATTATAATCGAAGGTGTAGAGAAATTGCAAGATTATTACTTTAATTTGTGATCTTATACATAATTTTAAGCAATATTAATGAGATAATGCACAGAATTGGCTTAGTTACAAATAAAACACCTATTATATAGTTGGTTTGCGATAGTAAAAAAAATAAAAACAAAATTACTTATGGTTACAAACTATATACCTGTCATCAAATACTGAACAATAGTAAAATCTATAATACAAACATAGTTATTGTTGTTATTACTACTATTATGTCCCAAAGATAGACACCTTGTTTTACATAGTGCATTAGGATTTTATATCATCATTAATCTACATACAATTAATAGCTAGTCTTGCGTGGATGTGGTGTATAAACTCTGTGAATTGTTTGTAACAACATTTTTTTCTAAGAAAATGGTAAAGGGGTGTGCAGTAATTTAAATTGCAGTCCGAGATATGATATCTTAAAAAGTGTCTTTTCCTTTCGAACACTGGGCAGTGAAAAATCAAATGTTCAACAGTCTGATTCTCTTTGCATATGCACAGAGATTCTTCTGCACTTTTGATTAGGTGTAGAGGTGAGACTTGTGCTGTTAGATTGAGTTCATTTTTTTGCAAGGTTTCCTGTAACTGTAAGGCGAATGTCTGTTAATTCCATAACGAATCCCCAGGAATACTATTTGCTATCACCAATTCCACGTATTAGATAATCTTGCATTTGATATAGCGTAGTTAATATGCATTTTCAAACAAGCCTTTGTTTGAATCTCCGCTATCCCCAAATTTGTCGCCACTAATATGTAAATCACTAAATCATTGAGGTTCAGAAATATTGAAGACACATGACTGGGTTTGTATGATTGACCTTCTGGTAAATAATTTGGACCAAGATGCCGAATAATACAGTACTTGAAAATTATTTTATTTGAGATCTTCAAGAGGTGACAAAGAGGACATGAATAATGTCGTTTTCTCCGTGGCGACATGAGGTATTCAAAGGTCCTGTACCTTCGCGACAGTACAACATGTCACTAACTACAATCTGCTTTATGCGTTTGTCGCAAAATTTCTCCCATTATAATTTCAAAGTCGAGTCGGCAAGCTTCAAAAGATCTCGTGCCTTTGTTTGGATCTCCGCGTGTCCCCAAGAATTTATGAAGTTCTTACAAGAAAATTCTTTCTTGCAAATGAGTGAAACGTTATGAAGTCATCGCATCTGTACAATGCAGCTGTTGTAATTACGTGAAGTATTGTACTGGAAAATTAGACCAGATGAACGTAGAGCAAAGTGGAAAATTGGCGATACTTTTACCGAGAGATTCAGGGTTCAAGTCTCGACAGTTTGTGACATTTATTGTGGGAAAACAGTGACTTTTTAAGTACTTTGGTTTCGCCTTCATTCGCATTTCATCATCATCATCATCTGCAATTAAATGATTACATAATAATGAAATGAGAAATTGTTAAGAAACGAGGATTTACATAAGAAATTGACTTAAATTTCAAATTTTCTGAAAGAACCTTAAAAGTTCTGTTCTTGTCTTGTTTACAGTAATCGGGCGTATGGTTACTTTTGATTCAAGAAGTGTTTTTCTTTTTTAATTTTGAAACTATCATTTTAAATACTAGAATTTTAAGAACTTTGTAATGTGCGATATAGTAATATTCGCATCTGTTTTGACTTAATTATTGTATTGTATTGTATTGTATTGTATTTATTAATATTCCATGATATTCATACATACTTACAGCAAGAATATGGAACAAGTCAAAAAACTTAATACTATTATAAAATCTTAATTTATAGTCACAGTCTAGATGAAATATATACAGACGATGTTTACAATATAGTCTACTAGTACAACACAAAGTTTTAGTATCAATTTCATGAAGTGTTATTGAATGTCATGAATTCACCTATAGAATAGAAGGCGTGAGAAATTAGATACTTCTTTAATTTGGCCCCAAGTAATTTTATGTTTTGAGTTTCATTTTTACTGCCATATAACGCACTCCTTTTTGATAGCACGATAGATTTGCCGATGGAGTATGAAAGTCATTTTTTGACGTGTATTTATGCTATGAACTGTTGAATTAGTTACAAAGTTTTCACGATTACATACGATTATGACTAACATCATTATCATAATCTCGTCACCATTACCATATCTTCATAACACCACCACCAACACCACACCACCACCGCCGCCGCCGCCACCGCCTCCACTGTCTTCGTTACCACGAATTCTTAATGAATCTGAGATATCCGTATAAATGAACAATTTAAAGACGTATATGAAACATTTCAGAAAAAGTTCTAATATTCTTTTCTCTGGGGATCTGTTACAGGCAGCTGAGTGTGTAGGGTTGTTTAAAGAAGCTATTTAAATAAACCCATTTTTTTCGTAACGCAGTTTATTAACTTTTGCAATATTTGAAATACAGAGTCACATTGTACAGCAGACTGTGGATTAAATGAAAGTTGTTACATTTTGTTGTATTTAAATAGTAACATTATCAGATCAGGAGGCTCTAATTCCCAAACTCCATGTGTAGGCTACATTGTCTCGTTCAAAGGCAGTGTATAATTATTATTCTAATAACATATTGCAGTTAATAATACTTACATTTATTAATTTTCTAGAGAATAGATCTGATTTCTAATGCCTACAAAATCCCAAAATTTATATGATGATCCTACCAAACTTTAACTTCGTTACGATTAATCGTTTACTTCATTGGAATTTGCGCATGTAGTCATTGACTGTACGTCTGTTGACATCGCACGTAGCTTTGGTGACTCACTCCACTGATATTACGGTGAAGGGAAGCTTTTGTTCCTCTACTGCTAGCAATGAAAACATTTGAGTCATCAGCATTGCTACTGACTTTACAATAATGGAAAAAAAAAGTTTTAAGTCTGATGGTAAGTACTAATGTTTTAGGTAAGAACTACGTAGTTCTGAGTAATAAACATAAAGATCTTACAGTACTTCCATTATATTTCCCAGAAGAGATGCTGTTTCTACATTTAACTTTCTAAAACACCAGTTCAGTCGTGTAGCTGATCTCTAAAGTAGATTCTTCTAGATCTATAATATGTCCAATTAGAGTTGGTTTTTACAAACACTCTAGAACTGCTTAAAAAGCTGACTACTGTTAAATTGTGCAAGTCTATCGTGCTATCAAAAAGGGGTGCGTTATATGGCAGTAAAAATATTAAAGCCTCCCTATGGATATAAAAAATCAAACTCAAAATATAAGATTATTTAGGGCCAAATAAAATTAAAGAAGTACCTAATTTCTCACGCCTTCTATTCTGTAGGTGAATTTATGACATTCAACAACGCTTCATGAATATTTCTGTCTTGTATTACGTATTGATACTAAAACTTTGTGTTGTACTAGTAGACTATATTGTAAACTCTTCTGTATATATTTCAACTAGACTATGACTATATTTAAGACTTTGTAGTACTATTAAGGTTTGTTTTGACATGTTCTATATTCTATCTGTGAAGCGATATACGAATACCATGAAATGTAAATAAATACAACAATATGAGAATGACTGTTGCCACAGTAACAGTGACCATGTTATCAGAATTGGAAAAACACTGTCAACGCATTTACGAATATTTTACTGTCTGTAAGGCATATCAGGTTATGCCATGACCTCATCTCGTTATCGAAGTTCCATCGACACTATAACTTAGTTGGTGTAGCATATTTAAATAACTGATTAAAATGTGACGAGATTAAAAATTCTACCTTAAATATAGCTTGAATACTGGTTCTTCCTGTCTCTAGTCTATCGCTTTTTTGAAAGAATCCTACGTTTGTATAGACAATGTAAAAAACCTAACTTATTTTTATTAACTTGATAAAATCTTAGAAAGCCGACGATTCAAATGACAACATCAAGTGTTCACTTAAAGTCTAGGGCTATATGAAGAGATTCTTAATATATTTTCAAGGTTTTTGTAGGAGTAGCATGAAATGAGAGTTCATTGTATTACATAAATCTGGAAATCTCTAAAGAAAATGCGAATGGCGACATTAAACTCTGTGAAGAACTGATGCGGTTATCTAAATATTGCATTCCTGCGTTGACGAGCACCAAGGAGACAAGGGAGTCTGTATTTTAAAGCTTACGAGCACACTACACAGTAGCTAAAGGCCACGAAACACTTTTGACATAAGAACAATGGCATGCGGTTGGGTCTCTCGATAGCGATGCTCAGGAATGTCACCTGTACGTCAAACCACCGCGAGCGGCTGTGCTTCTCAAGAGACCAGCACTGTGCGAATAGATTTCGACTGCTGCCGGAATAAAGGTTTTGTTTTATTATTTTCTTTGCACTGGAAGGCCATCCATTTCGATGTCCAGCGGCTGCTGCTACACAACCACGGAGGCGGTTCCCACGGGTTCACCGGGTGGGCTCTGAGGTGATGAAGGACGAAATGACGATAATGCAAGAGAAATTCAGAGGAGTTAGAATATTTATTTTCCGACAGGTTTTCAGAAAATTAAATCTCGTTTCATCGCTTCTTAAGCGATAAATGTATGTATGTATGTATGTATGTATGTATGTATGTATGTATGTATGTATGTATGTATGTATGTATGAACACTACAATTGTGTATACACCGGTGGCAGTGATATACAATATACAATAATTACAATTACAATAATACAATAAGTATAGCAATAAGAAAAATATATATTTTCTACGTAGCCGTTGCCAAAAAAGAGTATTTTTAATTTGTTTGTGTTTATTTTTGGTTACAATGAAGAGATTTTTACAATTACAATACTATTATAATAATCCTATATGATTATTCTTCAAAATTCAAAATTGCAGAGACTACAACGTGTTCATAATATGTGCGTCCGTTTCGCCTGCAATATTCGCCGGGCTGATCACGTAACACCATCCCTCGAAATGTTGCCCTGGCTCCGACTAGAAGATCGTAGGAAAATCCACTGTCTTTCCCTCCTCTTTCACATATTGCATTTATCCACTCCTGTCTATCTTGCGTCTCGTTTTCAAAATTTATCCACCCATCATAACCTAGACACACGATCACAACACTCCTCAATATTATCCATTCCCTCCCACCGAACATCCTCATATTCATCTTCTTTCACTGTGGCTGTTCCTCGGCTTTGGAATTCCCTACCGAGTAATGTCAGGGACTGTCAGACATCAAACCAATTTAAGAATAGGCTAACGAGATATTTTTCTAACAATTCTTGTTAACAATAATAGCTCTTTCAGGTTTCTCAATGTTTAATGGTTATATATAAATTATCTCATTATTATTATTATTATTATTATTATTATTATTATTATTATTATTATCATCATCATCATCATCATCATCATCATCATCATCATCATCACTATTTCGTACCAATGTTTATTATTGTCACACTAACATTACTTATCCAACTTTCATTATTCACTTTCATGTTGTTTTATGGTCTAGATATTAATGTAATAACTATGTAAGCAATTGTATTCAATTAGAATTAGAGTCTGGCTGGGCGGAAGAGAAGGCCTACTGGCCTTAGCTCTGCCAGATTAAATAAATAAATTATTATTAAATTATTATTACACTAGTCACACGTTAAAAAGTGGTAAAATTTTAAAAAAAGGTATACACCAACAGAACAAACCAAAACAAACACCACGTGAGAATAAATACATAACTTTAACATATCAGAATACCAATACTCACAAAATTGCAACTTCATTCAGAAAACTAAAATACAAGATAGCATACAAAACAAATAACACAACACAGAAATATCTAAATAATAACATTAAACATTCAAATAAATATAATTCAACTGGGGTTTACAAACTAAAATGCAATAGTTACCCACATTTTTACATAGGACAGACAGGAAGATCCTTTCACACAAGATATAATGAACATATTAAAGCTATAACCAAACCCTACATCACATCAAATTATGCATATCACATTATCAACAATAATCATGACTACAATAATATAGAAACAGATATGGAAATTTTACACATCACACCAAAAAGTTCACAGTTAAACATCTTAGAACAATACGAAATATATAAACATACAATAACATACCCACAACATATACTTAATACACAATTACAGTTCAATACCCACACATTATTCGACGTCATGATACGTTATAACACACAAACAACCAGCCCCCACCCCACCCACCCCTACAATCGACAAATGCACATCGCAGAATTCAAGATCACCAGTAGTTCAAGAAACACTGATGAAGACGTAACATCACGTCGAAACGGCCCGTCTGTCGAAGGTATATATATATATATATATATATTTTTAAATTTTAACACTTTTTAACGTATGACTAAGTAATTTTATGTTTTTAACAAACAAAGTGTTAACGTCAACTTTAATCAATGTACTATTGCACCTCATGAAAGTATCTGACTTACACGTGGGGAAATTAATTCTGTGTTCTGGCGGTGACGATGATGATAATGCGGCGTATCTCGAAATTAAACAAATTGTCATCAGGCTTGAGTTGACAAAAAATTTGTTTCCATGTTCCCTTCCAGGGAAGCACGATCAACATAGGCTTTCCCTTTATAACTGGTCAATTCATAATCAGTATAATTCCCACTGTGTTTGTTGAAATTGAAGGTGGTCGTCAATAATTATAAGAGAATAAAATTATTTCAACGTCTTATTGCTGCACAATTCCACAAATTCTGCTGGCTGAAGCAAGCCCCAACGCTTCACGTTTCTTCTCTCTCCTCCACTCTAGCGGGCCGGAGTGTCATTCTGGAGGACGCGCATAGCCGTCACTCGACCCTCTTTCTTCCTGCTTGCCAAGAATCTACCTGTTACCTGTCGACAGACGCCCTGCTCATGTGCTGCATCTTAATCAGCTGGAGGACGATGTCTCCCTCTGACGACCCATTGTTCGCCGTGGCGTAGCGCTGTCAGGCGACTCTGGAGTGTGGAGCATACAAAGTGGAGTGAGCAGAAGAAATGGGTCGTAAAATCAAGTTGGGGGAAATATTTTTCGTACGGTATGATAAACTGTTTGTTTATTTAATTTTATTCCGTCACTGTACCTCAAGTGGTCGTGCTTCCTGTTGGAAATATGCTTGTCATTTTGTGTTTGTTCTGTGTTGTCTCACTCCAAACCGCCCACTTAAAGGAGTCGCTCTAATATTTGTTTCAAAATCTTGATGACGAGGTCTACTGAGAATGGGTCAGATCAGGATGTTCAGTTCTTAAGTCATAATCAGACTTCGTGGAATTGCCACGAGAATCGCAAGGTTTACTGTGCACATGGTATAGACTGTATGAGAAGGGGGCGTGGAACGAATTGAGTATGCCTATAATGTAAACACTGAGCAGTATACTGCGGTTACAATACAACCTGTATGCTGCATTCAAGAAATATAATGAATGATGATTGAAGTAGAAAATGTCTAAACATGTAAATACACAATTATTTTAGAGTGAGATATATTAACTCTTAAAATTTAATGTAAGATACATCATTCTTGAATATGTGCAGTGCAGTGAAGAGTTACGTACATTTTGAGCGACTGCAAAGTAACCTCCTCTGATGGTCACTTAAACAGTTTTTATTTTGGGAAAAATGTACGTTCAACATCACACGATGTAATACGTACATATTTGAAGAATGGAAAGTCACAACTTCAGATGTCTTGTCGTGACCCGATTGTACATCATTTATAATACGAAGTTGTGAATAGGCACAATTTTTAGCAATAATGTTTCTCAACTTACATTTCATTTTTTCTGAAATTAGTGAATTGTTATTTTGGATAACGGTTTGTCATATTTTATCCACTATATTAAGGTTTTCTGAGAGTTGTAGTTTAGGCGATTCTAACAGGATGATGCTTTTGGACACGATTTTAAAATTATAATCAATGAACAGAATATCTTCCAATAGCTGTTCAGAAGCCAATGATTTTACAGCAGCAACAGCGGAACTGTCTGTGCTATCCAATGCATCAATTACATCCATTATTTTGCCGTAATGTTCTGCATAATAATTAACAGCATCCAACCACGTTCCCCAACGGGTCAAGACTGGCTGCGGGGGTAAGGGTATTCCAGGGGCAATTATTTGTAACAGCAACACTCTCATTGTAGTATGTTTGATTGAATTCTTGTCTGCACTGAACAAAATATGTTAAGCTTTGACTATTCCAACCATAGTAATGCAAAAACAAGTGCTTACTTAGGTATACATTAGCTGTAGCTGCTCTATTATTTGGACCGGTCACAACTCTTAACCCTTTCTTACATATAGATACCATATGGCAATAATTAACTTTATACCATTTATATACTTGTGTGTTAAATATGAAGGTAAACTTTGCTGGATAACTTCTATTTCAATACATTTTCATCAATATAGTTTTGTTTCAAATGTTGCCACTCCCGTAACTTGGTCACTGAATTGGTCCTAATACAGCTATTTGTTTCAACATGGATTGCTTGTAAATTTAATTTTGGTTAGAAAGGGTTAACATGGACTGCTTATATTACGAGACCGGGCGGCCGCCCACCTCCTCTATACTACCGTACATCGGCAACCTGATAGCATGCTGCGTGTGGCAATTCAACGAAGTCTAGTCATAATAAATAAAATGTTTTCATAATTATATGTTATTAATTATTAATGCAAATAAGACGAAAACCTCGGCCATAGGATGAAAGATAAAGAAGGGAAAATTGCGAATTCTAAATGAGGCAGTAGAGCAAGTGGACAGCTTCGAATACTTGGGGTGTACTATAAGCAGTAACATGAGCTGCTGCCAGGAAGTCAAAAGTAGGATTGCAATAACAAAGAAGCTTTTAATAGGAAAAGGAGCATCTTCTGCGGACTTCTGGAGAAAGAACTAAGGAAGAGACTAGTGAAGTGCTTTGTGTGGAGTGTGACATTGTATTGGGGCAGGAACATGGGGAATATAACCATTTTAATTGTGGATATGGAGAAGAATTGAACTTGTGAAATGGACAGACAGAATAAAAAATGGAGCTATGTTGGAAAGAGTGGATGAAGAAAGAATGATGCTGAAACTGGTCAGGAAGAGAAAAAGGAATTGATTGTGTCACTGGCTGAGAAGAAATTGCCTACTGAAGGATGCACTGAAAGGAATGTGAACGGAAGAAGAGTTCGGGGCAGAAGAAGATATGAGATAGACGAAATTAAGATATATGGATCATATGCGGAGACAAAGAGGAAGGCAGAAAATAGGAAAGATTGGACAAAGCTGGGTTTGCAGTGAAAGACCTACCTTTACGCGGTACACTATGAATGAATGAATTATTGCTTTTGAATTACTTATTATATTGTATATCATTTTTTGTCGTCTTGTCAGGAACTCAGAACGAAACATTTGAATTTTTTATGAATTTACAAAAGGAAGGTCTTGTAGGCCACGTCCTATGTCGGCATGGATTACTTTTGTTTATCGACCATCTTACAGAAATCGCTGTAGACTGTAGACCAGGACGATCAAGTACTGCTCGTGGGACAACATGCGATAGGATTCCAGATTCAAATATATTTTTAATGACGAAAATGAGGGGGAAAATGCATTTCATAATCGTTTAATTTTTTCTTTCATAACTGTGTGACCGGTGACCAGAGATTAATCAATACATAAATCTCTCACATAGTTTGAATTTAGTTTTCGTTAAGACTATAACCATTTGGTAGTGGACACTGGCTATCGACATTTATTCGTCTCCTCTCAACGTCCAAAAACTTGATTTCTGCAACTCCTTTTCGAAATCATGTTTCCCAAATTTTTAATCTTATGTCCATAAGGCCAGCGCTCTGTTTGCAACAGAAGGATATTTTGACACTTACCTTAATTTGTGACTCATCTCGTCCCAGTTGCAGTCAGAATATGAAAATATTTTAGAAGCACATTCACGTTAGTTGCCTCATGTATTTATTTGTTAGCCCGCTCCCATGAAAGTTAGCCCATGACTCTTGTACACTATAGAAACTTATGGAACATCATGCAATGCAGAGCAACAGTCAAATTTGTCTGCTAAATACCATTTGTATTTTGAAACGTGTTCATGGACTTACAAGCAAACATTTTCATGGGGCCAGATAAAAAAGTTAATTTTTTTCTTTCATTATGTTAATAATGTCAAAACAAGTGCTTATACATATTTTGCCTATTCGAGCGCAATTACGAGGGTCGTAAAAATATAAGTTCTCTGGGGCCGTTTTCAGAAAGAAAACACAGTTTCATTGGGAAATTTATTGGAACAGATATAAGAACTGTTGAGCTATTTTTCAACATATTCCCCACCGGAATTGAGACATTTGTCATACCGTGGAATCAACAGAGAGGTGCGGACGGCTGTCAAACACTGGTTCCGATCCCAGGCGGCAGACTTCTACGACAATTTTACGACAAAAGTTGTCCCACAATATGACAAATATCTCAATTCCGGTGGGGAATATGTTGAAAAATACTTCAACAATATCTGTATCTGTTCCAATAAATCTTATTTTTACGGCCCTCATTGCGCTCGAGTGGCCAAAATTTATATGAGCACTTCTTTTGATATTATTAACATGGTGAAAGAGAATAGAATAACTTTTTTATCTGCCACCATGAGAATGTTTGCTTGTTAGAGATGTCAAAATGAGTTATGCTACTTCTTCTCAACTACGTACTTTCGAAAATAAATACACTGTGGCTTCTGCGGTTGTTGTTGTTATTCATATCTATAAACGATATTACTAATTACAAAGAAAAAAAAAGAGAAACGGTGCTGCTTTTAGGTTGGTGGATGAACTACTGAATTCTTTAAATTCGAAATTATATGTCGAAGGAATATTTTGTGATTTGGCTAAAGTATGTGACTGCGTAGATTACAACATTTTTGGTAAAATTGACAGTTTCATAGTATTAAAAATAAAACCTTGCGTTTGCTCAGTAAAAAAAACAAAAAGTTCAAATAATATACCAAATAGTCACACAAAGTTACTTTGTAAGAAGTTAGAAATATTAAACATGGAGTTCCTCAAGGACCAATTTTAAGTACATTATTGTTTCTAGTTCATTAATGATTTGGCCTCAACATAAAACAATTTTTCCGAGATAATTTTATTTGCAGATAATACAAGCTTCATAAACATTTCTAATACAGTGTTGAATCCAACGAATAAATTGTTTCGTGCAAATACGTGGGTTGTTTGAAAATTTTATAGCCTGATATAGAACCTTTTCAATGTATTGTGATTTCAGTTGTTTATGTAAGACTTGCTCAGTGCTGGTAGTGGTGATGGTTAAGGGACCGGCGGCGAAGGTGGTAGCGTTGATGTTAGTGGTGGCGGTAGTACATAGGCCTATGTATTTTTATTTCGAGGGTCCGTCCTGTATTCAGAGCCACATAAACTGGGTTTTATTGCCTTGTTGTGCACATCAACAGATTTTCTGCTCTGTTTGCCGCTTTGAGGCCTCTACTGTTTCATGCAGTTTTCATAGCAACGTTGGCCCAAAGAGGCGTCTGTCCGTAAAGCGGGAAGTCCCTCGGTTAGAGCCTGGGGTGGTTCAGTGGTCAGACCTCTGATCTGTCACGCAAGCGGCCCGGGTTCGAGTCCCGGTCAGGTGTGGGATTTTTTATTGAAAACTCCATAGTGACATTTGTGGCGGACAAGGTCGCAGTTGTATGTATGTATTTAATAATAATAATAATAATAATAATAATAATAATAATAATAATAATAATAATAATAATGATTTATTTTAGCTGGCAGAGTTAAGGCCGTAAGGCCTTCTCTTCCACTCCACCAGCAAGAAGTGTATATACATATGCTGAACTTACAACAAATTCAACAATTTGATTAAGTGAGAGTTACATGTATACAAGAGTTATATACGAATTAAACAACAAAGTACTATGAACTATTAATTAAACACTGAAATAAACTGTGTAGCAGAATTAAGCTAAAATACATAGAATGTTAATATATTTCAAATAATATTAGATAATAGAAAGAGATTATTATGAGACAATTTTGAAAATACAGCACTATCAGGATGATGTCTAAAGAATGAAGTAACAATGTAGTCAGTGATAGTTTAAATCAGTATGATTGGAGTGAAATGCTAATAAGGTTATCTTTTAAGCTGTTTTTAAAGGTGTTTATTGTCTTGCAGCCCCTAATACTTTGTGACAAGGAATTCCATTGACGCGAGGTGGATACTGTAAAAGATGATGAATAACAAGATGTTCTATGAAGAGGTATACTTAGCGTGCCACAGATAAGTGATCTGGTATTTGCGTCGTGGTTAGAGTATAAATAAGAGAAACGAGACGAAAGGTAATTTGGTGTTGAGGTGTGCAGAATTCGATAGAGTAAAGATAATGGGTATATACCCGGTGGCAGTGGTAACTAATTACACTCAATAATGACAATAATAAACTTATTAATTAAAAATACAGTTAATAGTAATACCAATAATTAATACAAATAATTAATACTAACAATAATTTATAATAATAATAACAATAATAATAATAATAGGGAATATCCTAAATTAAATGAAGGACGATCACTTAAAATAATATTTAAAATAAATCTAATTTGTATCTTAAATGTAAGTTCGAACTAAAACCCACGAGTATGATATGTTCATATCTGCACAAGTACCTTTCAACATTACACTCATTTCGCTGTCAACTCACTCACTGCACTGGAACTACGACACATTTCACTGATTCTATCCTGATTTCACTAACACTTCAAAAACATTTCACTGTTCAAATACTTTGCACTGCCACTATAAACTATAAAGCTTCACTGACAAGAACACGTTTCACTTACACAGCACACTTCACTGACACAACACACTTCACTGACACAACACACTTCACTGACACAACACTTCAATAACAAAATATAATTTACATCCTTTACATATTGGGGTTCTTCTCGGGTTTCTCCCGTTTTTCCCCATGTTAGGCATTTACATAATTCCGTCAATATTTCTCCATATCGTCATCCTTCCATAGCATTCCCCGATCGCCGGCTGACGACGCACGGAGGAAGCTGGCGTAGAGACGAAGGGAGTTGCCTGCTCGAAACCTGGGCACGCAGCGAACTTTAGTGTAGTCAGCCGGTGTGGGTTTGGGAATGCGCCTAGCTTGGGGGTTAGCGCAATAGACCGTAACAGGTTCCAGTGCTGAACCATAGTGCCCCCTCCCGTAAATTCAATTCCTCAGTTAGGGGAAGGGAAGTTTTACTCGTATATACCACAAACATATGACTCTAGAACTTCTACTAGGCCTATATGCCATTTCCAAACGATTGCATGCTGTGAATTTTTATCAATCCTGAAAATTCAATGTTCGTACCAAGTTTGGAACTTTGGGATTGGAATCTGATTGGAAACATCTGAATAGAGTCCTGCGTGTGGACACCTGGAGACTGCAAGCTAACCGCAACAGTGTATGGACTATACTCCGTGGCGTCCAAACCATGCTTACCAGAGGTCTGCATCGGACGTTTTCGCTCGAGCGCCAAGTAGATCATAGTACAATCCGATAGGTAGCGCACATGCATGATGGGTAAAATTGTCACGAGCGATAAATACTCGAACGGTATAAGCCGAGCGTTAGCCATTCGTTCTTGTTACAGTGATGAACTGTGTAGTAACATCATAGATGTTTATCATTTCAAAACTTTGCAGTGTTTAACTAACCTCTCCATAGTACAACTACAAAACGTGCTTTAAAATGTAATATAAATGTTGTAGGTAAATGTCCCCCCCCCCACAAGGAGTGATTGTGTTTTTGCCACATCTGATAGATGTTATTGGATGTAAATGTAATTATTATAAACGGAGAACACAATCACGATAATGCAAGAAATGTATCAAGTTTTTTAGTAATAATAATAATAATAATAATAATAATAATCTCTAATAATTAGTGTATCAATCTTTGCGTCTATAACAGTTGTGCAGCATGATAATTCGTTTTATTATATTTTCTGTGACGTTATCTCTGTACTAATATTGTTATTAATCTACTGCTATATAATAATAGTTTGTAAAACGTTTCTACATTGTCGCAGTATATAGGCGGAACACTATGTATGGACCTATCATATTATATATGTGGTAAATCAAATATTGAACAATTTTTAATTAGGAATAATAACTGTATATCGAAGTTTTTCATACTATTTTATTTATAACTTCATGTTGCTGTTTTGGTACGTTCCATTAGACGTTTGTCATAAACGCAGAAAATAAAGCCTTATTTTTTACCGTGTGAGCAGAACATATGTGTATCTTATCTGTCGCCTTCCATACAAGATAAAACATGTCGGTGAGGTGACCTTGTACTGTGCTTCTATTTATTACGAGCGTATCACGACCGATCTTATCTCACTCGAGCTTGCGACATTCGACCGAGTTCAAGCGAGCGATTTAACTCCAGTGCAGCACCCTGATGCTTACACAGTTCATGTCTGCTGTTCAGTGAACATGCCAAAACAAAAAAAGTTACGCGCTTGTAGATCAGTGCTCTAATAGGAGGATTTGGTGGCGGCACTTTATTATATTATAGGAAAGAAGAAAATGTGTTTTATTAGAAGGAAGGATAATTTTTTTCATTCGAAACAATTAAAATGTATACAATCATTCATCAACAAATTGTTGCTCACGACATTAATAAACGATTGATTGTAATGAACGGAGACTCGTAAAGCACGCAATCAATATATTTTGTTTTATTTTAAGTCTGTACCGAGACGTATGTTCTTTTTTTTTTTTTTCAAAATTGTTAATTCCAGTCTTTAATATTAGATCTGGAGTAAGTAAATGTGTTTTACTTATTGTAAAAATCAGAGATAGACAAATCCCTGCAGCCAGATAACCATGACGACTAAAATTTTGTATGTGGCGCCTCAATTTTGTTTATCGAGTCCAACGTTCGGGAAAACATCGGAAGGAAACGTAACCAGCCAGCCCAAGCGAGTTTCTAACCACTCGATTGCCTTTAAAATAAAACACAGTGTCTTCCCGGGGATCAAAGGCTGACTACTACATCACCTCCTTCTATTGTGTCATGAACTGTAAAGTGTCATGTACCCTTCTTCTAGGTAGTTGGCACGTAGACTCCTTCACATTCATTGTTTATTGTGATTTATTTATCGCTATTTACGATGTGACAATGTTGAACATCTGTGTAACCACTTACTTTGAGCTCTCCTTGACTTACTGTATGTAGACCCTAGAATTTTTTTCAATGAAAAAATAATTGACGAAATCAAATTTAACGCTTCGATTTAAGACTATTTTTATTGCGTACACTCGAAGACATCAGAACACACGCTTCCTCCTCTTCTTTCTACACGAAATCTATTGAATTTCATCAGAGAACAAAGTTAACAGTGACGACGGCCACAATAGCTGCTTGTATCCTCTTGTTGGTTTTGTTTCTACCGTGCAGGAATCCCAACATAAAACTAGCCCTCAGGTACGTACGCTTATTAACACGAGATTTTATAGTTATTCACAAAAGTTTGCCAGCAAATTTGATTACTATTGGCCGAGCAGTTAAAGAGTTATTCCAGGTAACATAAACAAGTCTCTCGGCTTTATGAGGCTTTGTCTTCTTTCGTATAACAGCTTAATAATGTATATATAAGCAAACAAAAGTACTAACAGCGCCTCTTACAGAAATATGTGTACACAAACACACTAAGAACTACAGTATACGTGTGTGTCCAGAATAGGGAAAATCGCTCTTTTAACACAATGCATTTAGCGTATAACAAATCAATTGTGAACAATAATATTTACAGAACTATTTCATTACTCTCTCGAGCACTAGAGAGACATGACGATTTTGTGTACATACAAGAGGGCCACATGAAGCATTGGTACAAGTTGAATGCCCCGTGCAGTATTTATGTTATTATATTTGGTGTTTCGTTGCTTACCGCTTCAAGAGGCAGCCAACTAAATGCCGTGACTACGCAAGAATGTGTCTGTGTGTGTGTGTTGTATGCCCAGATGACGGCGATGTTGCTTCCATGGTTCTAACTGTACAGTGCTTGTTGCCACTGCATCTCCCATTACATTCGTTACACTAAACACTTGAGAGGATCTGCAGTATCTGTAATCCCCAGACAACGCACCCAGGAAGAACATTTTCTGCCGCATGGCTTGGAACACCTCTTCCTTTATGATCTGTGTATTCCTCCACTATAAAACAGATGTGCCTAAAATTCTATGAATCTGGATTTCATTCGTTGTGAGAAGTGTACGCCTGTGACCTTTACACAATTTAGCATTTATGATTTTTATTTTGAATTACGAGCAATTTTGAATAATTGAAAACCTCTCCGGAAAAGGATTGTAACATGAAGTAAATAAAACATGTGAATTGGGTAGAAAAAGTAATTTTAAAGCTTTCAGTTGTAACAAATTATTGCATCCAATAGCTGAATTAACTTCTATCCTTGGTTAATCAAATACGTAGTTCTGCTAGTAAATATAATCCTGACGAAATATACGATGTAAGAGTAATGGAACGGAGAAAAATTCTCTCCGGCGCCGGGATTTGAACCCGGGTTTTCAGCTCTACGTACTGATGCTTTATCCACTAAGCCACACCGGATACCACCCCGGCGCCGGACAGAATCGTCTCAGTTTAAGTTCCAACTCTTGGGTTCCCTCTAGTGGCCGCCCTCTGCACGACGTCATAGAAATGTGTTCCTAACATTATTTTCTTTTCTCCTGAAATATGTAGCCCACTGCAGTTTAGATTGTTGGTTACACCTTATTCCGGAGAGGTCTTCAATTTTTGAAACTCTTCTGACCGCCATGAAAATGGTGAACTGCTGTAATGCAACTTCCGATGAAGTTCATTAAAACCTCTCAAAAAATAATTTGAGTTAGACTATTTAGGCTTATTTTGCTTAATAATACTTGTACAGGGACATCATTTTATTTTTACTTCAATTTTTATTGTACCTGAGTTTTTGAATGTGCTTCACTCCCAACCCTTCTACTAGTAAACTTCCAACCGTTCACGACACAGAGCCGAGGGCGCGTAAGCAGTACTGAGTTAGTGAGTATAGTAGGTTCCAGAAATATGTTCGAGTTTCCCAGTGACGAAAGAGCTTTCAATATTCAATCATATTTTCGCACAGGTACTGTCCGTTTGCCTACGTCGCATCCAGGTTTCCCCCACCTGCTTCTGTTCGCTCCTCTGTTAAGTCTAGTAGTTGGGCTATCTTAGCTCTTTTCTGAAAACATTAATTTCTGTTAGGAATTGGACGTCTACGTAATATTATACAACTGTTTAAAATGACTTAAATAAAAGGGCCTCGTTAAGTAATTAACTGTCACGTTAAACCCCCACCCCCTTTCTACTACTCTGCGACAAAACCACTTGGACGGACAGTAGATAGCATTTCTGAGTAATTTTATCTTTTCGGATCGGGCAGAAGTGAAGATTGAATTTACAGTACGTAAGGTACTCTTTTGTAGAGTAGGTACAGAATTATTTCAACATGAGTTACTAGTACGAAGGACGAAACTGGTAATTGGAATTAGGTACAGTAGTCTATAGTGCGATAATATGCACAAAAGAACTGAAGCCTGTATCGAAATAAACGGCCACCATTTTAAAAAATGTGTTTAAATATCCATATTATGATTATTTTTCAATTTAACTTCATTCTCTATATTGTACGCTAATGTGTTGTAGACAGTATAATATACACTGCATAATGAATACGTCCGAATGGATAGTTCAATTAGTGAGTAAAAGCACTAAGTGTTAATACAGTACTGTATTTTGATTAAACAAAAACCTAATGAAAATTATCAAACTCAAAATCGCGATATTTCCTAGCTTACATAAATGGATGAACTACTTTTATTCCCTCCTATACTTAGTAAAGTAGCCAGTATCATCGAACTCCAGTCGTGGAAGGGGTAGCAAACGGTGTTTCCTGTTTCAATCGTTAATAGAAAGGTATAGCCAGGTTGATATTAAAAATGTTAGTAAAAATAAAATGATGTCCCTGTACCTACAAACTTAATTCACTCAATGAGCCGTGTGCCTAAGGAACTGTAACACGTTATACGAACTGCGACAAAAATTTTCTTACTGTATTTTGTAACAAATCATACAAAATATTGATTAAATATTCATATGAACTTAGAATTTATTCCTCATTTGCACTCTTCTTTTTATCATTTTGACTCACAGCTATTACTGCTAGACAGCAATAGTATCAACCGTGCGCTCACTTTTTAATTATTATACAAAGTCTGTTGCGAGATTTTCGCGGAATACGTGTTCTGCACTCCGAGTACCGATAGGCTAAAGTAATTTTGAGCACCCTATCTGTCTGCATACTAATTTTGTTCATATTCGCTACCTTTTTCTTCTTGACGCCCTACAACAGCTGAAATTTAACCTTCATTTGAACCAGCACTCGACTCTCTAATGGTGGGTCTCCCCGACCATGTGGTTAGCACAATGAAGCCACCGCGAAAATGTCACAGGACAAGGCAATGTAGATAAATATCTGCCCATGCGGGAATCAAACCATGAACCTCTTAGTGGGGAAGCACACTCGCTATCCATTGAGCCATAGTGGCCGGCGCTGAGAGTCAGTTTATCTGGGGAATTATGCACATGGAATCGTAGTAATTTTTAGTATGAAATTAATCAATGGAACTTCTTTGATAAAAAAAAAATATACAATAGCGATTCACTTCCAAGAATCAGCTGAAGATTTTCTCCTTCCTCTTTTTCTCTCTCTCCTTACGGACAATAAATAAAAAAATAAGATACTGAAATTAATATTAATGGAAAATGTTTTCCTATTGTTGTACACAAAGAATTGTTTCACTTTTCGTTGTGAATTTTGTCGAAGGCTCAAACCTTCCGGCAAGATTTCAGGCAAGGAAGGTTCGAGACTCTCTTTATTTAGGTAGGCCTAAGAAAACGATTGATTGATTGATTGATTGATTGATTGATTGATTGATTGATTGATTGATTGATTGATTGATTGATTGTGAAAACATTAAATTCGTTACGTGTCTTGTTTACTGGGTTGTTTAACGACGTTGCATCAACTACTAGGTTATTTAGCGTCGATGTAATTCGTGATAGCAAGATTGTATTTGACGAGATGAGGCCGAGGATTCTCTATAGATTACCTGACATTTCCCTTACGGTTGGGGAAAACTTCGGAAAAACCCAACAACGTGATCAGCCCAAGCGGGAATCGAACCCACTCCGAATCAACACGCAAACGCGTTACCGCCAGAGCTAAGTTGTTGGCTAAGAAAGATTTTTAGAATGAAAAGGAGGAATTTAGTCAGAAATTGGTACTGGCATTAGACATACTGCAAAAAAAAAAAAAAAATTCGGACCAATAAACTATTCATGAAAGACCGCTAGTGGTTTGCGAACCATAGTTTGAGACACGCTGCCGTATAAAATGTTCTTATCTTGTATTGAACATTTTTTACAGTCACTGGACATACGACAGACTGGCTTTATAGCCAAGGAATTCCAGCAGTTGGGAATGTCTGGTATTGTTTCACATATTCCACAATGTGGAAACGTGCCAAAGGACGCAATCTTTGAAGGACATTAGGACTTATTATTATTATTATTATTATTATTATTATTATTATTATTATTATTATTATTATTATTATTATTATCTTTTAAATATGTGCATGTGCACACAAATCATATTTACTTGGAGAAAGAAGAATGCTATTTACGGCTACACCATATTATTATTCTAGTTTCGTAAATTTCATATCTTCACGTAAAAAGATAAAGCCTTCGTGTAGATACTATCGTAGTTCACAGGTGGTTTAGCTTCCATGGTTTATGGTTCTCTAGGCACTACAAGTAGCTTCCTTTACAATTCTGATTTAATACCGGGGTTTTCCAGAGATTTTGACAGGTATGGGAATTTCTCACAGAACACTTCCTGGAATTACAGTGACAATCCTTTGGTGCTTTATGCACTTACTGTCACTCGCCATTTAGTAGTATTTGTAGTAGCAAGAGCAGTAACAAAATGTATTCTCCTGCAATCAACTATAGCAAATACTCTTAACGACAACGTTAGTATTTGACTATAGGCATGAATATATTTTGTAAAGGGATCGCAAAGGGCAGATAGTGTATTATTGATTTGTTTTCCTCAGAAAGAGATTTCAATTCTTTTCAGGCAATATTTCGGTCTATCTAAATCAGCGGTCATCAGCGCAGTGCACCCTCGGTAGCGTCTCTTAGGGTACGTGCAAGACGGAGCCCGGTTGGTAGCTGGTAGCCTGACTGATTACATAGTCGGAAGGAATGCCTGAACGTTACGCAGTGGACGCGTGCAAGACGGGGACTGTTTGGTAGCTGGTAGCCTGACTGATTACATAGTCGGAAGGAATGCCTGAACGTTACGCAGTGGACGCGTGCAAGACGGGGACTGTTTGGTAGCTGGTAGCCTGACTGATTACATAGTCGGAAGGAATGCCTGAACGTTACGCAGTGGACGCCTGCAAGACGGTGACTGTTTAGTAGCTGGTAGCCTGACTGATTACATAGTCGGAAGGAATGCCTGAACGTTACGCAGTGGACGCGTGCAAGACGGTGACTGTTTAGTAGCTGGTAGCCTGACTGATTACATAGTCGGAAGGAATGCCTGAACGTTACGCAGTGGACGCGTGCAAGACGGTGACTGTTTGGTAGCTGGTAGCCTGACTGATTACATAGTCGGAAGGAATGCCTGAACGTTACGCAGTGGACGCGTGCAAGACGGTGACTGTTTGGTAGCTGGTAGCCTGACTGATTACATAGTCGGAAGGAATGCCTGAACGTTACGCAGTGGACGACGTGCAAGACGGTGACTGTTTGGTAGCTGGTAGCCTGACTGATTACATAGTCGGAAGGAATGCCTGAACGTTACGCAGTGGACGCGACTGCAAGACGGTGACTGTTTGGTAGCTGGTAGCCTGACTGATTACATAGTCGGAAGGAATGCCTGAACGTTACGCAGTGGACGCGTGCAAGACGGTGACTGTTTGGTAGCTGGTAGCCTGACTGATTACATAGTCGGAAGGAATGCCTGAACGTTACGCAATGGATGCGTGCAAGACGGTGACGGTTTGGTAGCTGGTAGCCTGACTGATTACATAGTCGGAAGGAATGCCTGAACGTTACGCAGTGGACGCGTGCAAGACGGTGACTGTTTGGTAGCTGGTAGCCTGACTGATTACATAGTCGGAAGGAATGCCTGAACGTTACGCAGTGGACGCGTGCAGGACGGGGACTGTTTGGTAGCTGGTAGCCTGACTGATTACATAGTCGGAAGGAATGCCTGAACGTTACGCAGTGGACGCGTGCAAGACGGTGACTGTTTGGTAGCTGGTAGCCTGACTGATTACATAGTCGGAAGGAATGCCTGAACGTTACGCAGTGGACGCGTGCAAGACGGTGACTGTTTGGTAGCTGGTAGGCTGACTGATTACATAGTCGGAAGGAATGCCTGAACGTTACGCAGTGGACGCGTGCAAGACGGTGACTGTTTGGTAGCTGGTAGCCTGACTGATTACATAGTCGGAAGGAATGCCTGAACGTTACGCAGTGGACGCGTGCAAGATGGGGACTGTTCGGTCGAGTGCTACCTAACCTGTTAGCGCGCTGGTAGCTGGTAGAATGGATCTCTCTATTTTTTGTAAGCTCTCCGAAGACTCATTGGAACATCATAAGTGACATCAATAAGGTATCACTCATGAGGCAACTAAGCTAAGAGATAATGGAGAAGGATGGCCAGTTCCCCTTACGACTATTCTGTTATTACTATTATTATTGTTATAAGCTGATAACTATTACACTTTACTTTCAAGTAAGGGTTCAATTGCTTTCATTCACCTCACCCAGTAATATCAGTTATTGATGTAAAGCTTATGTGAATAAATACCCACAGAAGAAAATTATTTTGAAAACATATTGAAAGAATTGTATTCTATCGCAGTCCTTCTGTAGTTATGTTAGTATGTAAACCTAGACAGAGTTTGAACACTACAAGGACCAACCGGTCATTTTGATCAATTTTGATCTCCTCTGTGTATTGGCTCATCAAGTTCGTTCTTCGGGACTTTTATTGAATTTACTCTGAAAATTTCAAGTCCCAAACATTATTTATGGGCGTAACAAGTACAGTTACCTATAGTCCCCTCGCTCTAATTTCCGGCAGCCAATCGCGTTGAAGGTCTTTAACATTTAAACGTGTGCGTCTTGTGATTCGCTGATGAAGACGTTATTCATTTCTTAAGGCTCGATAAATACTTAATATAATCGCCCGCCATTTTAGCTCTTTCGTTGGCGTTCGCAGAAAGCACACGAAGACGTTATTTGCCGCTCAATTATTTGCTGAATTACAGTGCGTTTGATTTATTATCATAGGAGCTACGACATGATAATGTTTAACGATGTGGCAAATAGATTCCTCGTATGGTAGCTGCGCAACGAAAGAACAAAAATGGCGAACGATACTACCTACTTAGACTTTATAGAGCCTTCACTTCCTAAGACGTAAGCAAAGAGGAGGAGTCACGCCGGGAATAACAGCGTCGCGACTATAGAAGGGCCAACACAGGTCATTTTGACCGGTCTGCATTCTCTTCTTTTCATGCAGCAGCAAACCACAAATATCGCTAGACTGGTTGATACTCAAAACATACGAACGACAACAGGGACTTTATAACCGCTTCCCTGTGATATTACAATACAGTCAATATATTTTGGTTGACAGCAGCAATTCTTTTGACAACTGTGTCGAGTTTTTCATTAGTCTATCTCAAGATTCCTATTCGCCATTTACTGTAGTTTTTTTTTGCAAACATGATACGAAAGGTTTTGAGCTTTGAAGAATTATTCTGCTATATTTAGAAACATTGTCAGAAATGGATTCGGGGAGAGAATATCCCGCTAGTGTTTGTGACGAGATGAGAATGAGACTGGCGATCCTAATTATGTCCCGCAAGATTGTATATCCCAGCAGTGTCCAGGAAACCAGGGAGGAAGACCTCTCAGTTTGAAGGGCGTCATATCATAAACAACATCCCGCATGTCTACGCAAAGTGTAAAAAATGTTTGTGTTGCCAGTGTTCTGAAAGAATCATGTATGTTGTGCAAGATGTGATTATAATAACCAATATACGATAGATATATTCAGAAAACACAAAATATATGTTTCCAAAATATTTAATGTCAAATTGAGTGAATGTGAATAAGTAATTTATTGCACATGATGTTAAGGGGAGGCAGAGGTGAATATTTCAAAATCCACAAAATTTATCTGATTTGTTTGAAATTGATCATGGATACTAAGTATGTTATTAGTGATGGACACACCAAGTTTCAACTTTCTAAGTACAATAGTTCTGTAAACATTAATAATTTTATAAAACTTTATATCGTTTGATATAAAATTCTCCATGCACCATATTGTAAGAAATTTTCAATATTTCATTTTATTTATATGTTCAGAGAAGGTATATAAATAATGATAAGTATTAGTTTATTATATGAATAATATAGTAATACAGTTATCTTGGTGTTAATTTCATACTTTTAAGGGCACAAAATCAGAAACTAACATCGGAATATCAAAATAAGATAATAAAAATGGGGAAAAAAAATCAAATTTTCATTTTTTCTTCAGTTTTGTTCGAAAATTTCACCTCTGTCTCCCCTTAAGAACATAATTGCATCTGAGAAATAGTAAAATTAATATGCTAGTAGTTGTACACAGTTAATAGAACAAATTTCTTCATTTAAGGTATATGTACACCCACAAAACGCAAAAATTGATGAAAAATTAGAATTTTCACAATATAACAATTTTAATAGAGAATTTTCTCCTCTTTAATTTGATATAAGAATTTTCGATTTATTCCTTATGGTTTTTCAGATAAGTCCCATTTTCCAAAATGCTGCGCTATCAGCCACGGTCCCTTACTTTTGGAGTGATCTTCGTAGCGGTCAATCCCCTCGTCCAGCATTGCTTGTAAAATAAACTTCTTTCTAGTCCCGAAATACATGTATAGATATCTGGGCATGATCATTAGATTGAAAAAACTTTTTTACATGATAAAGTAATTTATAATCTTTTACTGTTAGTCATAAAACTGTAAATTTGTGTGTCAATGATGTTGTACGTCATTTTAATAAGAGTCCAAAAGTAGAAATTACAATTCTGAGGAGGATGGGCATAAACCCTGAGACAAGCACCATCGCAGGATTTGTTGCATCAATGGGAATAGGGACAAAAATGCCAAAAAAAAAAAAAAACATTCAACAGCTGAAGTTAAAACAAGGCGGAGGTATTTGAGAGGCAGAAAGAAGCTGAAACTGGACCGACATGAAGCTGCTTAAGGGGTGACATATGATGATGGAGTCTTCTAGGCTCTGAAATTTTGTGGCTTATTTCCTGTAAATAGTAATTTTAGAATATTTAATTCTTTCAAACATGATATCTCAGTCAAATATGGTGATACCAAGAAGATACTGGTGTCACTTTGAAGCTTGAAATGTCCCCTAGTGCCTGACAATGAGTAAAATAACATTAATATAATTAATAATTATCTATGGATTTTTACATAATTTATGCAACATGAAATATTATTGTAAGTTACATATATGGTAATATTAAATTAATGTAAATAAAAATAAAAAATAGCTCTATGTCAGGCACTAAAGAATAGTTTTAGCTATAAAACAGTGAAAAAACTGTGGCTCTATCTTAAAAACAGCATGAGCTATCATGTTTCAAGTTGCATGTCAAAATTATAAACAAAATAATTTTTAAAAGCAATTTAGACATAATTTGAAGGGATCTGTTCACTTCATTCTCTTTCTGGTACCATTCTCAATTGTATAAAAATTTTACAGAGCAAAATTATACAAAACAAAATGTTTTGTATGTAAAGGTGTACATATACCTTAGGCACAACATAATTTTCCTTAGAAGAGTGTATACTGATCTCATTATCTTCTGAAATTAATTCTCAACTCTTTAATTACAGCCATCAAGTCTGTAGTAAGATATTACAAATAAGATTTATAATAATAGAAAAATTGACGATAAGACGTGTGGGTCAAAATGACCGGTGCTGGTCGTACTGGGTAGTTTGAAAGTTGCGGTCCTCTTAGTGTTAAATAATGGAAGTATTTTATATGCAAAAGAAATGGACACGAATGAGTTTATGCCTTGCGTTTTCGGGTAGAGTTGAGATGTAATAGAATGGAGCATTAACAAATGATGTAATTGCTTGGTGCTTGTTGCAGGAGAGGGTCAAGGCGACTCGGAAACTGTTCCCGTTGGAACCGAACTCCACCAGCAAGCACCCGCTACAGCAGCCTCAGTCACTGTGGCGTCGGCCAAGCCTCGGGGCAAGCGTCGCGGCGCCACTGTTTCGAGAGACAACGGCGCCACCGCCACTATGAACGGCGCCGCCACCACCACGACAACGGACCACCACAACAACAACAATAACAACAACCCTCCCGTGAAGACGGAAAGACTGAGCCCCTCCACCACCACGTCTTCCACGACCCCCACCACCACCACCACCGTGACGGGCAGCGCTGCCGGGAATGCGGCGTCCAACACCCCCGATAACAACAGCTCGTCCTCCAGAAGCGCGACACCTTCTTCGTCCTACCCCGGCACGCCCCCGGGAGCGATGACGGCCGAGAGAGGTGCGAGCCCCTCGTCTTCTCCAGCGGGACACATCAAGCACATGGAGCAAATGATGAGTCGCAACTACAGCGACTTCATGCGCAGCCTGGCCGCCAAGTACAACAACGCCAATCCCAACGAGTGAGTACTCCAGCCGAGCCAAGTGATAGCTACTTTCTTTCGTCTCTAAAAGGGACTTTTCTTGCCACTGTGTTTCTCATTGCAGAAAGGAAAATATTCCCTTAATTTTAATCTTAATGAATCAATATTTTATTTTCTATTTCCAACTATTAGGACGAGAGTTGATCAACATTTATTGCTAGAACGTCTCTGAGAATAGGAAATGGATCGAATTCTGAGGACGAGAGTTAATCAACATTTATTGGTAGAAAGTCTCTGAGAATAGGAAATGGATCGAATTCTCAGGACGAGAGTTGATCCACATTTATTGCTAGAACATCTCTGAGAATAGGAAGTGGATCGAATTCTCAGGACGAGAGTTAATCAACATTTATTGCTAGAAAGTCTCTGAGAATAGGAAATGAATCGAATTCTGAGGACGAGAGTTAATCAACATTTATTGCTAGAAAGTCTCTGAGAATAGGAAATGGATCGAATTCTGAGGACGAGAGTTAATCAACATTTGTTGCTAGAAAGTCTCTGAGAATAAGAAATGGATCGAATTCTGAGGACGAGATATATCAACATTTGTTGCTAGAAAGTCTCTGAGAATAGGAAATGGATCGAATTCTGAGGACGAGTTAATCAACATTTGTTGCTAGAAAGTCTATGAGAATAGGAAATGGATCGAATTCTGAGGACGACAGTTGATCAACATTTATTGCTAGAAAGTCTCTGAGAATAGGAAATGGATCGAATTCTGAGGACGAGTTAATCAACATTTATTGCTAGAAAGTCTCTGAGAATAGGAAATGGATCGAATTCTGAGGACGAGAGTTAATCAACATTTATTCCTAGAACGTCTCTGAGAATAGGAAATGGATCGAATTCTCAGGACGAGAGCTGATCAACATTTATTACTAGAAAGTCTCTGGGAATAGGAAATGGATCGAATTTTCAGGATGAGAGTTGATCAACATTATTGTTAGAACGTCTCTGAGAATAGGAAATGGATCGAATTCTCAGAACGAGAGTTGATCAACATTATTGCTAGAACGTCTCTGAGAATAGGAAATGGATCGAATTCTCAGAACGAGAGTTGATCAACATTATTGCTAGAACGTCTCTGAGAATAGGAAATGGATCGAATTCTCAGGACGAGAGCTGATCAACATTTATTACTAGAAAGTCTCTGGGAATAGGAAATGGATCGAATTTTCAGGATGAGAGTTGATAAACATTTCTTTGCTAGAAAGTCTCTGAGAATAGGAAATGGATCGAATTCGGAAGAAGAGAGCTGATCAACATTTATTGCTAGAAAATTTCTGAGAATAGGAAATGGATCGAATTCTCAGAACGAGAGTTGATCAACATTATTGCTAGAACGTCTCTGAGAATAGGAAATGGATCGAATTCTCAGAACGAGAGTTGATCAACATTGTTGCTAGAACGTCTCTGAGAATAGGAAATGGATCGAATTCTCAGGACGAGAGCTGATCAACATTTATTACTAGAAAGTCTCTGGGAATAGGAAATGGATCGAATTTTCAGGATGAGAGTTGATAAACATTTCTTGCTAGAAAGTCTCTGAGAATAGGAAATGGATCGAATTCGGAAGAAGAGAGCTGATCAACATTTATTGCTAGAAAATTTCTGAGAATAGGAAATGGATCGAATTCTCAGGACGAGAGTTGATCAACATTATTGCTAGAACGTCTCTGAGAATAGGAAATGGATCGAATTCTCAGAACGAGAGTTGATCAACATTATTGCTAGAACGTCTCTGAGAATAGGAAATGGATCGAATTCTCACAACGAGAGTTGATCAACATTATTGCTAGAACGTCTCTGAGAATAGGAAATGGATCGAATTCTCAGGACGAGAGCTGATCAACATTTATTACTAGAAAGTCTCTGGGAATAGGAAATGGATCGAATTTTCAGGATGAGAGTTGATAAACATTTCTTGCTAGAAAGTCTCTGAGAATAGGAAATGGATCGAATTCTCAGGACGAGAGCTGATCAACATTTATTACTAGAAGGTCGAATTTTCAGGATGAGAGTTGATAAACATTTCTTGCTAGAAAGTCTCTGAGAATAGGAAATGGATCGAATTCGGAAGAAGAGAGCTGATCAACATTTATTGCTAGAAAATTTCTTAGAATAGGAAATGGATCGAATTCTCAGAACGAGAGTTGATCAACATTATTGCTAGAACGTCTCTGAGAATAGGAAATGGATCGAATTCTCAGGACGAGAGCTGATCAACATTTATTACTAGAAAGTCTCTGGGAATAGGAAATGGATCGAATTCTCAGGATGAGAGCTGATCAACATTTATTGATAGGAAGTATCTGAGAATTGGAAATGCATCGAATTCGGAAGACGAGAGTTGATCAACATTTATTGCTGGGAAGTCTCCGGGAAAGGAAGTGAATCATCGAATTCTCAAGACTAGAGTTGATCAACATTTATTGCTAGAAAATTTGTGAGAATAGGAAATGCACCGAATTCCTATTTGTCAGATAGGTGAGACCACAAGTTTAATTTTCTATTGTTTTCCTCAACCGTATCCTGGCCCTGATGGTAAACTCTGTATAAGTTTCACCCTGAAGACTGAAATAAGTTGAGTTTAAAAACTAAAAATGACAGATAGATAGGCAAGACATTCGTGCCAAGAGAAAAACCTCTCGGGCGATCTTATTCCTGTTAAACTTTGTATCTCAATGATCTGAAATAGAAAAAGAACACATTTCAGCAAACTCTGAAAAATCAGAGAGCACGTAATAAAATTAAGGTTAATTAAAATACTATTTGAAAACACATCTTGGTTCCTCGGATTCATTTCAAATAATCCAGGGCGTCCTAAGATCACAGGCTGGGAACTGCTGGTATAGAAGAAAACATTTGCGAGAAAGTACTTTCAATGTTCGAGAAAAATAGCATTGTCACTTTGGAATATGCATAAGCGAAGTAAGAATTTCGAAGAGAGAGAACAGTGTTATTGTATATTATATATTTTTGTTTTATTTCTGGATTAATTCAGTCCACAAGGTTGGAGTGAAAACTGTAGCACATAGAAATTATACAAAAGAGGCGCTGAGGAGACGAAGTTCTTGAGGACGTAATGGACAGCGTAATCATTATTTATCAACATAGATTGACAATGAAACTTCATCGTAAGGATCAGAATAAACAAGATGGCTTGTTTATTATCGTCATCATCATCATCATCATCATCATCATCATCATCATCATCATCATCATCATCATCATCATCGTCGTCGTCGTCGTCGTGGATTAGGCTTCCCTAACCTGTTCTGGCTCCAAAAATTGTTAATTCTGGCTTCATTTGTCTTTATATATATTTCTCCTCCATGCAGTTCTATATTTCTAAGCAGTGGTGGCTCGTACATGAAACGAAATGTGAACTACACTGTTATATTAGTGGCGACTTCTACTGTTATTTTGTTATTCTATATTCTGGCTTTCGCAAAGTATTATTCTTTAAGTGTGCTTTATATTGTTTATTCTTGAAAATGAGGGAAAATCATATTACGGAAGTACAATACTACCGTTTAATACATCACCACTCATTGGCACTTCTCTGTATCGCTGTCGCTTGTAACGAGTTGGTTTAAATTTAGGTTTTCGTGGTTTCAGCACAAGAGAGCAACTATGGTGAGAGCCAGTCACTGAACGCTACAATGGTCCAATTGCTCTCCAAAGCTTTGCCTGAAAAGCGATAGAGCTTTTATACAAATCTGCCAATTAAGGTAATGAGTTGTAATAATTGGTGACACATTTTGTCCACACAGCAGGGCCACTCGAAAGCGCTGCTAAGTTACTATGTGTTAAAGTGAATTCTGCAGTTGTAGAGGTGGTGAAATAAGTGCTGAGGAAGGCGTAGAATTGTGCCAGAGCGAGAGAGAGTATAGGCCTACGTATAGTCATGGCCTGCATGGAGTTGTTGCAGAGATATCGATTGTACTGTATTGTATTTATTAACATTCCATGGTATTCATACATTGCTTTACAGGTAGAATATGGAACAAGTAAAAAAACTTAATACTATTATAAAATCTTAATTTATAGTCACAGTCTAGATGAAATATATACAGACGAGATTTACAATATAGTCTACTAGTACAACACATAGTTTTAGTATCAATTTCATGAAGTGTTATTGAATGTCATGAATTCACCTACAGAATAGAAGGCGTGAGAAATTAGGTACTTCTTCAATTTGGCCCTAAATAATTTTATGTTTTGAGTTTCATTTTTTATATCGATAGGGAAGCTGTTAAAAATTTTTACTGCCATATAACGCACTCCTTTTTGATAGCACGATAGACTTGCCGATGGAGTATGAAAGTCATTTTTTGACGTGTATTTATGCTATGAACTGTTGAATTAGTTACAAAGTTTTCACGATTACATATGAGGAGGAGTCTTGAAATTAAGGTCAGATTTGAGAAATACAATCACGCCTCCATCCTCAAGAGTTTGTCTGCAGTAACTAGCACCTAATTTATATCCTTCCGGTGAGAGAGGCAATATTTCCTGTTGTTTCATATGGTGTTCGGTAATACATAGCACATTCGGATTTAAATGTTCGGAATCTAAGGATGCAAGGAGTTCGATGGGCTGCAAGTTTGAACATTTATCGGAAGAATGCAAGTAATTACTGTAACATCTGGCTCTTGTATTATCTGAAAGAAATACTTGTGTCCTTGGTCCGTATCCACTCTTCGCGATCTTTTCAGCAGGCCTACTTCCCCTGACGTCATGAATGAACCTGGGATGCAGATCTTGGAACTACACAGTACCGGCGGACGTGAGACGAGAATCCACAGCACCAAGTTTGACGTAACGTAGAATATATCGTAATGCCAATGCAGTGCTCACGAAGGTGTAAGGCCGTTGTAAATAATTTAAAACTTACTTAGCAGTAATGGCTCATTCGTGACTTAGCGGTTAGACGACTCCCAGGGTTCGATCTCAGGCAGACCCGGTGAAGGTCGTGATGAACCAGTAGATAAAACACTGGTAATAATCAATAGCAATAAAACCAAGCATGGCCACATGAGCGGTCCCCTTCGTCAACCATTAAATCTTATTAAACTCATTGCATACTCCAGTTTACTATTGATCATTTCACTACACGCGCACCGTTAGCCTGTGTTCAGATCCTGTCGAGTCCAAGCGGAATGTGTGGTGCACAAAGAGGGTATTCGAGCAGTTTCTGATCATTTATACCGTTTAATAATCTCAACTGGGACATGCAAATCACAGAAACCTGCAGAAAAGTATATTATATTAGCCATGTACTAAAAAGGGTAAATGTTCATCTTCCCTCTTGCTTAAAAAAGTCCCTTGTGCAGACGCTTGTATTTCCCTATTTTGACTATGCTGACATTTTACTGACTGACCCTTCCAGCGACAACAAAACGAAACTTCAACGTGCTCATAATTTGTGTGTACGTTTTGTAAGCAATGTTCGTAAATATGATCATATTACCCCATCCCTGGAAGCAATAGGTTGGCTTAAACTATATAAGAAAATAAATTTACATTCACTTCTCCTTCTCTTCGAAATCTTGAACTCTTCTATTCCTTCGTACCTGTCGTCTCGCTTCATTTACCTTTCTTCCCACCACAATCTGAACAAACACTCTCGCCATGAAACAATACTAACAATACCATCCCATCGCACCTCCTCATACTCATCTTCTGTCACAATAGCCCTGCCAAGACTCTGGAATTCGTTACCTGCTAGCATCAGGGACTGTCGAAATAAAATTCAATTCAAACGCAAACTTACTAGGCACTTGGTCAGTAATTGAGACTCGTTCAGACATGGTTTCTTGTAAATAGTTCTCTTAATATATCACAAAATATTTCAATATCCGGTAATTTCATCACTATAGAATTTTGTTATTCTAGGTTTAATTTGTAATTCAGTAAATAGAAAAGTATTCTTTGTTCTACTATGATAAATTGTCTAGCTTTAATTAATCAGGTAATCTTGTCGTACTTTAATTTTTATTGTAATTGTAATTGTAAATTTAATATTCATTGTAATTTTATAGTTCATATTATAGTTGTAATCCCCTGGTAGAGGGGCAGAGAAGGCCTCGTGGCCTTATCTCTACCAGGTTAAATAAATAAATACTACTAAATACTACTACTACTAAATTTCACCAATTTTCCATTAGTAATCATAATTATTGATACCCTAGATATAAGACTTGTTAATGGGATGATGATTAGAGAGAACACAGAATTTCGCATTCATTTCGAAAAGAAATCGTGGTAAAAATGTTATATTTGGCGTTTCGTCGCTAATTAGTTGTAAGATTATCGCAATAAATTTCGTATAAATTGGAAAGGAATTTTTACGTGAAAAATAACTCTGTATCATGTATTATGGGTCAAAATAATGATAGGAAAGTTTTTATACATAAATTTATTCTATATTTATTCCGATCCTGTGCAAATTTTAAATAATTTTTATTAATATATAATAATTTGAAAAAATACTGAAAATTAGCTTGAAATATCAAATTAACATGATTTTGTGGGTAGATGCGCTGAATAGTTTAGTACGATGGAACAGCTATTTTAACGGAATTACCTATTTGATTTATGAAAAAGGATGTAAAATAAAAATAGTACTATTTTAATATTACTAGTACATATAATACGCTTGCAATAATAAATTATGATTATACATATTGTATATTAAAACAAACACTCACTCGGAACATACTTCAGAAGCCAAGTTCTAACTGCTGGGTCGTCCACCTTTGCAATAGGAATATTTGCACTCAAAAACATTTTCGTAGTATCCATTACAAACTCCATTTTTTCTTGTTTGGATTGTTTGGATTAACTATTTTTGATCGATTAATCTTACAACAGAAATTGATCGATTAATCGATTAAATCCCACAACACTACTGAAAATCCCCCCAGAGACCACTATGAGGAAGGGAAGTGATTGATTCCCTATAAGAAACCATCTTTCGTTCATGTGTCTTTAACATACTCGTAAAAAGTTACAATTGTAGTAGAAACTCTCCTGCCCATTCTGGAAAACAATTTGCAAGCTGTTTTCTGCAATTTCACAATCTCTCACAGAAATGAGTCATGATTAAGTAGATCGATTGCCACAGTTGCTGTAGTCCATGTAATTATTAAACACTAAATTAGATTAGACATGTTACGAGGCGCATCCAGAAAGTAAGTTTCCCGATTTTTTCCCCTTGAAAGTAAACGTAATTAGCCGTGTCAATTGCGCATGCGTAACAGATTATGACGTATCAATCATATGCCAGCCGGACGGGTCCCGCCTGGTGCCAGTAGCGTGGCAGCAGTGGTCCGAAATGGAAGCTCTTATTCCTTCTTCCGCCGCCTGCGAGGTTCGGTCGGTGATAAAGTTCTTTAATGCACAAAGCATTGCGCCAATTGAAATTCATCGGCAGCTCTGTCAGGCGTATGGGCCGAACATACCCTCCTCTCTCTCTCCCTCTCTTTCTCTTTTTTCAAGAAATTCCTGTCCTCTGGTGAGCGTTTTGGCAACGACGAAGAGCTGAAGACGTCTGTCACACGCTGGTTCCATTCACAGGCGGCAGAGTTCTACGACAGAGGGATACAAACGTTGATCCCAAGATACAAGTGTCTCAATTCTGATGGTGGCTATGTTGAAAAATAGCTGAAAAATTGCTGTACCTGTTGCCAATAAATGTTTTCCTGAAAGTGTGTGTTCTTTTTTTTTTAAATAGGGAAACTTACTTTCTGGATGCGCCTCGTACATAATTAAATGTCCAGATAGTAATGTGATTAATTTTCTTTGCAGTTACTTCAGCACGCCTGCACGGAACGGCTACCCTGTGGGCCTGGATCCGCGGTTCACCCCTTTCAAGACTGGAGCAACACCGTTCGTAGGCCTCATGGCGCCGTTGGCGACTACAACCATGCCATCTCCAGGCCAGCACAAGAACAACAACACAACAGTCAGCAACAACACAACGTCCACGTCAACAAGCAATCCTATCGGGAGTACCACAGCTTCCTTGAAAGACTCTGTCGGTGACACAAACCATCTGAAAAAGCCGTCGGCGTCGTCAGTGGAAGCCCAGCAAGCCTTGTATGCCGCTGCAGCCAACTTCGGGGCAAACCCCTTCACTACGGCCGCAGGGGGCAATACCCCAATGTTCCCCCACTCATAGATATGAGCTCCACGCAAGCTCTTTTGAGTATGGTACGAACTGCAAGTGCGCATAATGCTTCTCAGCTAGAGACGTACCTGAAGGGCGCTATCAAGAGGCCGCCGCCTTCGGAAAGCAGTCCACTCGACCTATCCTCGGCTTCGATTCCTACTTACGGAAAGAGATCTAGGACTAGCAAAGCTCTAGGTGGTGCTAGTGAAAATATTTTCTTGAACAGTGATTCGTTGCTTCACGTGCCGATGGTTGATGCGTTGAGGACTACGAAGGAAAGACTAGGTAAGAGAACTGGGAGTGTTTCGCCGAAACCGCCCGTGAGAAATAGTGGAGGAAGTTCTGCAGGAAGTAGTCCAAGGTTGTTGCCGTCGTCGACGGTAACGTCAGCGACGGTGTCAGCTGGTCAGCAGCATCTCTTGGGGAGGAACTTGCCGTGCTTGTCCATGTGTTCTGCGGATAGGGCGTGTTCTTCCGGGGCTGATTCGCAAGCCATCGCACATTGGAGCGTGGACGACGTGTGCAGTTTCATAGCGTCCATCGATATCTGCGCAGAATACGCACCGGTAAGTGTATTCCTTTCACACTATGTCGAACTTCTTCAGAAGAATGCTGATAGTGGAACTTTACGCCACTCAGCATAAAAACATCCCGTCAGAAACCTCCTCAATGCATGTGAAACTGTTACTTAGATAGCTGCTTACCAAGTGATTACACTGCGTCGCTCCTGTGGACGAGGCTACTACAGTATAAATTTATCTGTTACGTTGAGGGATGTCTTAGTGATCTGATTGTATAGTCCGGGTCAGCTTACTTCATATCGTAAGGGTGAAACCTAACCATTTTTCCTCCATTACTACATATGCTAGTGGATTTTAGTGATTTTCTAGTTTGCAGGTTGAATTTTCATTTACCAACTTCGTTTAGAATTTCGATACTGATAAATACTACAAATGGTAGTGATTTTGTAACTGTTATGTTGGCAGCTGAGACAAATGTTGTCAATACTGGAGTGCCATGAAATTAAAATTGTACTAGATTTCTGATACGGTTACTTGAAGCTAGTGAAATTTGAACATACTAATTAATTAATATTAATACATAATATTTATTTCATGTGTTGCGTTGTGGTTATAATTCAAGACTATAGTCAGATAAGTTTTCGGAGTTAGTACTAACAATTTTATGCGGTCAGGTTCGATCCCAGGTGGTGACAGGATTTTTTCTCGTTGCCAAACTTTCAGAACGGCCCCGAGGTTCACTCAGCCTCCTATAAAATTGAGTACCGGGTCTTTCCCGGGGGTAAAAGGCGGTCAGAGCGTGGTGCCGACCACACCACCTCATTCTAGTGCCGAGGTCATGGAAAGCATGGGGCTCTACCTCTATGCCCCCCAAATGCCTTCATGGCATGTTACGGGGATACCTTTACCTTTTACCAAACAAATACATTTTTAGGTTAAGTCTCGTAAATCAATTGTTTAGTCAAATCAATGAATTTCGTATTGCCAGACAAAATACCTAACATGTTGATCCCTTTCTCGTATAGTTTGCCTACGAAAATATATTACTAATTATTGAATTATTTAGAATAACCTTTCAACATTAATGTAAAGTACGGTACGTAAATAAGTCATTCATTAGGATGGTGTGATATCTGGTAACAGTTGGCAACACTGACAAGACGGCAATATTTGCTGTTTAGGAACTGTTCTTATCTGATCCTCACTATAGACAGGGCCCCGCAACGAGCGTAGTGCGTCATTATTAAGAATATACGTTTATTAGTACGAAATAAACTAAGTTTTCTCTTATTAATTAGCTAGTGTAAAAACCGACTTTAGTAATTGTAATATATAATAGGTTAGCTCTTTACCAGATCCAACATAAGTTATAGATTAGGTAACATAACATCTTCGTTGAATTTTTTTATATTGTTCTTTGTTTTCCAAGAACAAAATTATTCATGTTGCTTTTTATATCTTATTCTGATTTGATAGGGATCAGTTTCATAATTGCTTTCTTGGACTTATCTGAAATACTTCATGGAACATCAATTTCTACAACATCTAAACAGGGTTGCTAGCTTCAGCGACAAGTCGCGAGATCTAGGGGGTTTTGAGGGGTTATCTGACAAAAATTATGAACAGCTATCAACGACTTTTCTGGAATTTTTAGTTAGCAATTTTTACGTTTTTAAATAATTTGAACTGTTTTAACAAGATGTATTTGGAAACATTAATTTTATATTTTGACATTTTTAATATTATGATAGAGAAAACATTTTCCTTGGTACAATTCCAAAACTCTATAAGAACACCCTGCACGACGTATCATGACGTCTTCCCTCCGGCGAATTCTTGGCGTTGTTAAATGGTGTAATATTTCATCAAAGTAAATTTTTGGATTGAGATGTACCTGTAGGCCTACAAATATTCTGCCGGGGCTAACATCGCTATATTGCTATATTGCCTCACTTCCTCTTTTCTATTCGAATCCTGAGCTAGAACGTCCGTTCATCCAGCATAACTTAGTAAAACCAAAATTACTCAATAGAATTCACATCAAAGCAGTAAAAGCTATACCTCACACCAGGAACATCTTGAGAATTTCGGGAAAAAACGAGTTATAAGTACCAAATTTTCTGAAAGTTTCTGCGGAAGACTGGAAATACTGATGCGTATTTACGTTCCACTTCCAGCCTATATGAATCCATCGTCTTCCACGTCAGCTGCTACAGTAGAAGAGGACAATATAGATGATTTATATCTCTGAAAGTTACGATACATTTTAGCTATTATTAATCTTATCCGTTCGATTAGGTACGCTTTTTTACTTGTAAATTGAATTTAGTGACTTTTTAGAGATATTAGACATCTTATTTGGCGACTTTCAGGTGACAATTGTTGGCAACACTGCATCTAAATATTCCTCCATGATTATTTCATATGTCGACTGATTGTTGAACAGTATCGATTCTTTCATTAATGGTATCGACTGTTTGAATGGTGGGCCCTGAAGTGAGTATAATGTCTAAATATTAATATTATTTCAATAAAAATAAGGAGATTAAACATAAACTCAGTATGAAATTAAATGTTGTGCGTGACAAGGGCTAAAGTGTGGCCGAGCCGTCATCTCAACTCGTATGTAAAATCTTACTTTCGGTCATGTAGGCTAACTTAAAAAATAGTCTGTATTTATTCTGAGCTCGAATTGACCATTATGTCTATTAGCGAACTGTACTGTTTTATTTTTAATCGCGTTTCAAGAATTGTTAAAAGAATGACTGAGATTGGTGAAATGCAGAACTGTGGATTTCATACCACGCGCAAAAGTGTACAATATCTGATTTTCTTATTTTCACTTCTCCCATTCCTTTTTCTTCTTCTCCTTCTAGTTTTGACTCGTACTTCCTCATTATTGTAAATCTTCTTCGCCTCTATTTTCATTCTTTTTTCTTCTTCGCCTCTATTTTCATTGTTTTTTCTTCTTCGCCACTATATTCATTCTTTTTTCTTCTTCGCCTCTATTTTCATTCTTTATTCTTCTTCGCCTCTATTTTCATTCTTTTTTTCTTCGCCTCTATTTTCATTCTTTTTTCTTCTTCGCCTCTATTTTCATTCTTTTTTCTTCTTCGCCTCTATTTTCATTCTTTTTTCTTCTTCGCCTCTATTTTCATCCTTTTTTTTCTTCGCCTGTATTTTCATCCTTTTTTTCTTCTTCGCCTCTATTTTCATCCTTTTTCCTTCTTCGCCTCTATTTTCATCTTTTTTTCTTCTTCGCCTCTATTTTCATTCTTTTTTCTTCTTCGCCTCTATTTTCATCCTTTTTCTTCTTCGCCTCTATTTTCATTCTTTTTTCTTCTTCGCCTCTATTTTCATCCTTTTTCCTTCTTCGCCTCTATTTTCATCCTTTTTTCTTCTTCGCCTCTATTTTCATTCTTTTTTCTTCTTCGCCTCTATTTTCATCCTTTTTTCTTCTTCGCCTCTATTTTCATTCTTTTTTCTTCTTCGCCTCTATTTTCATCCTTTTTTCTTCTTCGCCTCTATTTTCATCCATTTTTCTTCTTCGCCTCTATTTTCATCCTTTTTTTCTAATTCGCCTGTATTTTCATCCTTTTTTCTTCTTCGCCTCTATTGTCATCCTTTTTTCATCTGCGCCTCTATTTTCACTCTTTTTTCTACTTCGCCTCTATTTTCATCCTTTTTTGTTCTTCGCCTCTATTTTCATTCTTTTTTCTTCTTCGCCTCTATTTTCATCCTTTTTTCTTCTTCGCCTCTATTTTCATTCTTTTTTCTTCTTCGCCTCTATTTTCATCCTTTTTTCTTCTTCGCCTCTGTTTTCATCCTTTTTTCTTCTTCGCCTCTATTTTCATTCTTTTTCTTCTTCACCTCTATTTTCATTCTTTTTTCTACTTTGCCTCTATTTTCATTCTTTTTTCTAATTCGCCTCTATTTTCATTCTTTTTTCTTCTTCACCTCTATTTTCATTCTTTTTTCTAATTCGCCTCTATTTTCATTCTTTTTTCTTCTTCGCCTCTATTTTCATCCTTTTTTCTTCTTCGCTGTATTTTCATCCTTTTTTCTTCTTCGCCTCTATTTTCATCCTTTTTTGTTCTTCGCCTCTATTTTCATTCTTTTTTCTTCTTCGCCTCTATTTTCATCCTTTTTTCTTCTTCGCCTCTATTTTCATCCTTTTTCTTCTTCGCCTCTATTTTCATCCTTTTTTCTTCTTCGCCTCTATTTTCATCCTTTTTTCTTCTTCGCCTCTATTTTCATTCTCTTTTCTTCTTCCATCTCTTCAGATTCCTCTCCATCTTCTTACACCTGATGAAGAAGGTAAATGCGATCCGTGAAGCGTCGTGTTATGTAATTTCAGCAGCAGGAAAAAGAAGGAAAAAAATACAAATTTTCTCTTCGATAATAAAGACAGCATGTTGACTTGGTTTTCGAGAATTCTGAAACGGGTTACGTAGATGTTCACATGCAAGTTTTGTGTAACGTTCGTGTTAAGACCTTGAAGTGACCGCAAGAGAAATGGGCTCCGCGTAACAGTCGCCAAATATTTGCAGAAGCGATTTAGCCGGGCGACTAAAGCTAACAGTCACAAAGGACAGTGTTGCACATGACGTCCGTTACGAGTCGTTAAGGAAGGAACGCAAATAGGAACCAGGTTAAAGATAAAGAGTTATTGCACAGGTGTGGAGCTTAACCCTTCCATCTGTGACCCACCTTCGAGATCGTGTGTATGCAGTTGCATTGTACCAGCTAACAAGACATCTGCTGTTTGTTTTATGTCTTAAATATTGGTACTACGCGCGAGATTGATGGCGTATGATTTTATAACACAGCAGGCTCTTGCTCGTAGCGGAATTGTGTCGTAATTTAACAATGCAGATGAGGGTGAATGAATATAATATCCCGCTGCACATTTTCGGACCCCACGGTCGTAACGTTACGTTATCTTCACAAGTGAAACTGTAGCTCAGGAAGTAAGGTGATTGATTCGTATCACGCAAATCGAGCTTTGAGCTTTGACAGAAAACTATGGCAGTTCGTCTTTTTAAAACTTATGCCCGGTTTCCGGTACACCCCAGTTAACTGTTAGTTTAACTGCTGTTATAAATTTAACTGTACTGATAATTTTCATGAGTTTCCGGAAAGTTAAATGTAGATTTATCAGTGCTTGTAACTGACAGCTGAGGTAACTTCAAGTTCAGTATCTATTCTCGTTCATAGATGTCTCCACTAGTATTTTGTTAGTATTTTTTTTTTTTTAGTTATTTATAGTTAGTTTTGTTTTCAGAAGTTTTCATTTAATAGTAATGTGGATGATAGGTACACAGTGCGCTCTGTACTAGTAGGTGCAAGACTTTTTAATTAAAGAACTGTGTGATTAACGATAGTGTACAGTAGTGGCAAAAAAATCCGAACCGACCCTTGTAGCTGATTTCAGAGCCTTGTTCACTCAGAGCACGATAGACTGGTAACTAAGACTTTCGTAGTTGGAATCCCGCCTGGGAAGGAAACTTTTTTTTGTTCCTTATTCAAATTTATTCCAAATACTTTTCGATTGCAGCGATATTTTACTAACTTATTATTCCCAGAACATGAATTTTACCAGCAATCGAAAAGTATTGGGAATAAATTTGAATAAGAAACAAAAAAAAGTTTCCTTCCCAGGCAGGATTCGAACTACGAAAGCCTTTGTTACCACTCTATTGTGCTCTGGAGTGAACAAGGCCCTGAAATCAGCTACAAGGGTCGGTCCGGTTTTTTTATTTTGCCCTACTGTACATGTACACTTCCATCTCAATCGTAATATGATAAAAAAAGCAATAGTTGTTGGTATTTGGCGTGATCATCGAGGTATATTATAATACTAGCGGAGAGAGAGCTAGATGTAACTTCTGCAACAAAATTGCAACCGTATTCAGCTGTGGTGGCTATGGCAGCCATATTGATACACATGCAAACATATTTTACATTCGTCCATATGAATGCTTTCATGTGTTCAAATGGATTTTTCGGAGTCCGAAGTACCATTGGCATTGGTAGAGCACCCAAGAGTAAAATATTCCTTGACTGACGAAATGGAATCTGAAGTGGATCACGAAAATTAAGTTCGAGATATCCGAAATTGTCTTTACAAACAAACATTATTATCCTAACATGTAATGGAAAGTAAATCATTTACCATAAGTTACGTAAATAAAACGCCAGCATTTCAAACTATTACCGATAATATATCAGTTAATTTATTGTGGTCTATATTACTTACTTACTGGCTTTTAAGGAACCCGGAGGTTCATTGCCGCCCTCACATAAGCCCGCCATTGATCCCTATCCTGAGCAAGATTAATCCATTCTCTATCATCATACCCCACCTCCCTCAAATCCATTTTAATATTATCCTCCCATCTACGTTTGGGCCTCCCTAAAGGTCTTTTTCCCTCCGGTCTCCCAACTAACAGTCTATATGCATTTCTGGATTCGCCCATACGTGCTACATGCCCTGCCCATCTCAAACGTCTGGATTTAATGTTCCTAATTATGTCAGGTGAAGAATACAATGCGTGCAGCTCTGCGTTGTGTAACTTTCTCCATTCTCCTGTAACTTCATCCCTCTTAGCCCCAAATATTTTCCTAAGCACCTTATTCTCATACACCCTTAACCTATGTTCTTCTCTAAGAGTGAGAGTCCAAGTTACACAGCCATATAGAAGAACCGGTAATATAACTGTTTTATAAATTCTAACTTTCAGATTTTTGGATAGCAGACTGGATGATAAGAGCTTCTCAACCGAATAATAACACGCATTTCCCATATTTATTCTGCGTTTAATTTCCTCCCGAGTGTCATTTATATTTGTTACTGTTGCTCCAAGATATTTGAATTTTTCCACCTCTTCGAAGGATAAATTTCCAATTTTTATATTTCCATTTCGTACAATATTCCCGTCACGAGACATAATCATATACTTTGTCTTTTCGGGATTTAGTTCCAAACCGATCGCTTTACTTGCTTCAAGTAAAATTTCCGTGTTATATAATGTAATATATAATATAATATAATATAATATAATATAATATAATATAATATAATATAATATAATATAATATAATATGTAATATTATATTATATAATTTAAGTTATTTGAAGGGTTCACAACCATAGTGGGCCAAGCGCCATTTACTGAATACGTAGAAAACAAGGGTTAAAATTAAGTTATTACCATAATTCAATGGAAAGCTATAACAAGTAAAATAAAATATACACATTAAATCTAAATGATGTCAATCTTCATTAAACTATGGTTGCATGTAATAAAAATTAAGAAACATGTTAAAGGAATTGTCATTGCACCAAATGAGTGTCTCTAGACCAAAATAATCGCATTTTAATTATTTGGATGCAATTTAAATTAAGTAACATATTAAACGATTTATCCTTCCATCAAACACGAATGTTCCCTGGATCAAACGTCCTATTTTAATTATGTAATTACTTTATATTTATTTCTAACGGGTGCAGAGGAGCGCACGTGTACGGCTAGTTTTAAAATAAATTCCGAACATAATAATAACGACACCGTTGGTCACAACCGTTATTTTATGAGATACAGTAATACGCTTGTAAATATGCGGCACATAAAGTAGCGATGGAGCTGCAGCAAATTCTCTGATCCACCGATGTAGCTCAGTCGGCTAAGGCGCTTGCTTGCCAATCCGTAGTTGCACTCGAGCGCGGGTTCGATTCCCGTTTGAGATGATTACCTGGTTGGGTTTTTTTCGAGGTTTTCCCCAACCGTAAGACAAATGTCAGGTAATCTATGACGAATCCTCGGCCTCATCTCGTTATCACCAATCCCATCGACGCTAAATAACCTCGTACTTGATACAGCGTCATTAAACAACCAAGTTAAAAACAGTAATAATAATAATAATAATAATAATAATAATAATAATAATAATAATAATAATAATAAACAGCAAGTTAGTGGACATTTAATTTGTTTAAATTATAAACAAAATTCAATCGTTTGATTATTTATGAGGTTTGTACAAGTGTTATACAACAAAAGTTGTAACTTTAATCCTGATTCCATTTCGGGAAAGTCTGTGACACTTTTTGGGTGGTTAAGCCACTCTGGGCAGAGATCCTCCGAGAATAAATTGATATTTATTAGGAAGCTGGAAAGTTGTCATTACGTTTATGTGATGTGAGGCCGGCACAGACCTATTAATCGCTCGCATTTCGAGTTTCTCCCAGAAGCTCCATTGGGGACGTGTGTTCGTTCCTTTACGCAACTCGTAATCCAGGAGTGCTGCATGTTAACGGAGCACGAGCTCCACAGGCCTCCAGTGAAAGCGAACGGAGGAGACGGAGAATGCGTGGGTGCTAGAAAAACTGTTGGTTGATTGATTGAGCCACATTATGGCACCATCGCATCCCGGGTCAAGCTTGTGCAAGCTTCTGTGCTCTTCTCGTGCACCATGAAGAAGAGCAAATAAACACCGTGAAAGTCTTCGAAGACGTGCTCTCCCTCATCGGGATCCGTTACGTATGGGAGCGACGAGCCTAGTTCTGAGAAGCGAAGAATCTTATACTGCACACACTCACTCACACACACACACTCACTCACTCACTCACTCACTCATTCATTCACTTATTCACTCACTCATTCACTTATTCACTCACTCATTCACTCACCCACTCACTCATTCACTCACCCACTCACTCATTCATTCACTCACTCACTCACTCTCTCTCTCTCTCTCTCAATCTTTGTTTTGTACAAGTTCCTTTAGGATAACAATTGGAATAAATTCAGGAGTAAAAATATAACGAACCTCTCGCTTTTAATTTTTTAATTAATTAGACGTATATTTACAATATCATAAAAGGGTTTTCGACGGATTAGAATAAATTTAATGGGGATCCTGAAGAAAATTGGTGTGGATTGGATAGAGAGGCCGATATTAAGTAATCTCTATATAAAACGAACCAAAATCAGGATAGGAGAAGAAATGTCAGAGGGAAGTGGAATAGGCAGAGGAGTATGTCAAGATGCTCTTTATCATCTACCTGTTCAACATTTACTTCGAGGATTTAGTAAAGAACTGTTTCCAGAACATGGGAGGAGTGATAGTAGGAGGAAGGAGAATGAAGTTCATAAGATTTGCTGCTGAAATGGCGTTGTTAGCAGAAGAGGAGACAATACTAAGGGATATACTACTGGAGCTAAATGACAGCTGTGAGCAGTATGGGATGAAGATAAATGCAAATAAGACGAAGACCATGGTCTTGAAAAAGAAAGTAAATGTCCAAATTCTAAATGAGGTAGTAGAACAAATGAACAGCTTCAAATACTTGGGGTGTACTATACTGTAAGCAGTAACATGAGCTGCTGCCAGGAAGTCAGAAGAAGGATAGCAATGGCAAAGGAAGCTTTTAATAGAAAAAGTAGTATCTTCTGCGGGTCTCTGAGAAAAAAAAATGAGACTAGTGAAGTGCTTTGTATGGAGTGTGGCATTGTATGTGATGGAAACTTGGACATTACGACGAAATGAAGAGAAGCCACTGAAAAAATTTGAAATGTGGATATGGAGATGAGTGGATCGTGTAAAATGGACAGACGAAATAAGAGATGATGCTGTGCTAAAAAGAATACGTGAAGAATAATGCTGAAATTATCAGGAAGAGGAAAAGGAATTGACCCAGTCACAGACTAGGAAGAAACTTTCTACTGAAGGATATACTGGAAGGAATGGTGAACGGGAAAATATTCTGGGAAAAAGAAGGTATTAGACGATACACAACATTAAGATACCATGAGTCGTATGCTGGGACCAAGAGGAAGGAGGAAAAGAGAGAGGATTGAAGAATACTGGGTTTGCAGTGAAAGGTCTGTCCTTGAGCAGAAAACTATTAATGAATTAATATCATAAATATAAATTTATGATGGGGAGCTCTATTTAATGTGGTTCCTATAGAAAAATTATCAACTTTGTTATTATGCACTTGATCAATTATTTATTTATTCATAACAGCAAATAATAGAGTATTGTTTAAAAAGCAGTTTATGTATTAAATAATGTAGTGAGCTGATACAATGAAACGTGATTATATTGAAAGAAAATTACTCGTAAGAAAGAAAATATTAGTCGAAATTAATTTATTGAACAAGTTGCACTTTTTCATATTTTTTAGTGCAACATTTCTGTTTGTGATACCCGAAAGCAAGCGGAAGTCCTCTGGGTGGGATGCTGGGAGCAAGTCTGCTGTACATGCGGGGCTTGCTTACAAATGGCGTTTAAGGAACCCGGTGGTTCATGGTTCATTGCCGCCCTCACATAACCCGCCATGGGTCGCTATCCTAAGCAAGAATAATTCAGTCCCTACTATCATATCTCACCTCTCTCAAATACATTTTAATATTATCCTCCCATCCATGTCTCTGCCTGCCGAAGTATAGCCATTTCCTTTTTAATATCTAAACACGCTTGCAGAACAGGTTTTAGTGGATGTTGCAGTTGTACCGCTGATACTTCTTTCATCAGAGCCTCGTTTGTAAAAACAGGTTGACCACTAGAAGGTGATGACGACGTGGATGGAAGACGCTGTATTTTGCATATTAGTATCCCTTACATCAGGGTTCTAAACTTTTTAAAGATAGTGAGCACCATGAAGTCGAACAGGTTTAATATGTTGTTGTTACAAATGGCTTTATTGGAATTTAATCCTCTACATATTACTACATAATAAATTACAGAGTAAGAACATAAGTCAGGTAGAAATTGGAACAAAAAAAAACAAATAACATATAGTTTCATAGTATTACAATTTTTGGAAGTAAATCCCGAAAAGACAAAGTATATGATCATGCCTCGTGACGAGAATATTGCACGAAATGGAAATATAAAAAATGGAAATTTGTCCTTTGAAGATGTGGAAAAATTCAAATACCTGGGAGCAACAGTAACAAATACAAATGATACTTGGGAGGAAATTAAACACAGAATAAATATGGGAAATGCCTGTTATTATTCGGTTGAGAAGCTCTTATCATCCAATCTGCTGTCAAAAAATCTGAAAGTTAGAATTTATAAAACAGTTATATTACCGGTTGTTCTGTATGGTTGTGAAACTTGGACTCTCACTTTGAGAGAGGAACATAGGTTAAGAGTGTTTGAGAATAAGGTGCTTAGGAAAATATTTGGCGCTAAGAGGGATGAAGTTACAGGAGAATGGAGAAAGTTACACAACGCATAACTGCACGCATTGCATTCTTCACCTGACATAATTAGGAACATTAAATCCAGACATTTGAGATGGGCAGGACATGTAGCACGTATGGGCGAATCCAGAAATGCATATAGAGTGTTAGTTGGGAGGCCGGAGAGAAAAAGACCTTTGGGGAGACCGAGACGTAGAAGGAAGATAATATTAAAATGGATTTGAGGGAGGTAGGATATGATGGTAGAGACTGGATTAATCTTGCTCAGGATAGGGACCAATGGCGGGCTTATGTGAGGGCGGCAATGAACCTTCGGGTTCCTTAAAAGCCAGTAAGTAAGTAAGTAAGTAAGTAAGCATTACAATTTACCTATTCTAAGTTTACAAATTATAAAATACAACAGAACTCGGTAAAGACAAGAAATCAAATGCAAATTGATACAATTGGAATACATTTTCATATTGTAAGATTATTTTACATACAGTAGTCTGTGTTAAAAAATTGTTAATATTACATACAATTTATAACATCCCAATATAATTTACAAATAATGTTATCTTGACTTTGGGAGCATATATTTAAACCAGGTCCTGTTAGAAAGTGATTTGAATTCATTGTTTAATATATGAACACACAATTAAATTAAATAAAAAATAGTATACGATTTTTAAAAACAATTACAGTGATAATGGGATGTTTGAACTTTGATTTTATTAAAAATTTCAGTGATGTCCAAGGATAAGCCTCTTAGATATGAATCAATAAATTAGTTGTGATCTCGCTTTGTTATGGAGATATTTCATAAGTGAGAAAGTTTTTTTTTTCTCTTCTTTCGCATGGGTAGGTCGTCCCGAACACAGCGAGAGAAACACTCTGTAGTATTTGGAATCTTTTTGTATCATCATCATCATCATCATCATCATCATCATCATCTTCTTCTTCTTCTTCTTCTTCTTCCCTAAAGTTATGAATTTCATTTTTCCTTTTGAAACAAGTATTTCAGCGTTAAAGAGGACTGAGATCTATCAATTGAAGTTCCTTACGAGCAGCTACGGTATATTATTGCCTTGAATAATCTTGATTTTCTGATAACGTCTACACAGAATTAAAAGAAATTATACAAATCAAACACGGGAAAGCCTGTAATGTTTCTGTAAAGTCGTATAATGGGTGGACAGGAACACTACTTGTTCCGGCTCATACAACAAACTTTGAATTGAAAAAGAACCTCAGGAGCGTTCGTGCTCGCGAGCACATTTTTACTCTCATGACAAGGACACCAAATATCATTCAAAGAGCACAGAGGTGTTCGCGAGCAATAGACTGAGAACGCCTGCCTTACATCCTGTACAAACCACTTGTAGTAATGCATGTTTATAATAATAGTAATAATAATAATAATAATAATAATAATAATAATAATAGTAGTAGTACCACTGAGAGAAGAATCCAAGAAGGATAGCTGCCCTTGAAAAGGGGGTACCGAGCGGTAACAGCACCTAAATTATTTGTAGGCTAGGTCAACAATATTCTATTTTAAATTTAAATTTTATTTTTATCTTATTTTATTTCAATTTAATTTGGGGGGGCAGCTATCCTCGACATGAATAATTTATTTTTCATATATAGAACTGTACAGATGGTTGTTTACAATTAACAAGGAATGTCTTAAAACATTAATGGCTGTATCTTGAAGTTCCAAAAGATCGATATGGAAACGATGAAAGAAATTGATACAAAATCTTGATATAGTGCCCCTTGCACCACAGAGCAAGCCAATTACTTCCCAGCGACAAACGGGTATGGGGTATTTCCCTTCCAGATAAGGAAAGCAGGGTTCATAATGTCTTTTCTTTTCCAGATCTGCTTCTTGTGGTTGTAATTCGGCACCCTCAAATCTTATAGTGGGATCGATTATGAAGCCAATCTTTTGATGGTTATCAATTGCTATGATGTCGGCACGTTTAGTAGAGCCAGCGGATGAAATACAATGTTATCATCATTATAATTACGTTCCTTGGTTTCATATTTTGAACGGTTGCGTAGGCCTTACAGAAGATGATGCACGCCAGTACGTGATGTTTGTTTTAGCGGCATTACACAAGTTTGAAATTGACGAATACAGAGAAGGCGTAACGTATTATGCAAGTTGAGTGCGAATTTTCGGATCCTCTGCCTTTGCTAGCTTTCTACTCCAATATTAATTAATAAAGAGGATTAGTTGTAATTTGAAGCGGTTGCCAAACCGTTGTCAGTCACGCTGCAGAGGCGCGCGGCGTGTGGGTAGTGCTCTGAATGCAGAGATCACGACATGTGGAGGCCGAGCATCCGTACAGGACAGCCTGAGCGAGCAGGTGAAAGTACGTCACGCGTGCGGGCATCACCGGTGTAAGACCAGCCTTTGATCATCCATCGTCGTAGTCCTCCGAAAGGATGCAATACAAAGTGCTGCATTGAAGTTAAATCGCTCGCTTGAACTCGGTCGAGTGTCGCACCCTCGAGTGAGGTACGATCGGTCGTGATACGCTCGTAATAAATAGAAGCACAGTACAAGGTCATCTCACAGACATATCTTATCTTGTATGGAAGGCGACAGATGAGATACACATATATTTTGCTCACACGTAAAAATAAGGCTTTATTTTCTGCGTTTATGACAAACGTTTAATGGAACAGTCAATGGAACGTACCAAAACAGGAACATGAAGTTATAAATAAAATAGTATGAAAAACTTCGATATACAGTTATTATTGTTAATTAATAATTATTCAATATTTGATTTATCACATATATAATATGATAGATCCATACATAGTGTTCCGCCTATATACTGCGACAATGTAGAAACGTTTTACAAAATATTATTGATATAGCAGTAGATTAATAACAATATTAGTACAGAGATAACGTCACAGAAAATATAATAAAACGAATAATCATGCTGCACAACTGTTACAGACGCAAAGATTGATACACTAATTATTAGAGATTATTATTATTATTATTATTATTATTAATATTATTATTAGAAAACTTGATACAGTTCTTGCATTATCGTGATTGTGTTCTCCGTTTATAATAATTACATTCACATCCAACAACATCTATCAGATGTGGCAAAAACAAAATCACTCCTGTGTGGGGGGGAAAAAAAACATTTACCTACAACATTTATATTACATTTTAAAGTAAGTTTTGTAGTTGTACTATGGAGAGGTTAGTTAAACACTGCAAAGTTTTGAAATGATAAACATCTATGATGTTACTACACAGTTCATCACTGTAAAAAGAACGAATGTCTAACGCTCGGCTTATACCGTTCGAGGATTTATCGCTCGTGACAATTTTACCCATCATGCATGTGCGCTACCTATCGGATTATGCTATGAACTACTTGGTGCTCGAGCGAAAACGTCCGATGCAGACCTCTGGTGGAATACTTGAATGCTAAAATAGAAAGAGTTAGTAGCATGTGTGGTACAAGGAACGTATAGGCTGTCAGGAATTTCTACTAGTAAATACTTTGTAAAAACTTGCTAGTTTCAATAAAGGTAAAGTTATCCCTATCACAAGTCATAGAGCAGGGAGAGGTTAAGGCTACTACCATTTGATCTTTTCTACGCAATCTGCATCAGTAGTAGTAGGGATATTAGTCTTACGTGCTTGCTGTCTTTACCTCCAAAGAAATATCTTTAATACTCATTTCTGCTAAAGCCTGAGTAAACGCCAGAGGCATAATGCTGTCGGAAGGATTGGATCAATGGAGAAAATTTATGATCTCATCGAGAATCAAAGCCGCGACCTTACTTGCCGCTTTTGCCCCCAAGGAAATATCCCTTATACTCATTTTATAATAATAATAATAATAATAATAATAATAATAATAATAATAATAATAATAATTCATTCCGTTTTTTATGCTCAAGAACAGGTCTTTCACTGCAAACCCAGCATTCTCAATCTTTCCTATTTTCTGCCTTTCCTCTTTGTTTCCGCATGTGATCCATATATCTTAATGTCTTCTATCAACATATCTTCTTTTGCCCCCATACTCTTCTCCCGTTCACCATTCCTTCCAGTGCATCCTTCAGCAGACAGTTTCTTCTCAGTTTGTAACCCAACCAATTCCTTTTTTCTCTTCCTGATCAGTTTCAGCAGTAACAATAATAATAATAATAATAATAATAATAATAATAATAATAATAATAATAATAATAATAATAAACAACTGCTTTGTGCGGAGTGTGGCATTGTATAGGCTACAAACATGGACATTATGACAATGTGAAGCGGAACGACTAGAAGCATTTGAAATGTGGATATGGAGCGTGTGAAATGGACAGACAGAAAAAAAAATGAAGCTGTGGTGGAAAGTGTGGGTGAAGAAAGAATAATGCTGAAACTAATCATGAAGAGAAAAATAAATTGACTGAGCACTGGCTAAGACGAAATTGCCTACTGAAGGATGCACTGCAAGGAATGACGAAAGGTAAAAAAAAAGTTCAGAGCAGAAGATATTAGATGATAGACAAATTTATGATACATGGATCATAATATGCGGAGACTAAGAGGAAGGCGGAAAATAGGAAAGATTGGAGGATGCTGAGTTTGCAGTGAAACACCTGCCCTTCGGTAGAACACTATGAATGAATGAATAACGATTAAATGGAAAATTATAGAACAAATAACAATCTCCAAGTACGGTACTTAGCGGTAAATGTAAATATATTCGAGAAAAAGACATATAAATTAGAAAATTAATAATAGGGTTTAGATTAGGTTAAAGGAGACTATAAACGAACTTCACAGACACAGGGGCAGCAAAGATCCAGAAAATTGTATAAAGTCACGGCCCTACCAGTTTTAATGTACGTCTGCGAAAATTGGATCCTGAGGAAAAAATATAGACGAGAATAGAGGTAGCAGAAGAAATTTATCCGGCCACTAGCTGGATTTACCACAGTAGATCAAGTTGGAGACTCAGATATCAGGAAGGAATGAAGTATCCAACCTCTGTGGAAAAAAATAGGACTTAAGAAAAATAGTTGTCACAACCAAAGAATGTAAACCATTCGCATCATAAAACAAAATATTGAGTATCAGGTCATAGATCTGCAGGACTACCAATAACGAGAGGATGGACAATTTTCTTTGAAGCAGGAACAGGACAATATGTGTAAACCTGATGATGATGATGATGATGATGATGATGATGATGATGATGATGATGATGATGATGATGGCGGTGGTGGTGGTGGAGTCAGTGGCGTAGCCAGACGATGGTGAGTTAGCCTGCTTAGTTGCGTGGGATCGTTTCTCTTTTAGGCTGATCAGCTGGTTGGTTTTTTCCGAGGTTTTCCAAACTCTAAGATGAATGAAAGTAATTTCATAACGAACCCTAGACTTATTTTAGCCAAATACGAGTACTATGTCGTTATTACCAATTACATCTAGCCTACGCTATTAACTTCGTAAGTGATACAGCGTTGTTAAATGACCGACTGAAATAAAATGATGAAGAAATGATGAAGAATAGAGGTAGCAGAATAAATTTCTCCGGCCACTTGCTGGGTTTACCACAATGGATCAAGTTGGAGACTCAGATATCAGGAAGGAATGAAGTATCCAACCTCTGTGGAAAAAAATAGGACTTAAGAAAAATAGTTGTCACAACCAAAGAATGTAAACCATTCGCATCATAAAACAAAATATTGAGTATCAGGTCATAGATCTGCAGGGCTATCAATAACGAGAGGATGGACAATTTTCTTTGAAGCAGGAACAGGACAATATGTGTAAACCTGATGATGATGATGATGATGATGATGATGATGATGATGATGATGATGATGATGATGATGATGGCGGTGGTGGTGGTGGAGTCAGTGGCGTAGCCAGACGATGGTGAGTTAACCTGCTTAGTTGCGTGGGATCGATTCTCTTTTAGGCTGATCAGCTGGTTGGTTTTTTCCGAGGTTTTCCAAACTCTAAGATGAATGAAAGTAATTTCATAACGAACCCTAGACTTATTTTAGCCAAATACGAGTACTATGTCGTTATTACCAATTACATCTAGCCTACGCTATTAACTTCGTAAGTGATACAGCGTTGTTAAATGACCGACTGAAATAAAATGATGAAGAAATGATGAAGAATAGAGGTAGCAGAATAAATTTCTCCGGCCACTTGCTGGGTTTACCACAATGGATCAAGTTGGAGACTCAGATATCAGGAAGGAATGAAGTATCCAACCTCTCTGGAAAAAAATAGGACGTAAGAAAAATAGTTGTCACAACCAAAGAATGTAAACCATTCGCATCATAAAACAAAATACTGAGTATCAGATCATAGATCTGCAGGCCTATCAGTAACGAGAGGATGGACAATTTTCAATGGAAAGAGAAGCAGGAGATGGATAATGTTGAAGTTATTGATTATTATGAAAACATGATAATGGTGGTTCACGATAAATGATTACGACAGTTATGAACAGTTATAATGTTGATCATTGGGAATTTTTTATTTTTTATTTTATTGGGTTATTTTACGACGCTGTATCAACATCTAGGTTATTTAGCGTCTGAATGATATGAAGGGTGATAATGCCGGTGAAATGAGTCCGGGGTCCAGCACCGAAAGTTACCCAGCATTTGCTCGTTTTGGGTTGAGGGAAAACCCCGGAAAAAACCTCAACCAGATAACTTGCCCCGACCGGGATTCGAACCCGGGCCACCTTGTTTCGCGGCCAGACGCGCTGACCGTTACTCCACAGGTGTGGACTGATCATTGGGAATAAGATGACGAATATAAAATATTATATTGATTATTATGGAAAATGCGACTATGATTATAATAGTGATGATTTATGAATAAATTATGAAAAAAAAATATTATAATCGTGATTATGGAGCGGAGATGAGGACTGTAACTGACAGTGGTGGAGGTCAAGACTCACTGGCTTCAGCTGACAGTGAGATTCAACACAGAGAATTAAATTGCGCTGATCAGATGATGCGAATTACCCCAGAAGATGAGATCGATAACAAGTTTCGTCTTACTTCGAAGCGTGGCTGGCAGAGGAAGTCCTTAAATTGTTCACTCCGGACCGAACGTTGCGCCTTTCCAATTCTGCCACACTTGAACAGTTAATCACTGTCGAGTCGTGTCGAATTACAGAATGACGTATTATCGCTAGTGGGGGGAGGTAACCTTCATGTAACAGCGGTGTCAGTTCATACGTTTCGTGGTTCTCAAACTTTCAAAACCGTAGCTTATAATTGGGCGGTCTCGTGAATATGAAATTAAAAGTTCGACTGTTTAACATGTCACATCACGGCCGGTAGTTAATTTTTGCGAGAACATTTGTCTTCCGTGACATTCCGATACAGAAGATAATGGGAGTTAATAATCCTTAACATTTCTTCAATACTTCATCTGCCTGCCTGTATGTATGTGTGTATGTATGTATGTATGTATGTATGTATGTATTATTCAACTGATTTAATTTGTTCGTAAATAGAAAGCACCGGTACACTGAAAGAATCCAACCAGTTGCAAAAGAAAATACATTTAAAGAGTCCAGCCAAGAGCAAACGTGGCAACAGCTGAAAGTTTTAGCAAGAAAACTTCCCCTAACTGACCTGTCAATCACTGTCATCTGTGTATAGTCCGGATCAGCTTACTTAATACCCTAAGGGTGAAACCTAGTCATTTTTCCACTATTACTAAATATGCTAGTGAATTATAGTGATTTTCTAGCTCTCAGGTTGAATTTTCTTTTACCAACTTCGTTTCGAATTTCGGGTACTGACAAATACTACAACTGACAGTTATTTTGTAACTGTTATGTTGGCAGCAATGATTTCAGTTTACAGTAAAGCAAACTAATGAAAATGCAAGTAAATACATTTTTAGGTTAGGTCTCATGAATCATAAACTCTTTAGTGAAAGCAATAAATTTCGTGTTGCCTGACAAAATAAATTGTATTATTAGATCATATTAATTCCTCCTAATTACCAACATAATATGCTAGAAGTCCAGGAGGAAAAATATAATATTTCATAAATAAATTATTGAACCATTTAGGAAACACCTCGCAACATGAAGATGAGATGTGGTAAATAAGCAAGGCATTGTTATTGTTAATACTATATTATTATTACTATTATTATTATTATTATTATTATTATTACTATTATTATTATTATTACTACTATTATTATTATTACTATTATTATTATTATTACTACTATTATTATTATTACTATTATTATTATTATTATTATTACTATTATTATTATTATTATTATTACTATTATTATTATTACTATTATTATTATTATTACTACTATTATTATTATTACTATTATTATTATTATTATTATTACTATTATTATTATTATTACTATTATTATTATTATTATTACTATTATTATTATTATTATTATTATTACTATTATTATTATTATTATTACTATTATTATTATTACTATTATTATTATTATTACTATTATTATTATTATTACTATTATTATTATTATTACTATTATTATTATTATTATTATTACTACTATTATTATTATTATTACTATTATTATTATTATTATTATTATTATTATTACTATTATTATTATTATTATTATTACTATTATTATTATTATTATTACTACTATTATTATTATTATTATTATTACTATTATTATTATTATTATTACTACTATTATTATTATTATTACTATTATTATTATTATTATTATTATTATTATTATTATTACTATTATTATTATTATTATTACTATTATTATTATTATTATTATTATTATTATTACTATTATTATTATTATTATTATTATTATTATTATTATTATTATTATTATTATAGTACGTAGCATTGTGATTTTATCCTCTTTGGTGACATCTGGTATTAGTTGGCAACACTGAAGAGATGGCCAAATTAGCCTTTTAGGAACTACTCTTACGTGATCCTCACTATAGAAGTGGTATGAGGCCAGGGTTCTTTACTTGTGGAGCCGAGAGTATGTCATTTGCAGAATTTGTATAATAAATGACGTTCATCAATTCATACCTTTCCCATTATTGAATTTATAACGATAGGTGTGTGGATTCGCTAGTAACAAGGATGGTAGAGTTGGGTTATTTCGATGTATGGGTTGTTAGTGGTGATAGTAGTTGTACGACTAATAGATCATGGTGATTGAACAGGTATATGAATTAATGGTACACGAATGAAAGTACGAATGGATGGCAGTTGGCTTGATGGATGAATTGATAATAAATAGGTGTTGAATAGAGAATGAGGATTCTTTAAAAAAGAAGAAAGAAAATAAATCTAAATCTTTTTTTGAAATGTGGGCAGGTAAGTTTCGTCAAATACTGAATGATACAGAATAATAAACAATGAAAAAAGAAATTTTTATAATGCAAAAAACAAAAAAATAGAGAGAGAACGTTCCATTTAGATTTTCTAAAAATCGTTCAGCTGCTACCTTTTGTTCCTCCTAAACTTTCTGCTAATTTAAATAATTTATTGATAATAGATATTTCATGAATAGAGAATGAATAAAGGAAAGGGTATGGATGTGGATGACAGTATGGAAGAATGCTTTTTAGCTGAGTAGGTGGATATATGAATAGGTAAATTGGATAGGTAAATGAATTGATGATGGTCTCTCTTCTTCTTATCTTTATCTTATTGGGTTATTTACCGACGCTGTATCAACATCTCAGGTTATTTAGCGTCTGAATGAAATGAAGGTGATATTGCCGGTGAAATGAATACGGGGTCCAGCACCGAAAGTTACCCAGCATTTGCTCGTATTGGGTTGAGGGAAAACCCCGGAAGAAACCTCAACCAGGTAACTTGCCCCGACCGGGATTCGAACTCGGACCACCTTTGGTGATCGTGAGTGGGTAAGTTGATGGACTGATGGTAAATGGGTGGTACGAAGATGGCAGAATATACAGGGTGGAAGTAATATAACACTTCAGATTTTGAATAATTTCGAGGGAAAAATTGTTCCGGAGCCGGGTATCGAACCCGGGACCTTTGGTTTAACGTACCAACTTTACAGGGAGTTATACCTGAAATCTTGATTTGCATAATACACGTCACTGTTCGTTAACAGAAAGCCACAATTTAAGTCACACGGAGTTAGTGTGCACTCGAAGTTGGTTGCTTGACGGTTGTCAGCCCACTTTGAGGTCTGTGGATATAGAGGGCAAAATTGGATCGGTGTCGGTTAGAGTTCCCGAGTAGCTCAGTGGTAGAGCGTTGGTACGTTAAACCAAAGGTCTCGGGTTCGATACCCGGCTCCGGAACAATTTTTCCCTCGAAATTATTCAAATCAACTTTACAGGGAGTTATACCTGAAATCTTGATTTGCACTTCAGATTTTAACAGCTTATTCCTAGGATAGAGTACAACAAAAAGTTATAATACAGGACAGCTTAGCGTTATGTTGGTAGCGAGACATACGACGTTGCCACCTGATCAATGATCACTTACTACATAACAGCTGACTTAACTTGCGCGGAGTTTGCTATTCTGCTCTGTTAATTCAAATGGTAATTATTATGTAACGCCATCCTTATTGCTATAGGCTAAAGTTTTAGATGTGAGCCATTATATTAAATTTTATGCAGGAATGGATGGACGCCCATATATATGGACAAATTCCTTCTCCTGCTCGTGAAACTGACGAGTCATTTGCAGCATTTTGACGCCTGACTATTTACGCAAGGATTCTCACTACGTGAGTTACCATTTTGTTGAACGACGTCTTTTTTCAGATATTTCACAACAATGCTACAAATTATTTATAAGACTAACACACATTACGCACGTTCTAGTAACAAGCACACATCAGCTCTCGTGGCAACAAGAGTAACTGATTGGTTCAGAAGTCTACCGCACAGCGTTCAGTTTTTTCATAGAAAGGGTTGCCAACCCAAATAATAACTGTCAAGTGCAAGGTTACAACCAACGAGCACAGAATACAATAGAGTAGACACTAGCATCTTAATACCATTGGACGGAGTGAAGCCGGTTTGATGGACCTGACGCCATCTTGTTGCTACCAAAACATTGCAAAATAGCTATTACGTTATAGAAGATCTTATGATAATAAGAATTCCATATGTCCCTAATTTCTTGTAGGACTCACACTTTCTTGTTTGTTTCGTAATACAGAATCGCTATGCACGTATTTTTAGCAAAAATTACGAAACTGTCATCGATAAATCACATATATACAGGTTATTTAAATTGGCAGCTCTTCAAATTGCAGTATGGTATTTAATAGATAATCTGGAAGGTTAAACAAACAATAATGATAAAAAGGAAAATAACACTTTGACCTTATTTTGCTACTAATCCAATAAAAATGCTACCGTATAATAATCACTTTTATAGGTTGATCCATTTGCTTCGATTTAATAATGAAACTTGCTTCTTAACGCAAATTATCATTCTCTTCCTTTTGCCAGTATTTCGTATAGATGTCCCGATTTTGTTTAGAGAAAAAATGGAATGCTCTTAACCATATAATATTTGATAGGCTCTTCGTTTATAGTATATAATTAGATTATAACGGCGAACAAAAGTGAAGTTTTATTACCAAGTGGGTCAAGTCAGTTCACGACCGAGTTAATGAAGCTACTAAGTCTGTAAAGCATAAGTCTGATTTCGTGATTATAAAAATTAATTACAATAATATTAATACACTATTTCTTTTTCTTCATCAAACGAATACGTGCATTCGGTTTAAGAGAAACCTCGGTACACCAGTTTTCTATAGCACTCGACACAAACTTCCAACATGGGTTGTTAGGTTAGCTTCGCTCGTAAATGCTAAGTCTGCAAAGCATGTCTGATTTCGTGATTATAAAAATTAATTACAATAATATCAATACACTAATCCTTTCTCTTAATCAAACAAATACGTGAACAATACGAATCTAACCGACTAACTTAGGCTAAATCATTCATTACCGTATTTAGCCTACCGGTAATAAGTACATTTCACACATGCATATTTACCCGTGAAAAGTTATTCCAGGAATTTTTTTTTGGAAACCTGTTTGTCCAGCCATCCGCAGAACATGTAGGCATATTGAAATTAGTTAATTTATTAATTAAAACAACGATGCAACATCACAATCAACTGCCCATGTGCTAACCGGGAGCGCAATGTTTTGGTAGCATCATAATGGCGACTGCCCACAAAAGCGGCTTCACCTCCAAGCTGTTTATATCTACTCTATGCATTCTATGCTCGTTGGTTACAACGGCCTGGGTATAGTACCAAATTAATACTTTTTTGAGAAAAAAATTCCCTAAATGTTAACTCTATTTTATTCGGTAAGTACTATCCATACGATTCTGATTTTTATTCTTATCATTAGAAAACGAATTATTTACCACTTTGGAGTTTTTCCATAAAATGGACGATTTTCTTGGCAATTAAATAAAAATATACTAACACGTATAGTTACTTTCTGCCATTACGAGATCTGGCAGCCCTACTGGAGTGACACAGGGACGGTCTTCTGCTGTTCAGAATGTGTGCTTTTGTACGTGAGCCGGCGATGCGCTGTTGCAAAACTACACGGACTTTCAGCCTAATTTTTTAATAACCATACATTTAGTAACATTACAAAACCCATAATATATTTTATGCTCGACCATGCCGAAATGTAGTAATTATACACCTGGTAGCAGTTCTTTAATGCATGTCATTAAAGTACATCTACTCATTAAAGTACACGTGTTCAGCCAATGATAAGTCAGCTTTGTACCGTTATAAAACCGCAAGTATCGATTATTCTCGGATATGCAATCGAAAGAGAATTTAGCGAAAAGTCACGGAGGCTGAAAATCCAATACTATCGCAGAAGGTTATGTTCTGTTACTATAATAATTAGCGTTAATTGTAAATAATATTCAAATAAATTCAATTTTGTCATCTCGTTTTTCAATGTCGAATTCAATAATCAAGGTTATATCAAGTTTAACGGGATTACATCAAGGTCAATGACATTATTGTTCCTCGGATAAAATCAATACTTTCGCGTCTGCGCACATCTCACAATTCACGACCTAGAACAAGGTCACTTCCGATCTTGTCAGATACAAATAAAATGTATACATCTGAATAATTTCAAGTTAGAAATATGGTCGAGCATAAAAAGTCGTATGAAACTCGCCTATAATGGTAATTAAGAAGCTCGTATGAAAATTATGAAACTCGCTTGCGCTCGTTTCATAAACATCCATACTCTCTTCTTAATTATTACTATCATTATAGGCTCGTTGCATAATGTAAGTTACAGTATTATTTTTAAATTTATTTTGTGTATTACATTGCCCCTTTCAATAATATAATGGGTTTTGGAATACTTTCTGCGATTCTTCATTATAACTTAGTATTTTTCTGTCTGAATTACTTCCCAATAATATAATTATTGCATTCCCTTCGTCACAGTGTTCATAGCTATTGCGTGCAATTTCCTACGACCAGACTCTCACCTATCAGTTACGCATGGCTAACGCGGAGGAACCCGGAGAGTTTCAATGACATTGCAAGGTTGCACGGACCGTGTCAATTATTCGAACTATAGCACAGGTCACAGCGAAGCTTTGGTACGTGAACTGCAGCGAGTTTGAAATCTTGCCATGTGCCCTTTTAGCTTTCACTATGATACATATTAGTCCTACGCAGTAGCATCATCATCTTCATGATCATCCCTTTCATAACGGCTGCGCTATATTCGTGATTATTCTAATTTCTTCATCTGCAAAAATATCACGAACTTGTCAAAATTGTTTAAGGCGTATGAAGTAATCATAGCCTTCGGATAGCTGTAGGCCATATATCGATTCTTGAAAAAACAAGGCGAAAAAATGCATCTAGCCAGGTTCAGAGGACGATTGAGAAAGCAGTTTTAACTCCCGCTTCTTCCTCGTCTGTTGGTTTAATTGATTGTGATGATCTTGGTAAGCTTTCGTAATATCACTTCAGCGTAGAGCCGTGCGTGATGCATAATTTATCTTGGTGCTAACAACTTGAGGTCAACTTTCATTCTGGCTTTCAGACGCAGCCTAAATTTTTATATCTATCTTAGACTACATATGTCAGCACGATGTTGATCTGAGTTATGCTAAAATCTCTCTCCTGATGGTTCTTGCTTATCACGTGTCAGGCTGTGAGTTAATCGTTATTTCCAGCTCGAGTCATTTAGAACGTCATGCCTTCACGAGATTTGTAGCACCGTGCCTGCGTTCTTGGAAAGGAGCAGCTTCCAAATATGTTTGTTACCTGCAATTATGGCTAATAATTATCAATAAAGTGACTAGGGAGCGCTTCATGACTTCCTTATTACATGTATATCAGTTGCAACTTGTCTCGCTACTTTGAATATTTAATAAAAAAATTGAAATCCGAAAACAAACAAGAAACCAAACAAAAATTGCATTATTAAAAACAAATAACCTAATGCATTAGTTAAAAAAGGTCACTGTTTTTCCCTATTAATCTATTTAGATGATTATATTTTTTCTAGTTATTTACTTTTATTGTTGATCATGGTATTTGCGAAGTAATTAAAAGTTGAAAATAGTAGAAACTTGTTCTATGATTTGAGCATTGATGGCGATTTTATAGTGAAATGTTTCTTTCCCTCTCGTGGTCATACATTTGGATTTGGACATGGAAATTTCCACTTCATAGAGAAAAAGATTTGCTGAATCTTCACCAGTGAGGGTGAGCGCAAGGAATTTGAATACTTACAGTTTTTTTAAGTCAATTGAAGAAGTAAACTTATATTGGAATTTGAAATTCAGTTGATGCCAAATTGTCATACTGACAAAATTATCTTTCTTGAAAACATAAATGGTAATGTAAAGAATCCCTAAAATTTGTAATACGATGTTTGGTACTTCAAAGACTTTTAATTTTAAATTCAATAATAGTTGGCAAGGATCCTCTCGCTCCAGATGGTATACCTCTGACGATCCACTGACTAATAAATATATTAGGGTCTATATTTAGAAGAGATGAAAGGCGGGCATGGTTCATATATTTCTTGTTTTTGTTTTTTGACCTCTTACGCTTGCGAGAAGTTTTCCTCAAAGCGGATCTTTGGATTCAATATCATGGCCTGTTATTTAACCCTGTCGATGGCAATGATGTCCGCATGTTGGAATCTGCTGTTGAAATGCAATGAACGTTTTATGCTAAGCTTTTGTGTAATTCTCAAATATGTCCAATGTCTCTTTCGCTCCTTTTTTTTTTTTTTTTAGTTATAAATGATCCCATTTAGAATTTATAAAACAGTTATATTACCGGTTGTTCTTTATAGTTGTGAAACTTGGACTCTCACTTTGAGAGAGGAACATAGGTGAAGGGCGTTTGAGAATAAGGTTCTTAGGAAAATATTTGGGGCTAAAAGGGATGAAGTTACAGGAGAATGGAGAAAGTTACACAACACAGAACTGCACGCATTGTATTCTTCACCTGACATAATTATTAGGAACATTAAATCGAGACGTTTGAGATGGGCAGGGCATGTAGCACGTATGGGCGAATCCAGAAATACATATAGAGTGTTAGTTGGAAGGCCGGAGGGAAAAAGACCGTTAGGGAGGCCGAGACGTAGATGGGAAGATAATATTAGGTGGGATATGATGATAGAGAATGGATTAATCTTGCTCAGGATAGGGACCAATGGCGGGCTTATGTAGGGCGGCAATGAACCCCCGGGTTCCTTAAAAGCCAGTAAGTAAGGTAAGTAAGTAAGTAATTAAGTAAGTAAGTATGATACCATTTTTATGTAGAGTAAACAACAGTCGAACTTATTTGAGTGCATATTAAATGCCCTCATTTATGTGTTTTTCGAATAATAGTACAAGAAAATGAGGTATAAAAAGTATTGCAGAGATTAATATAAAACTCATGCTTTTCTTTATTCATTCATTTGAATAGGAATACATCGCAGTGTTCCACTTTCCTTTCAAATTACGCGGGAGGTCTTGGAGTTTCATTCATGTGTCACGCGGGAGTTTTAGGAGTGTATCACTAGATGGCGCAGCTGTTTCTCATCTTGCAACTGTCTGCTAGTTCATTGTCGTTTCTATTTACACACTAGCATATCTGGTACACAATCTAGTCATTAGCATCGTTATTGAAGATGGTGCACTCTGCAGCAATGGCTGTTCCTACTGGATAACAAACTCCGCCATAGTTACGCAAAGGGCATATAGCCAGACAACATTCAAAACATGGCGCTTGCGTTCTGGAGTCGCGCATGACGTCATTGTTCCACACTAACTGATAACAGAAACATGACACAGAGGTAGACCAATTTACACTTTAAGGTTGATCTGAAATACGCTAACGTAGTAGGAATGGAACAGTACTACATCGTATCGCACTTATCGGACGAATCGCACGGATCGGAAAAAGACAATCTTTGCTGTAATTGTTATGTAACCGCGTTCACTACATTGTATCGCACGCATCGGCTCTCGGCAAATTCGCCCACGTTTCTCGGATGAGCAATTTTCCGATGCGTGCGATCATGGCCTTCTTTAATAAATCAATTTTAATTGGTCAACTGTTACTATTATGGTATGTCGCGCCAAAATGGCAGACGGAAAACTTATTTCGCTTGTAGAAAATTGCAAAGAATTATATAATTTGAGGCATTCCCATTACAGTAATCAAGTCATTTCTTGCAAATATATTATGTAACCAATATTTCTTTCGTTTCTTCCTCTTCAATTAAAATGCATGAAGGAATTACAAATTCTTATTCGCTAACACTCATAAATAATAGCCCTAACCTCAAACTCCTCTCTTTTCAGCAATGTCAATATCGTACGACGTCATGTTTTAAACAGCTGATTGGGAATCCGATGAGGCGGTGAGGTAGAGCCGTTACAGTGAACGCACTGCACCTAAAATATCCGTTGCGTGCGATTCGTACGAGGAGTGCGATACGATGTAGTGGACACTTACCTTTACACTATCTAGAGTAAACCGTACTTCACAGGAGCAGATCTGCACTCTTCCAGAGGCTCAAGACAAATGGCTAAATCCTCACTACCGTCTGACCGGTAGGAGCTTTTGGTTTGTGCGCACTTTGAAAAGTAGGCCTATGCTTCCTGACTGTACCAGAGGGAATTTGGTGTTCATACAGCAACGCAATACTGGCGTTCGTCTGTGGTTGCTATGGATATTCGGGAGTGACTGCAGCGCTGCGTAGAAGGCTAATCTAAGGCCGTATGTATAGGATCAAAGCTGTTCATGAGCCGCTGGAACCAGATTAGGCTAAAAGGATGGAATATTGTCGTTGGTTCCAAGCGACCGTTGTTCAAAATATTTACATACATGGATCACAGATGAAGCATGGTTTCATTCATATTTGGGCCGCACCACATCTGCATGCCATTGATGAAATGTCTATGCACCCATTAAAATCGGAATTTGGTGCACAATATTAATAGATAGAATAGTGAGTCCAATCTCTTTGACAGAACAGTAAACGCCGCACAAGCATTTTCATATAATTGGTTGAGCAACTGGATGATGTTGAGCTGAGTCGAGGCAACCTTCAACAGGACGGTGACACTTGCCATACGCCACATGAGTCCATGGCACTGGTCTAAAGTTCCTTTGACGACCGCAGCATTTCCAAGAACTTGTGGCCATCGAGATCACCGGACTTGACATCATCAGATGTTTTCCTCTGGGGTTATATAAAGGGAAGAAAATTCTACGCTACACACCCTTACATACTTACAACGATCTGAAGGAGAACATTATACGCGGAATCAACGGTATTTACAATGCAATGCCCCAGCGAAAGTTCAGGAACAGAGACCAACGTGTTGAGCTGTGCCTTGGTGCGGAAGGAGGACATTTTCAGCTCTTAATGTAAAGGCAATCTCCCAGATATGCTGTACGTTTAAGACGCAATGCAACATTACTGGCATTACTTACTTATGGCTTTTAAGGAACCTGTAGATTCATTACCACATAAGCCCGTCAACGGTCTGTATCTTGAGCAAGATTAATCCAGTTTCTGCAATCATATCCCACCTCTCTCAATTCCATTTTTATGTTATCCTTCCATCTACGTCTCGTCCTCCCCAAAGATCTTTTCCCCTTCAAACCTCCCAACTAACACTGTATATGCATTACTCTTGTTAAAGCAAACGCATAATGAAAAGTATTATAGTCCCGACGCTGTTATTTCCGGCGTGACTCCGCCTCTGTGAAGGCTCTATAAAGTGTAGGTAGGTAGTATCGTTCGCCATTTTTGTTCTTACGTTGCCGAGCCACCATACGAGGAATCTATTTGCCACACCGTTAAACATTATCATGTCGTAGCTCCTATGATAATAAATCAAACGGAATGTAATTCACAAAAATAATAATTGAGCGGCAAATAATGTCTTCGTGTGCTTTCTGCGAACGCCAACGAAAGAGCTAAAATGGCGGGCGATTATATTAAGTATTTATCGAGCCTTAAGAAATGAATCAGCGAATCACAAGACGCACACGTTTAAATGTAGCCGACCTGCAACGCGATTGGCTGCCGGAAATTAGAGCGACGGGACTATAGTTTTGTACGAATCACATTCGCAACATAACAAATGAAGAGTCCACTGCAAGAATGATGCATGTCATTTGGAATACATTTTGCAGGAGAAGCAATTGAAAGTTTGAAATGCTTAGCGCTCAAAGCTTAACTGTGATTTTCCGATCATTACTGGACAATGACTATCAGTGTTAATGCCATATAACTCTGTATGTACATTCTATATGTCTTAAGCTATGCATTGACAGTCTTGGTTCATTTTCGACAAGAAAGTGACATCCATCATTCTTGCAGTGGACTCTTCAAATGAACTGAACTGTAGCGAAATGCGTTACTAGGTGTACTCAGGCAGGTGTGTCAACACCGTGACACTCACTTTATAGTCATTTTCACTTGTCAGGGCTCGATCTCGACATCAGGCAATATCAACCGTATCCTACAGAGGCGGATGTCTGGACTCCTGTGACATGGTTTCAGCACTGTACCGGGCCTGTCCTAATTGGATTTAGTTACAGCAAACAAACATCCAAGACCGAGACCAGAGTGTGATTTTTTTCCTATCCTACATAATGTTTACTCCACTCGTATGTATGAAGGCCGTTCACTAACAAATAAGGATTGATATGATTAGCTTAAACCATAGTAGATAAATCAGAACCGACGAGATCTGTTTTCTTCAAGGGCGCCTCTGATGATTTATTTGATTCATCTCAGCCGACGTTAAATATGAAAAAAATGCTATTCGTATCTCACGCATTTCTAATTATGCATAGTGATTAACGTCTCTCATTACCTTTGTGATCCTGGCACTGTAAAAAAAGATAATTATTCGTTGAATGCCGATTTCCTAACTTCCAGATGAAAATTAAAATTTTAGAGGCGCTAGGAGAAATTTGTAATGATGGTGAAAATGTTCTGTAATATAGTCACCGATTTTTTGCAATAAAATTATTTTATGTTGATCTTCACCTCAGTTCTACAAAACTTCATTTACAATTGATAAAACGTTGTAAAATATAATTTATAATTATAACCTATATAACTACCAACCACGATTAAATGATTAAATTTGGGGGATTTCTTTTCATTATTTTTTATCGAAAGTTTGCCTAGTTGTGACATAGGCTACTTTTCAACGTTGAATAGGTTTTGTCTTTGAGCCTGCGCTATGTACAGGATGAGATCTAGAGAAGCAACACTCATCAGCAGAGATTGCACGCCAAGTACCATCACCATTCACAATACACAGCTTAACGGCCCCGTTTGTGAAAAAACTATGTTAGATGCGCGCGCACGAGAAACGATTGACAGATCCGATCGTCTGCTGGGTAGCAAAGCAATTGCCACATCTCGCTGGACTGAATGGAAATGATATTAAACGAATCGCTGCTATGATAGAATTATTTGAAATGTTATTGGGAGGAGCAATAATTCAATTTCGATCAAAAAATAATACAATAATGATGGTGGTACTCCAGTCTGGCCATAAACCGCCACTGGTATTATCTGAACGTTGTATAGGGATTTCGTACATTAGTACATTGAGGAACGTGCCGTGGAGGTCAAACCGAAGTCCAAGGTTAGCGCATGTCTGAGGAGGCGCAGAGGTTAACATGGTGTCTTTTGAACTTTGCGCGAGAGTGACAACTAGTGTTAGAACAGTTTCTACCAAACCGAACGGTTCGACAGATGTCACATTGCAGAGATCTGCAGTCCCGTAGTGCGCCTCTCAAGCTAGACGCTATTCGATGTCAACGAGATGGATGATGCAGCATAATCTTCGGCCAACATGGCTTACACATTAAGTCGAGTTCACATTTCATGGAAAAGGAGATCATCTGTCTTGTTTTGGGTCGTCCGAGGGTTTCTGTTAAATGTTTTTAAATATGCCACGGAAACTGAATTTCTTCCTTTCGGAGAATGTGCATGTTTCCGTTCTATTTCTTCAGTCAAGTTCCGGCATACCTTCCTGTTCAGTTGCTCATCACATAAACCTAGTCTCAGTAGGCGAGAGATAATTCTTCACTTTCTTGTCGGACTTCGAACCCAGATCCGATAGGTTCACAATTAAAGCGCTACCGCTTGACCCACGGCGAAAAACTTGCAGTAGTGGTTGTTATTACCCTATTAATAATAATAATTTTATTTTATTTTTATTTATTTATTTTTATTTATTTTATTTATTTATTTAATGTGCTGTACAACAGCCAGTGGCCAATTACAGTTCAGCACAAATATAACAAAAATATAAAACAAAAATAATTATTACACATAAATATAATTACAATTAATTACAATAATGAAGATGAATGGATAACTAAGAATACTATGAGACAATGTTAATTGAGTATAATGCCTAAAATAATACATAAATGATAAAACGTTGCCAAGAGCAAACAAAGTCTATACATTGAAGGGATCGAATTCGCAGCCATGCATGTTGGCATTTTTAATGCATCTGGAGACTGGTGAAAGAAATTTCGAATTCCTAATATAGAAAAGTTTGTGGGCACTCATATCTTTTGTTGGAATACGTAAGGAATAAGTAATAATAATAATAATAATAATAATAATAATAATAATAATAATAATAATAATAAAAAAAGGTAAAGATATCCCCGTCACATGCCATGAAGACACTTGGGGGCATGGAGGTAGAGCCCCATGCTTTCCATGACCTCGGCACTAGAATGAGGTGGTGTGGTCGGCACCACGCTCTGACCGCCTTTTACCCCTGGGAAAGACCCGGTACTCAATTTTATAGGAGGCTGAGTGAACCTCGGGGCCGTTCTGAAAGTTTGGCAACGAGAAAAATGCCGTCACCACCCGGGATCGAACCCCAGACCTTCCAGTTCGTAGTCAGCTGCTCTACAAACTGAGCTACCCGGCCGATTAATAATAATAAAAACAATAATAATAGTAATAGTAATAATAATAATAAACAATAATGAAGGCCGATATTTTGGTAGGGAAAAAGACCTTTAGGGAGGCCGAGACGTAGATGGGAAGATAATATTAAAATGGATTTGAGGGAGGTAGGATATGATGCTAGAGAATGAATTAATCTTGCTCAGGATAGGGACCAATGGCGGGCTTATGTGAGGGCGGCAATGAACCTGCGGGTTCCTTAAAAGCCAGTAAGTAAGTAAGTAAGTAAGTAAGTAAGTAAGTAAGTAAGTAAGTAAGTAAGTAAGTAAGTAAGTAAGTAAAGTAAGTAAGTAAGTAAGTAAGTAAGGCTATACCAATGTTCACTAGCATTGTGATAGTATTATCAGCTCTTCATCAGTGCTGTTCCAATGTTTCATCGCCCCTGAATAGCCTCTCTAGTTTAAAAAAAATGTCGCCAAATAAGGAACTGCTATTAGGATATTAAACGGGAGACATTTTCATCAAAACTTCACTGTGGAGCATAATGGCATTGGAGGTGGAGGATCACGTCAGGGTCTGCATCCTGGTGATCAAACCAGACATCACCTACAGACCCGACGACTGCTCTCTGTATCAGTGATATCAGCCTGATTATTAACGACATGCAATCAATCCAGTCGCCCAGCTAATGGCGAATCACGGAGTAACCCAGATGTGTCACTCATCCATCCCGTGTGCGGCCGGTAGTTGGGCTCTGTAAGGTGTTCCAAAATTTAGGACCTAACAGTATTTTTCTGTATGCCGTAAGTGAAAGGAAAACCGAACCTCCGTTAAGTTCCCTTACATCACATCAAAGCAGCTGGCTTTCGCATGGGCCTAGGAGTTTGGCAAGACCTTACTAGAGCTTGCTTGAGTGAGAATGGGAGTGTATTTGTTTCAATTTGTAGCAACTTACTGTAGAAAAGTGTGTTTAATATTACCACCAATAATCAATCGCAACAAATCATCATAAGAGAAGATGAATTTAAGCTGCCATTCATTATAAAGAGGGCCTAGACGTGGAAATAAACTATTCCTACCCAAGAAGTACAATTTAAATTTGTAAAAAGAAAAGGACTGGTAAACATGAGCCTTGTCAAGCCTTTCGAGCTAACCTCTTTGTAATTGCCATTAAATGTATTTTTTCGTTCATCAGTCGCGCGACAGCCCATGGAGAGCCGAGGTCATGCCTCAAAAGAGGTGAACGAACATGTAACATGTGGTCAGTACGATGATTCTTTCAGCCGTTATAGCTGGTTAGGAAACCTGATTTCTCTAATTACTATCGCTCCAAATTTATTAGGACTTGTACTGGCATTGGTGCCATATTGTAGTAAAGGTAAATTGGCGGAGTGTAAGGGTCCCACCTCCACGGACAATCGGCATTAATGGCAGTCCTGCGTGCCGACCGCCTGTACATAACTCTGGTACTCATTTATGTACTACAGTCTTGGGTAAATCCCAAGACTGTAGTACAGTCGGAAGTATTAGATCAATGGAGAAATCCATGACCCCACTAGGAATCGAACCGGCTACCTTCCAGCTTTGTAACTTTACGCCTTAACTGCGAAGCTACCAAATAATCATACATATCCTAAATTGTCACTATCTTGGCAGTTCTGCCTCATTCTATGTCAACTTCTTGACACAATCGAACATATATAATGATAATAATCATATTTTCTTTTTTTGAGTTTATCTTTTTCATACTACCTGTTTTGGTATCTGTAGGCGATATTAATTTTAAGACATTAGACATTTATGGGAAAACAAAAAACTACCGAGCGAAATGGCTCGGTGAGAACGCACTGGATTCGCATTCGAGAAGTCCCGGGTTCGATGTGTTGGATGTTTGTTTCTTGGTTTTCTTCGATTGAATGTAACTAATTTCCAGTTAAATGAAGACGAATGTCGGATATTACCACGAAACAGACCGTCGCGAAATGACCTAGGAGTTGGAGCGACTATACATATGAAGATAAAAGAAATACGAGGCTAGGGACTGCAAGGTTTCGGGTTAAACTCATGCAATGGCCGTATTTTCCATGAAAAAATGTTAGTGCAAACACTCGCGATGCCCCATTTCGATTACTGTGTTATTCTGTTGACTGATCTAAGCGTTACTTCGGTGCAGAGACTACAACGTGTTCATAATATGTGCGTCCGTTTCGCCTGCAATATTCGCCGGGCTGATCACATAACACCATCCCTCGAAATGTTGTCCTGGCTCCGTCTAGAAGATCGTAGGAAAATCCACTGTCTTTCCCTTCTCTTTCACATATTGCATTTCTCCACTCCTGTCTATCTTGCGTCTCGTTTTCAAAATTTATCCACCCATCATAACCTAGACACACGATCACAACACTACTCAATATTATCCATTCCCTCCCACCGAACATCCTCATATTCATCTTCTTTCACTGTGGCTGTTCCTCGGCTTCGGAATTCCCTACCAAGTAATGTCAGGGACTGTCAGACATCAAACCAATTTAAGAATAGCCTAACGAAATATTTTTTCTAACAATTCTTGTTAACAATAATAGCTGTTTCAGGTTTGTCAATTTTTAATGGTTATATATATCACAGATAAATATCTAAATTATGTCATTATTATTATTATTATTATTATTATTATTATTATTATTATTATTATTATTATTACTGGTACTATTTCTTACCAATGTTTATTGTATTCAATTAGAATTAAAGTCTAGCTGGGCGGAAGAGAAGGTCTACTGGCCTTAGCTCTGCCAGATTAAATAAATAAATAAATTATTATTATTATTATTATTATTATTATTATTATTTTTTGCTCGTTCCCAAAATCTCTAGAATATCTCCCGAATCCGCTCAGTCTGCTGTCAAATTGAGTACGGGCCTTTGCCGGGGTAAAAGGCGCTGATACCGATGTTGTGGAAGCACGGAGTTGTGCCTCCAGCCCCCCCCCCCTCTCGAGCCTGCACGGCTTGTAAAGGGAATACCTTTGTCTTTAATTAAATACTTAATATCCAACACATGTAATATGTTTCGTGGAAATTTCACCAGCTTTCAAAGAAACCCAGTTAATATATAAGTTATATGTTTATGTTTTAACTATCTTGGGCAAAACAGGTTCAAGTAGTTTTGTCGTACTTTCTTCTAGAATTTTCTGACACATTAAAGTGCTGCGATGAAAGTGATATATAGGAAGCATTTATTCTTCTTTTATGAAGTCCTGCACTTACACCCATGCAGGAGGGAGACTTCACTTACGGAATATTGACGCCGATCTGTAACCGTTTGCTAACGCAGCCTGGGTTACATGTGTCACTCATTCTTAGCTGTCCATGTAGGGCGATGTGTGAGAATGTGTGGACTTAATGTATGTTGAGTACACACACATTTACTGTCAGTGATTACCAGTGCACGCGTGTTCGTGGTTTTACCCACCTCCACTCGTTTGAAGTACAGTTAGCTAAAATTATAACTGAACAGGAATATATATTGTTATAATGTACCGAAGTACATATGATATTTCCATGCAGATATTCTACGATGAAAGAGTAATGGAACGGAGAAAAATTCTCTCCGGCACCGGGATTTGAACCCGGGTTTTCAGCTCTACGTGCTGATGATTTATCCACTAAGCCACACCGAATACCCATCCCGGTGTCGGACAGAATCGTCTCAGTTTAAGTTCCAACTCTTGGCGCTTATTCCGTCGGATCCCGGCCAACTAGTCACTCGTAACGAGTGCACCTCAGCACATGTGTGGACTTCGGTCCTAGGTTCATAGATATCTATGACGTAGTGCAGAGGTCTGCCACTAGAGGGAACCCAAGAGTTGGGACTAAAACTGAAACGATTCTTCCGACGCCGGGGTGGAATCCGGTGTGGCTTAGTGGTTAAAGCGTCAGCACGTAGAGCTGAAAACTCGGGTTCAAATCCCGGCGCCGGAGAGAATTTTTCTCCGTTCCATTACTCTTTCATCGTATGAACGTGAATAGTTCTTTTCATAGCTATTTTATAACATTAAAAAAAATCGTGCTAGGTAGTCTATAATGTTTTCTGTTTGAAATTTCAGACATAATACCGGAAAGTTTCGATGTTGGATTGCGGTCGAGGACGATGTATTTCTTAGGAGGCAATGAAAATCTTTCACTTGACTACCTCCGAAAGAGTAAGTTCCATTTCGTAGATTTGCGGCAATTAAAGAATCGTGACCCAGGAAAACTTTACCGGTTCGTTGTACTTTTTTCACCTATTTTTCAACATTTCGGACAGAGGTGTCTGTAGCTTCAATTTATCGGTTGAGAATGTACCGTGTGTCTTTCCAGAAAAACTTGATACTGCATTGATCTATGTCGAGTAAAGCAGTAAATAAATCACAGAAACAGGGAACAAAATGAAATTTTACAGACCGAAACATTTGCTTCTATACTGCCTCTGAAGAATCAGTGCAATGCATGCTATATATTAGTTAGATTTTAGGTTTATCCGTTACTATGTAACCTACTTTATTTCACCAAAACATTAGAAGAACTATAAAGAAAATATGTAAGGTATGTAAACTTAATATTATTACTAATAGTTATATGAGAATTTTATGTAGGGGGACATACATTAGGATTTGAAGACAGTGAAAAACTTAGAGAGTACAAATAGTAAAATACGAGAAAATAAAGAAACAATTGAAATACTTTAATTTTCTGGAATTTAAATTAAGCTGGACAAAAAATTGAAACGTTGAGGCACAATTTGAAAGAAGCCAAACTTCTATGTGGCACAATAAAACATGAATTACAGAATTCAGTAAGAACTGAACATCTTTAAAATTGTGTAAAGTCTTCACAATATTTTCGTTCCTTGATGGTTGTCAATGTTGGACACTACGCATGACAGATTTGGACGAAAACAGGAACGGTAAAACAACAGAAATGACACATTATTCGAAACGAGTTTTATCTCAAAAATCCAATTAACTGAAAGTAAACTAAGTTACTTGAATACCAAGTATTTACAAGTGTTCATTTGTGGCACCGGTGTACCATTCAGCTGATATTTGAGACAAATTTCTTTCAGAAGGATATTGATCTGCTTTTAGTCACATTGATTTTCATTTTATTTTCTGTTGTCCAGGTTTCAATAACGTTAAGATCATTTTCTAAGGCGTCGATATCAGATTCATCACTAATTTGTCTATATATTATACAGTCGTCCGCGAATAACCTTACATGAGAAGTACAGGGACATCATTTTATTTTTACTTCAATTTTTATTGTACCTAAGTTTTTGAATGTACTTCACTCCCACCCCTTCTACTAAGGAAGTTCCAACTCCACACAGAACCAAGACAGCAGATAGTGAGCAGTACTGAGTTACTGAGTATAGTACGTTCCAGAAATATGTTCGCGTTTTCCAGTGACGAAAGAGCTTTCAATATTGAATCATATTTTCGCACAGGTACTGTCAGTTTGCCTACGTCGCATCCCGATTTCCCCCACCTGCTTCTGCTCGCCCCTCTGTAATAGCTGATCTGTGTTTAACTCTTTTCTGAAAGCATTAATTTCTGTTAGGAATTGGACGTTTACGTAATATTATACAACGGTTTAAAATAACTAGGGTCTCATTAAGTAATTAACTGTCACGTAATTTCCACCTTTCTACAATGCTGCGGCATAACCACTTGGACGGACAGTAGATAGCATGTCTGAGTAATTTCATATTTTCGGGTCGGGCAGAAGTGAAGATTGAATTTACAGTACGTAGAGTAGGTACAGAATTATTTCAACATGAGTTACTAGTACGAAGGACGAAACTGGCAATTGGAATTAGATGCAATAGTCTATAGTGCGATAATATGCACAAAAGAACTGAAGCCTGTATCGAAATGAACGGCCACCATTTTCAAAATTGTGTTTAAATATTCATATTATGATTATTTTTCAATTTAACTTCTTTCTCTATATTGTACGCTGTAGACAGTATAATATACACTGCATAATGAATACGTTCGCATGGATAACTCACTTCGTGAGTGAAAACACTTATTCTTAATACAGTACTGTACTTTGATTAAAGAAAAACCTAATGAAAATTATCAAACTCAAAATCGCGATATTTCCTACTTTACATAAATGGATGAACTACTTTTCTTCCTTCCTATACCTAGTAGAGTGATTTGTGTTTTACGCCAGTATCATCGAACTCCAGTCTTTTAGGGGGGGAGCAAGCGGTGTTTCCGGTTCTCTAAAGGTATAGACAGGTTAATATTAAAAATGTTAGTAAAAATAAAATGATGTCCCTGTAGTATTTCTATTTATACAAGAAACAATAAAGATGAAAGAACCGCCCCTTGAGGGACGCCTGTTATTACATTTCCTACTCTCTTTCCAGCTAAAGATTGAAGTAAATGTAAATAAATGCACGTGGCATAAAGGTTCCTGATTGGCTATTGGACGCACAACGCCTCCAAACTCATGCTTGCCAACTTCTTCCTCATATTAAAATAGTTCCTTCTAGAATAATAAAATGTATAATATACATTGAATACGAGTGAATTAAACATGCTTGTAAGAACACTTTCTTACGATTTAAACAACATGTTTATATTAGTAGTTTCAGACATTGCGTGTTAAATCATTGTAACGTGTTTTATGGCAACACGCATGCGTAATAGGGATTAAATCCTTCCCAAGGTAACTTGCAGCTTCACAGAACACATCAGCACAGCTGGTATAACACAGTGCGAGATTCAGTGTTGCCAACCTCAAATAAATTTCTGTAGAATTAAAGAAATTCTCCACTCTTCAAAGAATAACATTCAATCACGAATCTACAGAAAAAGAAAATCCACTATTCCCAGTAGAGAAATAATAAATATTAACCCTTTGTGAGCATTTTGAGGGTTAGTTCAATGAATGTGTTGAAATGTCTGCAATATATCAGACGGTGGCTGCCCTGCGTGCTCACTTGCTGAAAATAATGCGCCCTGGTGGCTGCTTTGGTAGCTAGCTTGCGATTGCGGAGTAATACATTTCGGTTTTGTTTACGTCTACTTCAATATTTAGTTGGAGATAGTTTAGTTCCGATATTTCTTTTTCTAGTCTGACCTTTTGGGTCCTGTTTTCTAAGAATTTATTTATCCATCTTAATATTCAATTATCTATTGGAAGCCTGCTTAGTTTCTCTACAAGTTTTTCGTGAGGCACTACGTCGAAAGCTTAGGCGAAATCGATCACAACTCCATCTATTCTCTCCCCTATCAACTTCATCGGATAATTCTTGTATTAAGGAGGATTTTATGTTCGTATTAAATGTGGCGTAATAGTGATAATATAATAATAATAATAATAATAATAATAATAATAATAATAATAATAAACATCATCATCACCATATTTAAAGATTTAAGTTACTGTGTTGAAATGTCATTATTTATCTGCTCTCAGCTCTTCTCCTCTTTATGAATTGTAGTAGAAAGGGCGAGTGTATGAATACGAAGAGCTAAATGAGATTTTTTAATACGGCAAGAGGTTGCTCACAGTAACCATAAAAGCAAGTATAAAATTACATTGTTATATTACGTCGTCTGAAAAGTGTTTCCCTACAACTCTGCTTCGGTAAATTCATACAGATCTAAGAGTCAGTTTAAGACCAAAAGGTGCAAACAGTAATTAATGACATGGTCTTGAAATACTAAAGCCTCTCCTCTCCACAAAATTATTAAAATACAACTTTGCTGGAAGGATGAGATCGATGGACAAAATCCGTGGTTCAGCGGCAATCGAACCCGAGACTTTCCATCTAGCAGCAAGCCTCATCGCGCCCAGTGTTGCCAGATAGGCATGCTGAGCTGTGTTCTGCGGCAGTTGATGATTATAAAACAGACATCATAGCTGTCACGTGAATATATGTATTGCAGTATCATTTCATCTCTGTAGCTGCCCTGTAATATTAAAAAAGAAATAAAAAAAAAAAGAGCTTTTGTTCTCATTTCACACACAATCTGCATAACTTCCGGACGTTTTGTAGTACCCGGCAGGTCTACATTCCAACTGTAAGGTGATGCAGACTGTGGTACTTAAAGGATATTTTCTTGTCACATTCACCCTCGGGGAGCTGTTTTTAATATGTAGAACGGAGATGTGGGCAGGAGTATGCACGCATATTACATATTTCTTGTGTATTTTTTTCTTCTCCTTACAAGGCGGTCATATCCATCTTATTCCGCGGGTAAGGATGGTCAGAAAGTGTTTGGTACAGTTAATTTAGGTGTGATTAAGTGTAGCACTCGGGCGCAACTTTAAGGCTCTATGCTGACACCATATTGATTTATTTCATTCCAACTTATGTACTCGTTATAATGCCAAAAACAGACTAAATCTGGCAAGAATAACTTGTGAACAATAGCCAAGAAGCTAGTTATCATCACGTTTTAAGTAATATTTAACCTTGTTGTCTTTCTCTCCCCTTTCCCCATTCATGTTTGTTATTTTCCTTCTCTCTTAACTTCATTTTACTTCTCACCTTCCATTGTATTATTTTACTTTCATGTTCTTTCCTCTCCTTTTCTTTTTACGTTTCTCATAGCTCTCCTTTCCTATTGTCAGTTCCTTTCTCTCATCTCTCCTGTCATATGCTGTAATCCCCATATATATTGTCCTTCCTCTTCTTTTCTCTCCTGTATTGTCCTTGCTCTCCTGTAAGGAAAACTTACTCTCCTCTCCGCTCCTATACTGTCCTTGCTCTCTTGTACTGTCCTCTTCTCTCTTATACTGTCCTTGCTCTCTTGTACTGTCCTCTCCTCTCCTATACTGTCCATGCTCTCTTGTACTGTCCTCTCCTATACTGTTCTCTCCTCTTCTGTACTGTTCTCTCCTCTCGTATACTGTCCTTGCTCTCTTGTACTGTTCTCTCCTCTCCTATACTGTCCTCTTCTCTTCTGTACTGTCCTCTCCTCTCCTATACTGTCCTCTTCTCTTCTGTACTGTCCTCTCCTCTCCTATACTGTCCTCTTCTCTTCTGTACTGTCCTCTCCTCTCCTGTACTGTCCTCTTCTCTTCTGTACTGTCCTCTCCTCTCCTATACTGTCCTCTTCTCTTCTGTACTGTCCTCTCCTCTCCTATACTGTCCTCTTCTCTTCTGTACTGTCCTCTCCTCTCCTATACTGTCCTCTTCTCTTCTGTACTGTCCTCTCCTCTCCTATACTGTCCTCTTCTCTTCTGTACTGTCCTCTCCTCTCCTATACTGTCCTCTTCTCTTCTGTACTGCCCTCTCCTCTCCTGTACTGTCCTCTCCTCTTCTGTACTGTCCTCTCCTCTCCTATACTGTCCTCTTCTCTTCTGTACTGTCCTCTCCTCTCCTATACTGTCCTCTTCTCTTCTGTACTATCCTCTCCTCTCCTATACTGTCCTCTTCTCTCCTGTACTGACCTCTTCTCTTCTGTACTGTCCTTGCTCTCTTGTATTGTCCTCTTCCTATACTGTCCTTGCTCTCTTGTACTGTCCTCTTCTCTTCTGTACTGTTCTCTCCTCTCCTATACTGTCCTTGGTCTCTTGTACTGTCCTCTTCTCTCCTATACTGTCCTTGGTCTCTTGTACTGTCCTCTTCTCTCCTATACTGTCCTTGCTCTCTTGTACTGCTCTTGCTCTCTTCTATATTGTCCTCTCCTCTCATATACTATACTGCTCTCTCCCTCTTTCCTTTCCTCTCTTTTACTTCGCTCTCCTTCCTTCTCCTCTTCTGCACTCACTTCACTCATCACCTGTGCTGTCATCTTCTTCCGTTCTTTCCTCTCCTGTATTGTCCTCTCCACTCCTTTCCTCTCCTCTTGTGTACCGTCCTCTTCTCCCCGTCCGCTCAACTCTTTCATTCTTTCCGCTCCTCCGTTGTTCTATTCTGACATACTACGTGAAGATTTGGTAAGATTTATATTATTTAAGCGCGTTGAAATAATAGAGCTCATGCATTTTGTCAAGACACTCGCGATGTACAGTACGGGAACAACGTTTCTGTAGAGGGGGTAGGAGTAGAAGGGAAGGTCGGGCGTGTGTCTACCGAGTTCAAGGCAAAGGGTAATCCATTCCCCTATAATTCGTCAGTAGACTCATCCGATCTCGTGCGCAGCTCTGTAGTAAGAGTGGGGGAGTGTCTGGATATAATGCGTGAGCTGTACAGTAGTTTACGATTTGCAGGGTTTAAATTCTGTTTTAGTCATATAATGTAAAATATGTGCTACAGTATGTGCAATGAAATGAAGAATTGCAGCGTCGTGTGCTCTTCGGAAACCGTCTTCAGAGGGCTGCAATTGATGACGTTTTAATAGAGCGACAGGTGGCTCACAAAGGCAGGCAGGTTTGCTGGATGTCATTGAGCTGGAAAAGAGGTTCGGCCGGAGTCATCGTAAGATAAATATGCATAACAGGACTGGTCGGACGGGACAGGGCATCAGCGAGATGAAAGGTGCTTGTCTGGCCTAGATTGCAGTGGAGCTGGTATCATTAGTTTAATTAAATCAATTTTTCCTCCTCGTATTAAACTTGACCTGCTCGGTGAGAGAACCGTAAAGGTGCAAAAATATATTTCGCTTGAGACCGACGATTCCACTCGTGCCACTCGTTGGCGACGTGTGGGGTACAGAAACGAGGCGATGCCGTCACGGAGTGGTTATTAATGTGAAATCGAGGATTGGATTCTGGTCGAGGTGAATCTCCGTGCGGACAGGTTATACATCCGGACCTCCTTCATTACTCGAATTTTCTGTGTCTGGATGTAATGTCGTTTAGCCTACCCGGAAGTCTCCAATAAGCATTAATAAAATTCTAACTTAATGTGTAAGATGAACTTGATAATATTCTTATCTGTTTTATCTTTTCGTTTACTTTCGAGTGTAATATCATTGTTTTCTTGATTTCAATTTTGCAAATAATTTTGATGCACAATTTTAGTGTATAGGCCTACGTTTGCTTTTTGTCTTATTTTCTGTTATAATTCTATTACAAATTTTATAACTTGTTTTGTATTTTGTTTGGGATTGCCAAATATTTGTAAATGTATTTTTATTTTTAGAATAATAGTTTATTTATTTTCTGATATTAAAATGAAGATAAATCACAGACTATTCATGAGCTAGTGCATACATTTTATTTTTCTACTCTAGCATGTGGATAGCTGCGATGTGCACTACCGCTTTCGCTGTACGTCAACGAGCGTGGAAAGATAAAATGTATGCATTATAATATACCTTAGTCTAATATAAAAATAAATCTGCGCCGTATCAGGGATACACTGACACGTACAATACGTCACCCAGTTTTTAGAATGAAACTGCAGTTGTGTTGATTTGAATGTTTTGTTTTGGTTTTGATTTACAAATTGAAAGTACGAGTCTGTGATGAGAGAAGTGAACAATGCAATATATTCTGTCTTCATTTGCAGCGACATTCCGAAATTAGCCCCAACTCACAACACATTTTTCACTGTGGTTCACTCAATGTGTAGCCTATCGTACGTGTCTACCATAATTTTAATGTATCACAAGTCGCGAGTAGTCGCACAGGTCTGTAGCTGGTCTCGATGCCGATATATTACTGAGAGAGTCCGTGCGGCACGGCTAATTTTATAAGCAACTTCGGCGCCCTCATTCCCGTATGGGCGTATATTTATTCATGACCTAACTATTAATAGCATTAGCATTTTGCTGTGGCTCACTAAGCATTTGGAATTCTGTAATTTCTGTTTCACCGCGGATCCGGATTTGGTGTCCATAGTCGTGAAAGACATATTTTACGTGATCGCTATGCGCCCTCCACTTAAGATGATTTTTTTTTTTCACCGAGGTCTCTTATTCTAACTGTATACTGCTACAGTCACTACCATCATCATGACCATCACCATGAAAACCGCTACCATCATCACGATCATCATCATAATCACAATCATTACTTCATTATGATCAGTGTCACTCCACCCTCATGAATGTTAGACCTTGTCGCTCATTTTGGCAAACAAATGTTTCAGAGATTTCCATTCTATAATTTTTCCAATATTTATACACCATTATCTCGTAGCATGAAGTTGAAGATGTCGCGCTGCTTAGAAAATAAAGTTAATAGCAGCACTCGTAAACATTGTCATATTATCATAATCCTTCACGCCTGTTAAAGTAGATGGTCGGTAAATGAATGTCGTATGTCAAGCGTTCTAAAAGGCTTCCTGATCTTGTTATCCTAGGAGCCTCTAGGTCAAGCTGTATTCATAATTCATTCTTTCAACATATTGCATCCAATTGTATACAAACACTTCATAAAATTCAAATTTAGCTGCGTCTGCAAAGGAGGCCTCTTCAACATTGCTCTTAAAAGTGTGATTCCAAAATGTGTAGTACAAAGAACTGCTGGCGACGTGATAACTTGAAATTTTAAAGATAAACCCAAATACTTGATTTTTCAGAAAGCATTGTCTTCATCGGACAATTACTGATTATGTGAAAAGAGTGTTTGTGATTATTATGATTTATGTAATTATTATGCTTGTATTCATTAATTTCGTTGAGAATAGATATATAATCTAATTTCTTTTAAATTTTGTCGTTATCTTTGTGATCCAAAATAGTGTCTGCAAACATGTCCAGGAATATTTACACTACAAGGACTATTGACTATTGAAACTAACATCTATCTTATTGCAAAAGCCTGAGAGAACATCAGCAAGGGCTTAATACATATATCTGTGTGTAATAGTAATATGCGTTACAAGAGCAGCATGTTGAAGTTTTCATGTTCGAGGAAAAGTCTGAAAAAGCGAGACGTAGTTGAGCTTTTTTAATTTCCGAGAACATGAAAACAAACATACCGCTCGTGTATCGTACATTATTTTGTGCGAAGATCGTTTATTACATACCTGAGAGACGAATTTCTAATTAGTTGCAATGAAATCTCCATGTTGGTTTCTGTTCAATGACGGAAAATTTGCAAAACAAAAATCTCTATCTTCAACATTATTGCTTTAAAATGTTTTCTGTGTTTACTGTATTCCAGCAGGCCGTGATATACGTCTGTCTTTTTTTCCCCCAGTCTATGATGAATCTGGAATCTTGTTGATTTTTTCACGGCTTTCTTAATGTTACTTGCATCACGAATGCAGTAACTTTAGTGGAGTTGTAGAGTTTACTTAATCTTTGCAAATATTTAAAAACAATAATTAACAGTGCAATTTAGGTGAAGTTGCAGTGGTAAGTTTCAATTTATAATTATTACTGTATTGAACGTCTCTAAAAATAATATGTTAAAAGCCTAAAGCAGTAAAACTTAAGCGGTAAGAAGAGGGAAATTGTTATGTGTGTTAGGTTAGGTTGGGAATACTGAATGTGGAATTTTAGACTTTCCGCGGATTAGTTTTGTGCGGAAACCAAGCAAATACGCACGATCTCGCACAAATAATTATTACATGTTTATGAGTAGAGTACGGAAGATCAGGCATTTATTTTGGCTCAAATATGCAGGCAAACAGGCACTTAAAACTCAGGAATTAGGCAGTAAAATAATAAAAAATAGGCATTTAAAAATTACCAAAATATGCTTTAAAATCATCAAAACAGTAATTTAATATATGCGATTTAATAAACATGTGCACCACATTTCAGTACCCTTACTTTTCCTGGTTACATTTCACAAGTTGATTTTTCAAGTTCTCAGCTGTTATAGTCAACCGCCTGGCAGAGAGAATGTTTTTCATCATGGAAAAAGATCGTTATACTCCCACCGAAGTGATAGCAGCACACTTAAAACACGCTATTGTTGGATGGACTTATGTCAGTAATAATAGCGCCAAGCCTGCTGATCGCTTTCAATACGATCTCTCGTGGAGTCCGTAGAAACCGAACCTCTCAGATGAGAATAAGCCAACTGCCTCGGGGTGCGAGATACAATAGCAGCAACTGGTACCGCCAATCAACCCTCTCGGGCTGGTATGTAGCTATGCCAAACACAAATAATTTAAATGTGTTTATGTTGCGTGAGATTCTCCATGGAGATTCCCATTATGCGAAAATATCGTTTTAATTTTGTAAGAGGTGCATCATTTATGCAGTAAAGTTAAAAATTAGTTTTTATTTACCGTAGAAGTGGGTAAAGTCAATCAGTGGGTATAAAATCGATCATTTGCGATTTTTATTGAAAATTATATATTTTCTCAGTTACTTGTTAAAATTTTGTTATGCTGACTTCATTGTCTGACATTGTAAATGTAAGCGAGAGGGACAACAAAAAGCCTGCGAATGCCAACAATGGGAACACTGTGTAATTGCCGTTGAAGTGAAAATGGTTATTTTCAACTTTTTCTCTTAAATGAAAACAAAGTCTTACAAACTCTAAATTATCGTCAGCAGTGAAAGGAGACAGGAAGTATACGTAAGTACTTTTCGTTGAGATTGTATCCTGAAATAATAGTTTTGCAGTTCGTAAATGTTAGTATTGAAACTTAATATTTTAAGAAAACTTGTACCTTTGTAGGGTTAAGTCGATCATTCCATCGACCTACTCGAAACAGATAGGACCAGCAGGAAGAATAAATTGTTCACCGAAATACATCCAACTAACACTTATAAACAGAAAAGTGTCATAGTATAGCTTATATTGGTGGGATAGTGGGGAAAGAGGAAGACGAAATTATGGTGAATTTCTTGCGTAAGAGAGGCACTGCCAAAGGAACATATTTTGTACACTCCTCTGTACCTGACTATGGGAGCAACGTAATTTCTAAAGTGACATGAGGAGGGGAAGATTTCAAATAACATCTGATATAAACCTAAGCAATGTTGAATTTCATTTTAGATTATAATTGAAGGGTGGTATTTCAATGTAAATTTTGAATTCTTAAATTTTTATTTGCCGGAATGTGAAGTATTAAAATGTCTTTTTATGTTTTATAAGTTGGCAATCATAGCCATGATTGCACAGTGGAGACCTATAAGCCTAATTGTATCGAATAGTATGATCACAATAACAAAAGATACACTATATAATGCTATAGGCATATATTGAGGATTATTATTGTTTTTTACACCCCTTATAACAAATAAAATATATGTAATACACTTAATTTGTTTTTTTTTTTTAACATAAACAGTGATAGACTTTACTCCGCAATATTTTAAAATCGATCTTAAACTAAAAATTCAATGGTGATCGACTTTACCCTTTTTAAGCAGGTAACTTCGATCACAAATAAAATAAAAAAAATAGTTTTTTTATAGATTGTAATTCAGTTCTCGTGCCTTCATAAGTGGAGGATATGATGACAAAATGCTATTTTCTGAGGAACTTCGCTCCATTGCATAACCTCAATATCATTAAAAAATTGCAAAATTTCGATCGACTTTACCCTCTTCTACGGTCTACATCGTGTTCCGCTTATAGGAATCGAGAAATAAGTGATAATGTCAAGTGTAAATAATAGTTTTGTAACAAATTTTTACGTAACTTGATGTAAAAACTCTCCGAATTTCGGAGAATAGTCAATGCGACTCGGTATGTGCGTCTCGACATCCTTCACAAAGTCCCAGGAAAAAAAGGCAAAAGGGTTTAGGTAGGGCGATCTAGGTACCCAGACATAAGATTCCCCTCTTCCGATCAACCTATCGGGAAAGTTTGCATCCAAGAAGTCAAGCACTGCTCCATAGCAATGGGGTGGAGCCACATGTTGCTGAAAAACCGATCCTGGGGGGAGTTGGTCAACAGCAAATGCTCCGCAACATGTCCAGATGCACATTGCCTGTGACTGTCGCCTCGATGAAGAAGAATGGAGCGTTCGGGCGCGGGTTCGATTCCCCCTTGGGCTGATTATCTGGTTGGGTTTCTTTCCGTGGCTTTCCCCAAACGTAAGGTGAATGTCAGGTAGTCTGTGTCGAATCCTCAGCCTTATCTCTCGGTATCACAAATCCCATCAACGCTAAATGACCGAGCAGTTGATACAACGTCGTTAAATAACTAACTAAAAAATGACAGAATGCTCTACTGCAGCCGCGGCGAAAATGCGACTCACGAGCACATTGTGGCTCGCAGTGCTTTTCTCTCGCTTCCTACCTACAACCCCCACCCTCTCACTCACTGGAGTCAAACTCCGTTCCATTTGTATTTGTCTCTGACCTGCGAGTGGCGTATCGTCGCAATATCTCTCTCGAAACCATGTACCTCTATAAAAACGAAAGTTTCAAGTAGGATGGGAGGATGCATTCTTTTGCTTACAATATGATGAAAATATTAAATGTATGATTTGTTCACAAATATTACTAGGAAAACGGTTGTGTAACATAAAACGGCATTATAAGTTACTACATGTTACTGATGAAACATTAAAAGGTTAAGTATTATTATTATTATTATTATTATTATTATTATTATTATTATTATTATTATCATTATCATTATCATCTCTGCGTCGATTCTTTTTCAGCAGATGTACGAATAATGCGGTTAGATTTTCAATTTAAACTCACAGATTTACAATGTGACGTTAAATGAAAGCTAGATGTAAGGACTTGACAGATATTGAACTTTTCAAATCTTTGGAAAAAAATAAATATTTGAAGCTTCGTTCTTTCGCTTGCTCTGTTGAAGCCATGTTCGCTGTAACTTATATTTGTGAAAAATTATTTTCAACAATGAAAATAGTAAAAATCAAATTTAGATCACGACTGACAGACAAATACCTTCGTGATCAACTACGATTGGCAGTAAGTGACATAATTCCTGATTTTGAAACTTTGTCGCAGAAACATTCTGAAGACAGTTAATTTTAGGTTGTGATAATGTGTCCTATGTTTTCTTGTTTATTTCTTTCTTCATTACACGTCCTAAACATTAACTTCCCCTTCGGTTGTCCGCCTCCCTCCATAGGTGCTATGCACGTTGCAGCTTACACAGTGGCTCGGCGCACCATGGCCTTTTCGCCACGGCTGCTCTACTGAATGGCACCAGGCTTGTTTTCGCGTTAAACATTGGTGCGCATGCGCGTGGACATGTAGCATAAACTTGGACCGGAGGCAGTGCGCATGATCAGACATACAGCGAAACAAAACTAATTTTTATTACCTGAACTAGATGTTCTCTTGTGAACCAGGGCGCTCGTCCTCTGATCATGCGCACTGCCTTCTTTCTGAGACTCATAAAACGTTCTTCTTCTTCTTCTTCTTCTTCTTCTTCTTCATGCATTAAGCCCTACAAAGGCTTGTTGCGCGCTCCAAATTATTAGTTCATTGGTCTTTCCATCGTTTTTTTGGTCTTCCTATGTTTCGTTTCCCTTCTGGTATATAATTTAATATTTTCTTTGGGTATCTTCTCTCATCCATTCTGTCTACGTGATCTAGCCATTTTTGTCTATGATGGTCTATTCCTTCATTTAGGCTAAAAATCTGTAATTGATTTCTTATGTCTTCATTTCTGATTCTGTCCCTTTTAGTGACTCCCAGAACTGATCTTAAAAACCTCATTTCTGCTGCCTGTAGTCTACTTTTATCTCTACTTTTCATTGTCCAAGTTTCACTACTATATACAGCTGCAGGAACTGCCATAGTTTTATAAAATTTTATCATCGTATCTTTTCTTACTTTATTTTTTTAAAGTTCTTTTAATTGTTCCGCATATTTTTGAAAACATTTCATCTTTATTTCCAATATCTACCTCTTTAATATATGATATTGATGATCCTAAAAATTTAAATGTATTTACTTGTTCAATTATATTATTGTCTAATACAAGTTTGCATCTTAGCGGATGAGTTCCTTGAAATGCCATAGATTTGGTTTTATTTTTTGATATATCAAAATTGTAATTAAGAATTATTTTATGGAGTTCAAATAATGCTCTTTGTAGCGTGTCTTCATTGTCAGAAATTATTACATGGTCATCTGCATATAGGAGTGTCATTATAAAATTCTTCCTATTATAATCAGAGGATATATTTAAACAGTTTAGCCGCAGTTTCCATTCTCGTACCGCGGCCAGGGGATTATTCAATTACTGATCAGCTCCAAATTAAGGTCAAGGGTGCTGTACATCACCCACTTTATTTAATTTTAACGTTTTTCTAAGACTACGTAATAGCAAAAAATTCTATCAAGCATAAAAAAGAGAGAAAATGAGGCATTAAACCTTCAAGTAGGCAAAAAAAGGTAAAATGAAAACTGGCTCCACTGTGCGGAAACGTGTTTTTTTCTTTCGTAAAGCTACCCAGTTAGATAAAATACATTTTACGTAACTTCCGGGCCCTGTATATGACATTTAAGCTAGTGCATGACTTGTGTTCCGTGTCTGAGAGTGAATAATAACGCTTCCAACAAAATACGATAGTAATATAAAATATAGACATGGAACCAAAACATGACGTTCTACAAAAACGCGCATAAACTTGTAGGAGGCAGAGAGCTGTATTACCATCTATCTGATGTGATCTTCTTAACCTTATCTTACTACAAATTCTTTTATTTCTGCGTCACAGGACGAGCGGCTGACGTTAAACGGTATGATTGATCTATCGCCGTCCTCAGCCGGCTGGTGAAAAATTCCTATTCGTCTTGCATACTAATTAGCGGTTTTAAAATACTGAAGAAGAATCTGAGGCGCAATTAACCCGGCGAGGGGATATAACGTCCTCGCACTGCGATTAGCGGCCGAGGCGATATTGACCCCAGCGCGCTCTGTGGGAATAACGCTGTTGAGTGTGACTGTCTTGGAGTGATGTGTAGAGATGAGCTTAAACGATATTTTCAAGTATCTGTGACAACTGTGACTGTGACAATTAAATATCTGTGACTTTTATCGGTGATTTTGTCACACCGATATTTTATATCGATACGTAAGCACAATATGCATGAATTACACCGATATTTTGTCACACCGATAAAAATAAGCAGGAAATATTGAAGAGCAGCGAAATATGAATACGATTTCTCTATACACACCACTCTTCAGTGATTTATATGGGAAAATCCAACAAAGAAATTATGTATAATATGTACCATTAATAAATAAATACATACCTAACTGAACAGTAACATGTCGAAAGTTAATTTCATGTACCAAGAGGTTATATTGTAGATACTGAACCAGTTGATCATTTTTAAATGTAGTTGGATATGGAGAAATTGAGGTTATATGATTATCCTAATCGTTTTAAAAATTGATCCTTTTTATTGTATATAATATAATGAATAAATTATTTTAAGTCATGCATTTACATTACAATATTGAGTCATAGAATAAAAATTAACGAAACATAAGTATTCGGAAAAACATTGGAAAATAATTACAAAACAAAACAGTTGTTCGTTTAGACAGGATTTTGCACAAGATTAAGTACTAGTAACCAATGGTGTTATTATTTAAATCGTGTAAATAACTACATCATTTATAATTAGTTGGAGAAACTACCGCCAGATTCCTGTTATTGTATCATGCGCACGCGCAAACCTACGACGTAGAGGAGAAAATAGGTCATAGAGTACTGAATACGGAGCAGATTTCGATAGCGATATTTTGTCACAGATATTTCGCGTCATCAGTCACAGGTTTATCTGTGACAAAAAAATACCTGTGACAAAATATCGGTTTGTGAAATATCGGCCATCTCTAGTGATGTGTCACACTGTTACGACTGCTTTGAGACATTAAGCGGCCACACACGATTGTTCTTTCATGCTGGATCTGTGCTGCTAGTTCCGCACTCACACCCATTTTAAACTGTTCTGAACAGTTTATGTCTGTGATTTAATTAAACGAGACGCAACGAACGTGGTGACTGGTGGTTACGAGATGGTTTGTAGGAAAATAAGACATATCTGCCACTAAGAAGCGAAGGTAGGTATATAATTATACATATATAATTAACCACCCTGAAACCGAAAATCGCTTTTTTGAAATTTTTGTTTGTATGTCTGTCTGTCTGTCTGTATGTTTGTTACCTTTTCACGCGATAATGGCTGAACGGTTTTCGATGAAAATTGGAATATGAATTAAGTTCGTTGTAACTTAGATTATAGGCTATATGGCATTCAAAATACATTATTTAAAAGGGGGGTTAAAAGGGGGTCTGAATTAAATAAATCGAAATATCTAGCTTATTATTGATTTTTGTGAAATATGTTACATAACAAAAGTTTCTTTACAAATGATTTCTGATAAGTTTTATTCTCTGAAAAATTTTTATAGGACTGATATTTAATGAGATAAATGAGTTTTAAAATTAAAATAACTGCCATCTAAGGCGGTGTATTGAAATAAAAAACAAATGACTTCGTCTATAAGGGGCCTTGGACACAACAATCGAAAGCTATGAAACATAGCCTACAGACAATGTTTGTGTGTTTGTATGAAGCTAAATTAACCGATTTGTATAATTAATTATTATTTCATCATTGGAAAGTGTAGTTTCTCTGGATGGACATAATGCTATAATGTTATTACAGTAACTAGTGAGTGAATCGAGGACAGGTAAGATTAAAATAGCTTCTTATGCACAGAAAACTTGACAGGTTATTCTGTATATTCATTTCCTGTATTTCTTATAATACTGTTTATGGACATATTCATTTTTATCTCAGAGAATTAACGAACAACGAGAGTGTATTGATTTAGTATGCAGTAACAGTACGTTAGCTTAGCAATCCATTATTTTATAATTCAAATTTTAACTATGCTCAATTGAATCGTGTTAAAATACATAAAATACATATGCAATAAATGCAATGCAAAAAAATTGGGTAATGAGCCAAGCAGATTATGTTGCGCTGTTGTAAAAGCTGTTCCTCCTGAGATTCAAGAGCTCCCACAACAAATTAAAAACTTTCTAATTCGAGTACATCCGTTATCAACACACTTTTTCATAATATAATATAATATAATATAATATAATATAATATAATATAATATAATATAATATAATATAATATAATATAATATAATATAATATAATATAATATAAAATAATATAAACATAATAATAAATCTGTAGCCAAAATGTTTCTGTTAATTTTCGCTTTTCCAAAAATAATTGGTAATAAGAATTAAGAAACATGTTAAAGGAATTGTCATTGCACCAAATGAGTGGTCTCTGGATCAAAATGATCGCATTTTAATATTTTAAATACAATTTAAATTAAGTTACATATTAAACGATTTATCTTTCTATCAAACACCAATGTTCCCAGGATCAAATGTCCTATTTTAATTATGTAATTACTTTATATTTATTTCTAACGGGTGCAGCGGAGCGCACGGGTGCGGCTAGTAATAATAATAATAATAAGTTTTCAGTCACATACACTTTTCAATTTGTGAGGTCAGATAATCTGTTACATCACGATATTTAGTACGAAGTCACTAATATTTTCGACTTTAAAAATTCATCTTCAGGTGCATGAGATGCAAACAATATTTAAAATAGGCGATGAGTTGATCTATCAATTAATAACATGGTAAGTAATGCACGTACTGGCATTTACAATTATATAAATTTCGTGCCTCTTGAGGTAAACTGTACATGGTAAAGCTGAACACTGATGCTAGATTTTCGTGTGTATATAAGACAAGGAGAAGGCACAGCATGACATTAACCTTATACAATTAAAGGCTAAGTGTTCTCATTAGATCGTATCATTAAATTAAATTTGTACAGTTTGATATTAACTATGTTAAAATGTTAAATATAATGTATAAGTTTAAAAGAGATAGAGAAGCTGTGATGCAAATGCTGTTGTACTAAATATTGTGATGTAACAGATTATCTGACCTCACAAATTGAAAAGTGTATGTGACTGAAAACTTATTATTATATATAATTATTAATTGTATTCACACTTTTCTGAACCAACATGCCTTTCAAACTACTATCTTGTTTACCTCGTAACCTAACCCATAGAAATGACGAGTAGGGTACTATTTTAAACAGCAAAACATCGCACTCTGTTTTCTATATTCCTAATTATCGCAACAATAAAATTTTGTACTCGAGTAGTAGTAGTAGTAGCTAGTTTCAATCACTGCTCTGGGAAGCTTAGGTCCTTGATGAAAGCGCGCCACTCTGTTGTCTGCCAAGATTTGTTCTCAGTCCAGCTTTTACCTTGTTTAGCTTTCTTTCTTACAGTATTTCGCCAAGTAATTTTTGGTCTCCCTCTTGTTTCACCTTAAAGGTTTCAGTCTAGGGCCACCTTTGCTGTATTTTCAATTTCTCTTCTGAGCATGTCCTTCCATTGTATGTTATATTGTTATGTTTTATTTAACGACGCTCGCAACTGCAGAGGTTATATCAGTGTCGCCGGATGTGCCGGAATTTTGTCCCGCAGCAGTTCTTTTACATGCCAGTAAATCTACTGACATGAGCCTGTCGCATTTAAGCACACTTAAATGCCATCGACCTGGCCCGGGATCGAACCCACAACCTTGGGCATAGAAGGCCAGCGCTATACCAACTCGCCAACCAGGTCGACTCTATTGTATGTATGTATGTATGTATGTATGTATGTATGTATGTATGTATGTATGTATGAATAATAATAATAATAATAATAATAATAATAATAATAATGATTTATTTATTTATTTATTTAACCTGGCAGAGTTAAGGCCATACGGCCTTCTCTAATACTCAACCAGGAGTAACACTGCGTTACAAAAACACTACAAATTTACAAAGTACACTGCAATTTTACACATGAAACTGAATAAGATAATAATAATAAAATGTAAACAACAAATAAGTAGAAATCAGAAATAATATATAACATACAGTATAAAAAAATAAGACAATTATTGATAATGATAATAATACTAATACTAATAGTAGTAATAAAATAGTGCATACAAAGCATACAATGAATACAATATTTTTAAGTACACACAGTAAGGAAAATTATGATTATATATAGCTCAACTTATCACATTATAGATATACCATTATCGGAAAATATGAAAACAAAAACATAAAATAAGTTAAATATCACTAGAACATAAAAAAATGTGAATACGTGGAAACATGCAATACAACACTTGTCATAATAGTAAGTTAGTTTGGCAACTCGTCATAAGATAATTTTCTAACTTGGATTTGAAAGATTTCAATGTTCAGCAGCCCTTGACTTCAGGCGGCAGAGAGTTCCAGTGACGAGAGGTAGCAACAGTGAAAGATGAGGAATACAGAGATGATGTGTGAAGTGGAATTTCTAGCGTGTTATCGCGTTGTGATCGAGTATTAATATTATGATAGCGAATAAATAATAGGGGGATGAAGTGTTCATAAGTCGATATAAGAGAGAAGATTTCTCCTCTCATGAAACCTAAGCCATGATATGTAATGTATGTATGTATGTATGTATGTATGTATGTATGTATGTATGTATGTATGTATGTATGTATGTATGTATGTATGTATGTATGTATTTGTGTATGTATATATGTATGTACATGTATGTAATGTATGTATGTATGCGATTTTATGGAGACTGTGACGTCCTAAAATCAGGATTGACTTAGCAACAACATTGCTATCCTCACGCTAAATGATCAGTGATGAATGTAAGTCAATGTCAGGCTGAACTGTTACGTAACAAGGTACATTTTCCGTGTTGTTTACCACGAAGCTGTGTTATCAGAATACGAAATTAGTTTGCTTTTTGTGTGTGGATCTAAATGACTTGTTTTGCACATATTTACCATTGCCGACTTCCAAGAGTTCACAATGTAGTCATCACAGCGCATGTTGATTGCCCAGTAGGTCAAAGGTATGATGTAAAGTTTACTTCGCAATTAAAATAAAAGAAACTCTATTACGTGGTCTCCTGGCTGCAAATAAAGATGGAAGATAGCATCTCCTCCACATGCTCATAAACTCTCATACAAAGGTGTCTGCATGTAGGCATTGTGGCGAAGTGCATAAAAGTGGTCTCTTTAGTTTCAGTCACTAGAACTTGCATCTATACTTCTTTACTTGTGGTGAATTTAACGTCTACTCTTTTTTAAAGTGAAAATAATTTAAACGTTCAACGTTTTGACATTTTGTTTATTCTTCGAAGGTCAAGTTTTAAAATTTATTCATCTTATCTTTAATTTTACAATTTTGCTAATTGCAAATTCTGTATTCATATTAGTTAGGAAAAAAATGTTTATATACTTTTCGTCCCCTTTCAGCACCGCTTTACACTGGAAGAACGGTGTGCCTATATGCTTAAAAGATATTTCTAAACCTGCACTTTGGAGACACTTTTTCGCAGTTCCTACAAAGAGACTGTTCACATCTACATTTCGTTTTCCTTTTTAATACTCCTTGACTGTACCAAATCTACAGTTCATCTTCCCCGTTCACTATGAAGATAAAGTAGGGAAGTGAAGAATATAGATACTCCGTTTCCATGAAGTGTTCTCAATAATCAACCATAATTTATGTCTCGACAAGTATTTTGAAAATTCTATTTTAATATTTACAATAATAATGTATTGCTAGATACAATCCTGTTGCAATTTGTCACTAAACACAATCCAGTATACCTATGATTATGTCTCGTGACCAGAAATGAAAACATAAAAATTGAATATTTATCCTTTGAAGAGGTCGAAAAATCGAAATATCTCGGAGCAACAGTAACAAATAAATGACACTCGGGAGGAAATTAAACGCAGAATAAATATAGGAGAGAAGTTTTTGTCATCCAGTCTGCTGTCAAAAAAGCTGAAAGTTAGAATTTATAAAAGCGTTATATTACCGGTTGTTCTATATGGTTGTGAAACTCGAACTCTCACTTTGAGAGAGGAACAGAGGCTAAGGGTGTTTGAGAATAAGGTGCTTAGTAAAGTATTTGGGGCTAAGAGGGATGAAATTGCAGGAGAATGGAGAAAGTTACACAACGCAGGGCTGCACGCATTGTATTATTCACCTGACATAATTAGGAACATTAAATCCAGACGTTTGCGATGGGCAGGGCATGTAGCAGGTATGAGCGAATCCAGAAATGCATATAGAGTGTTAGTTAGGAAGCCGGACGGAAAAAGACCTTTGGGGAGGCCGAGTCGTAGATGGGAGGATAATATAAAAATGGAGGTGGAATATGATGATAGAGACTAGATTAATTTTGCTCAGGATAGGGACCGATGGCGGTCTTGTGTGAGGGCGACAATGAACCTCTGGGTTCTCTAAAAGCCATTTGTAAGTAAACATAATCCTAATGGTAAATTTTCTAAGGAAGGAGAGATTCATAAAATGTTGTGACATCAATTTTCTGGAACTTGGGAGGGATTTCTGCGTATGTATATAATCGAAGATGAACATAAACTTTGGTCGTTCATATATCAGCTTCGGAATTAGAGCAAACCTTGTGGTGATTTTTAAGAACTATTCGTAGATATAGAACTTATGTTTCGAGTTCTGACATGTCTTAAAGAGGCGATGATACTGGACTGATGATTGAGGATCAGTGTTCGAGATAACTGTAATAATATACTTATGAAAATTTTTCCAATTTATTGTACATTATACTCGTAATTGGATCCTCTGTCTTTGACTAGCAACGCGCGATACATAAACAGTATCTTAAAAACAATTATTGATATACTATTTTCTTAGTTATAGGCCTATAACATTTATATTCTGTCCATGTTTCATTCTATCTTCAACAAGAAAAACGTGTAATAGTGAACAGATTCTGCATTCGAAACCAAAATTCTGCTACCTACTTTGACTCGCATGAAATTACCATAAATTTTCCTGCTGTCTAAAAATTTTCGCAATTAACTGTAGAAATATTACTTCCAAATAGCTCACGGCACATCTGTTTTCATAAAAATTATTAGTTTAGCGTAGAAACTTCAACATTTATAACTCAATGTATCAGAGGAGGGACTTCAGAGAGATGATTGCTTGAGTCACTGACAGGCTATTCACCTCTAAGCCATGATGGACGTATCACTAGCTTCGTGGACATAATAGAAAACTGCAGAACAGCTTGGAAGCAGCATGTGTCCAGAATGCCTGCAGGTCGTATGTCAAACAAATTGTTTAATTGTGTACCAAATGGGAATGGAGACCAGGACGCCCGGAAGAGCGGTAGTATGTCTTGTCCTGATCCATGTTTATGTTAGTTACTTTGAGGTGGTGAAAGTCTTTCTCCATTCTCCTGTAACTTCATCCTTCTAATGATGATGATGATGATGATAATAATAATAATAATAATAATAATAATAATAATAAAAAATTGTTATTTTATTGGGTTAAGAAGTGCTTATAATACAGACTTAAGATTATGTGAAGCACACGTTTACCGTTATTAAATGTTAAGAAGCCCTGATAATACAAATTTAAGATTATTTGCAGCACACTTTTTGCGTCATTAAAAATGTTAAGAAGTGCATATAATACAAGTTTAGGATTATGTAGCCTACAGCACACTTTTTCCGTTATTAACTTCACACTATAGGCCTAATCAAACAAGAACCTAAGATACATATCTAATGCCTTTGATGTTTTGCTGACAGCTAATTTTGTGTACTTCTTGAAATAAGCGCATACAATGTACGTGTTTTAACAGTGTGAAATCTTAGCCTTAACTGTACCACCCCTACTTGTCTGTTAAGTTTTTCAGCAGAGATGTTCGGCAAGAGAGCGGAAGACTATTCCATCAATTTAGCTGTTACCCCGTTATTCGTAAATTAAATATATGGTAATTTTAGAGGTGTAACACAATTTTAGCACACGAAATCGATCTAGTTCTCAATGAAATTATGTTCTATGAATTTAAAGAAACTAATTAATTCCCAGTTCTCAACAAAAACACTTATAAATAGTCGATGGAACAGCCTCAATATGTTCAATGCTATTTTCTTAAAGTGGAATCCTCTATATAGATGTTTAACAGTAGGTATATCTAGTTAACATTTTCTTCGAACGGAAACATTCAAACGCCTGCAACATTAGGCTGGCCGCAGAACAGAGCATTCTTTGCCTCAAACATTCAGACACCCGTCGTTCTCATTTCATTTAGTTTGATCATTGAAGTCCCTCTTCATCTCTATCATAAATGTATTTTTATATACATATTCTTTATATCTAAGATATCTGCATTCATTTCTTTATTTTTTATTACTTTTTCTTCTTCCAGATATTTTGCTTGCTGGTAGAGCAATCTCGTATTATTTCTGGAATGTTAGTTTATGTGTCGTGCAAAAATATCTTAACACATATTTTGGCTTAATAATGAATAGTTATCTTTATCAGTATTTAACCCGAAATATGAAGGAATTTATAGAATTTTATACTAATTCCAGTGCTCAAAGGGTATTTAAAAGAGGTGACGGTGTACAATTAATATGAATAAATAGAAGAAGCATGATAGAATCAATAGTCATTGTGGGAAAAAAAAATAATTTGAAAATGGAATGGAATATAACACAGAACTCCAATTACAGAAACTATAAATAACCTCTAAGCATGCAATGTAATTTAATAATACAATATTTGTCATATCTTACCACAATAATTTATGTGCAGGGTAAGACATTTAGGTTGACATTGTTATCCGAAACTCACAACAGGAGCCACAGCTTCCCACACTTCTTTCCTTTCGCTTTTTGAACATGCTGTGCAGCCTAACAATTGGAAACAGATACTGATCTCACACTTGTCGTGCACCAATCTAAATTAGGGTGAGAAAAACTTAAATGCGGCCTTGTCCGCCACAAGTGACGATAACTACATCGTCGGAACATAAAAGTAATTCCGACAATAGGAATGTTAAGGCAGAATAAGCCCAAGAAAGGCTGCGGTGTTAAGGCTGGTTCACAATAAACCGGAAACGAGAATCGGAACGAAAACGAAAACGAAAACGGTAAAATTGTTAAAATGTGTACATTTAAATGTGAGCATTCACAATTAACGAAAAGCTTGCCGGAACCTGAGATCGGGAATGGAGAGTTGGCCAAGTTTCAACTTTGGCGTTCACGTTTCCGACCACAGCCCACTAGATTCATTCTATTGCCATCTAAAAGCTATTTTGTCGTCGTATATTTTGTAGCAAGAAGATCGTGACATAACCTATGCATTATTTTGTTCTGTGCTGTGCATCATGGAGCAAGTTTTATTTGATGAGATTCTAATATTGAAATCCTCACGTTTACGATAAGCGGCGCGCCTCGTATAAAGATGAGAAAATGAAGGAGATTACATGGCTTTCAATAGCTGCATCTTTGAACACCGATCGTAAGTGAATCATATTTTATTACTGTATTGGTTGTATTACACACTACATATTCATGCTTCAATTCAATAACTACTGTTGTGTTCATTTTTGTTCTATTACAAATGTTTCTTCTCTAATTATTTTATGTTATGATAGACTTAAAATACGTTGTGATAATAAAAATGCATGGGCATATTTACAGTACCGTAGGCCTACCTAATGAAATGTTTCAGTTGAAATTTCGAAGTTGGTTAATCTGTGTTTACGTTGGCTGCCTTGTACTCATGAGAGAATGTCAATGGTCAATTATACACATATAACATCAGAATGCGTAATATCGACTTTACATATCGTTATCGACATGCATATCGATATGCATAGTCGTCTAGGTTCTCGATTTATTGTGAATCAAAAATTTTCATATTTACGTCCTCTGCTTCTCGTTTTCATTCTGGTTCTCCTTCCCGGTTTATTGTGAACCAGCTTTTAGGATCTGATGTAATCCATCGTCTAGCAGAGTACAGGCCTACTGTATTCTTTCATAATGAAGGCAGAATATAAAATTGCACGAATGTTTAAAAAGTATTTTCTTGTTAGCTGTGAAAGAATTCAGCCAAGTGCATCGCACTGCATGTTCACAATTCAGCATTCGTAATTTGTTAACAGACAAGCGTAATAAAGAAAACTTTCGCTTATGACACTTACCGTGTAGTACAAGACTTCCGTCTGCTTACAGAGGTGGTCGTTTAGATAAAATTAGTATAATTTGACGTCATAAGACTGAATGAATGAATGGACCATAATTGCTTTAAATGCAAGTAACGGTCTGGATTCTGCATAGAACAACAGCCTTCTCTTCTTACAAGACTTCATGAATTGCAAAACACTTTCTGTAATAAAAGGCAGATGGATTTCTTAGATTCCATGTTTAGAATAAGCTACCTCTATGCAAAAGAGCGGTTCCGAAAGTAGCAAAATACTCGACGAGGTTTACGCATGCGCTCTTATCTCTTTACATGCACATAATTAATAAGCAATTAAAAGCTAAACGTATGGTAATGTATTCCGCATACAATTTAAATTGCGTGTTCTTTGGGTCGTGAAATGATTAATGCTGCTTTTGTTTTTGTTTGTGTTGCTTAGCATTAAAAGTGTGGCTTTGATGCCTTGATAAACAAGCCGAGGTGCTTATAACAAGATATAGGATTTATTAGGTAGAAAGTCTAGTTTACATCCATATATTTCATTTCACAGTAAGAAGTCTGTATGTTAAAATCTGTATTGTGTTTTTGACGAGGCCGTTCTTGAGTTCTCCCCGTGGATTAAGCGATATCTTTGTAGCTGTAGAAATAGTTCGCTTCATGTAATTAATTGTAATTGTATTCTTAATATTGTAGTTGTAATCCCCTGGTAGAGGAGAAGAGAAGGCCTGATGACCTTATCTGTACCAGGCTAAATAAATAAATAAATAAATAAATAAGTAAATAAATAAATAAATAAATAAGTAAATAAATAAGTAAATAAATAAGTAAATAAATAAGTAAATAAATAAGTAAATAAGTAAATAAATAAATAAGTAAATAAATAAATGAGTAACTAAGTAAATAAATAAATGAGTAAATAAATAAATAAATAAATAAGTAACTAAGTAAATAAGTAAATAAATACATAAATAAATAAGTAACTAAGTAAATAAGTAAATAAATGAATAAGTAAATAAATAAGTTAAATAAATAAATAAATAAGTAAATAAATAAGTAAATAAATAAATAAGTAAATAAATAAATAACTAAATAAATAAATAAGTTAAATAAATAAGTAAATAAATAAATAAGTAAATAAATAAATAAATAAGTAACTAAGTAAATAAGTAAATAAATAAATGAGTAAATAAATAAATAAATAAATAAGTAACTAAGTAAATAAATAAATAAATGAGTAAATAAATAAATAAATAAATAAATAAGTAAATAAATAAATAAATAAATAAGTAAATAAATAAATAAATAACTAAGTAAATAAATAAGTTAAATAAATAAATAAGTAAATAAATAAGTAAGTAAATAAATAAATAAGTAAATAAATAAGTAAGTAAATAAATAAATAAGTAAATAAATAAATAACTAAATAAATAAATAAGTAAATAAATAAATAAATAAATAAGTAACTAAGTAAATAAGTAAATAAACAAATGAGTAAATAAATAAATAAATAAGTAACTAAGTAAATAAGTAAATAAATGAATAAGTAAATAAATAAGTTAAATAAATAAATAAGTAAATAAATAAGTAAGCAAATAAATAAATAAGTAAATAAATAAATAACTAAATAAATAAATAAGTTAAATAAATAAATAAGTAAGTAAATAAGTAAATAAATAAGTAAATAAATAACTAAATAAATAAATAACTAAATAAATAAATAAGTAAATAAATAAGTAAATAAATAAATAAGTAAATAAATAAATGAATGAATGAATAAATGAATAAATAAATAAATAAATGGAATTAAAATGTATCTTTGTTCGGAGTCTGTGTCCGGTATGAGGATAAAGGAAATGAAAGCATCTAAAACGTAAGAGAGTGTGTGTTCTTCCAAGAGGATTTGGGGCGTGGAAAGAATCTACGTGAGCTACAAGCCGAGAGACCACTTGTCTCAGTCCGTTTGTCGGCGTTCCATCTAAGAATGCATACATGCCAACAATGCAACTGCTATTTTCATACACATTTTCATCGTCATAATAACACTATTCTGAATTTGAATCAACATTAGACATTCACAAGTACCGAGACTCCTTTGCCAAGTGTTCAATATAGTGAAAAGCCGCCACTTGAGACAACATAAGACAAACATAAGACATGCAACTCACGTCCAGTTCCTAAGGACGAAAGAGATACCCACTTCTCTGCAGACATCGAACCCAGTTCTGGTAGTTTTATAGCTGAATGAATTACTACTTGTGTCATAGCAGGTGACAGTAGCATCACCATTACAATCATCATAATTGTCTCCTTCGTACCGTTTTATTTCTGAATCATCATTAAGGCGCGTCCAGTCCAACACAAATTCGGGAACTTTGTTTACGAACATTTTTTGCAAAAACATTTTGGCAGATGGCTTCGCCGTCCAAACCAAAACGAATATTTCATGCAATTTGTGAATGAGGTTATGTGATGTTAAGCAGCGAGGATGAATTATAAACTGTTCTGCAGCACTGGTGATGATGGACAATGAAGCTCTAAAGAAGAAGCACAAATGGGGGTGTTGAATTAAAAAAAAACTCTTATTAAGTCGTGACAGAATTTAATTATGGAGATAACAATGGATTTAAAAATATCACGAGTATGATAGCACATAATTTTGAAAGGATGGAAAATATTATTGGTCCGTAGATCGCTAAAGAAGACAGTAAAATCTGTCCGCTCTAAGTTTGGGTCCTAATGGAAATATGACCGACCGCAAGATATTCTGTTGCAGAATAGTAGTGCACAGTACAAAGGGAAAACACACTTAGGGTTAAGGTTGGCAATACTGTGACATGTGTAATATTGTGATAGTTTTGAGAATTTATTATAATTTTACTGAGCGAGAAGAAGATCCGAGAGAAGTAAATCCCGAAAAGACAAAGTATATGATTATGTCTCGTGACCAGAATATTGTACGAAATGGAAATATAAACATTGGAGATTTATCCTTCGAAGAGGTGGAAAAATTCAAATATCTTGGAGCAACAGTAACAAATATAATTGACACTCGGGAGGAAATTAAACGCAGAATAATTATGGGAAATGCGTGTTATTATTCGGTTGAGAAGCTCTTATCATCCAGTCTGCTGTCCAAGAATCTGAAAGTTAGAATTTATAAAACAGTTATATTACCGGTTGTTCTGTATGGTTGTGAAACTTGGACTCTCACTCTGAGAGAGGAACATAGGTTCAGGGTGTTTGAGAATAAGGTGCTTAGGAAAATATTTGGGGCTAAGCGGGATGAAGTTACAGGAGAATGGAGAAAGTTACACAACACAGAAGTGCACGCATTGTATTCTTCACCTGACATAATTAGGAACATTAAATCCAGACGTTTGAGATGGGCTGGGCATGTAGCACGTATGGACGAATCCAGAAATGCATATAGAGTGTTAGTTGGGAGACCGGAGGGAAAAAGACCTTTAGGGAGGCCGAGACGTAGATGGGAGGATAATATTAAAATGGATTTGAGGGAGGTGGGGTATGATGATAGAGACTGGATTCATCTTGCACAGGATAGGGACCGCTGGCGGGCTTATGTGAGGGCGGCAATGAACCTTCGGGTTCCTTAAAAGCCATTTGTAAGTAAGTAAGTAAGAGAAGAAGATCGTTTTTTTGCGTCAACGTATTAAGGGATTGTTTGTGGACAAGTTACTGCACAAAATCGGTCTTTCTTTCGCTCAGTAAAATTATAATAAATTCTCAAAAAGAACTATCACAATATTACTCATATCACAATTATTACCTACATCGGTCTAGTGTGTACAGGTCTGGTTTTTTCGCAAACGGATACAATTTGTTTTATTTTAATGTACCGAAGTACACATGATATTTCCATGCAGATATTCTTCGTCATCATACGATGAAAGAGTAATGGAACGGAGAAAATTCTCTTCGTCACCGGGATTTGAACCCGGGTTTTCAGCTCTACGTGCCGATGCTTTATCCACTAAGCCACACCGGATACCCATCCCGGTGTCGGACAGAATCGTCTCAGTTTAAGTTCCAACTCTTGGGTTCCCTCTAGTGGCCGCCCTCTGCACTACGTCATAGATGTCTATGAACGTAGGACTGATGACGCAGAATATCTGCATGGAAATATCATGTGTACTTCGGTACATTAAAATAATATATATGATATGCGTAAAGCACTTCGTGATTTAAGACGGCGCTTATTCCGTCGGATCCCGGCCAACTAGTCACTTATAACGAGTGCACCTCAGAACATGTGTGGACTTCAGTCCTACGTTCATAGACATCTATGACGTAGTGCAGAGGGCGGCCACTAGAGGGAACCCAAGAGTTGGGCTTAAACTGAGACGATTCTGTCCGACACCGGGATGGGTATCCGGTGTGGCTTAGTTGATAAAGCATCAGCACGTAGAGCTGAAAACCCGGGTTCAAATCTCGGTGCCGGAGAGAATTTTCTCCGTTCCATTACTCTTTCATCGTACAATTTGTTATGTTTACGTTAGGATACATTATAAGAGTGAACGGAGTATAGTTACAGATAGGATATTGCTGAAAAGTTTATTACTTTCTAACAACAAGTGACTTACACAATTTGATGTAGGATTTGTTTAAATTATTCAAACAAAGCATCTCAACCGTTATATCCGAAGACCCTTCTGTACTGAGATGGAAATGATTTTATTCTCCTTTTTTACCTCCGCTATCAAAATATTCAGTTCAGACTATATATTTTATTTCAATCGCCTTTCGTTGCTATGTTTTGTGATCCTCTCAGTTTCGTACAGTTGTATTTACTTCACAGTTTTAGCTCTGAATCACCTCTATCCTCTTCTTTAAACTTACGCAAATATTTTGAATTAAAATTTTGAATTCATTTTTTTAAGTTCCAATAATTCAAGTAATAAATTCAAAGAAACAAAGAAACATTTCTTTGAGTTAAATTCAATCTATAACGTCAACGCTTCTAGTCTTTACTAGAAAATAAATGTGCCGCGCTCCTGTGGCAAAATGTCGAAACTATTTCGGAACATTTGTCCTTTTGATCTCGACTGACTCTCGGTGGAACAAAGAAAAACTGTTGTGGGAACATGTTTAGGGAGGAGCGCGCAAACAGTGTTCATAAACACTGTTGTTCGTCAACAAATTTCGCGTTGTTCTGGACGCTTCTTTAGAAATTCACAATTTACGGGACTCCTTTGTCATGGATTGCCGAGTAAGACAACGTAGGATAATAGAGAGAGACATGATAGCCGTCCAAATCTTGGATTTAAAATATTGGCATCCTAATGAATTCAAATGAACAAAAAAGAAAATGTAAATTAATGTTAAAAAAATACATAATTAAATCTTAAAAAGAATATTCTGCGACAAGATGTGGTGGCTATCAAAACGATAAAAATTTATTGAAAAAAATATATACATTGAATATTATAAAGATGAATAGAGATGGTGATTGATGATGTTCAGTGAAGATTTTAAAATGGTTGATGCAATTGTCTGAAGAGTCTTATCAGGAACCTTTAATTTTCTGAGGATCTCCAATGTAAATTTGGGAATTGTTCCTCGCGCACCAAACATAAGTCCAATGACATTCCAATCTTGAATATTATATTTATGACTGAGATCATCACAGCATGGAAGGTAAATAGCGCGTTTCTCTTCATGTACCTGCTTGATTTGCTCTTCATTAATTTCGAACCTTACAGTGGGGTCAAGAATGAGACAGACATTAAGGAACAACCTCCCACTTCCTTTGAAAAGAAGATAGTTCTATACTTCTTTGCATGCAATCAAACCCGGGGTGAGGGAACAGAATTTGTATCTTCCTACTACATAGAGACGATGTTAATACAGATAACGATATGAGAATGTTAAAAGAAATCGCTATACTGTAAAACGTAACCCAGAGCCTTATCTTACTCCGAAAATATCAGATGACCTTCCGAGTATCGAAAGCCGTCCCTTTGTTCAGAAGCCATAAGCTGGTAGCTTTTGTTGCCGCAGAAGATTTTAATTATAAATTGAAACTCTTTACGACTAGAACTACGTAGCAAAAGAACCTAACCGTTCTTACTCAGATCATCTCTAGGCGTTGGCATTTTCTCTACAACATTACAATGCATTATATATCTTACTGTGGAAAGTAAAAAGACGCATCAAATTGAGATCATAAGTTACTTTATAATTTCAAATGAATCTTCGTGTTCATTTTAATGATCCAGGTGAAATGAGGGAATCATTCTTTACTACTTGAATTTCTGTGAAACTCTGTGGTAATAGAATTCTTTATAGTGATCTGTATTCCGTTTTTATAGGATTTAGTATCCATTATGCTATTCGTCTACTTTATTATTTCCATTATATAAAATTATTTCAAGTTTTATGTTTCTGAAACACTTCATCGGCTTCGAGATCGGCTCCAAGTTTTTCAGTAGTAATTCTATTTTAAGGTTATCAACCTCAGCAGCCTATCGTTGCTCTATGAATTATATTAATGTCTTTGAGTCATGCTTTCAAAATGAAATTTTTGTTATGAGTTTATATTGGAAAATTATTTTTAATGTAATATAAAGAATATACTCACACTGTGTTTAAAATGGGCATTTTCCTTTATGGCAGAAGAGATTCGAACGATTACAAAAGCGATTGGAAAGTAAGAAGTAGGAGAAGGTGGTGATAATGATGACGACGGACGCACCAGGAAATTTAATTTAAAATAAATGGGTTTAAAGTTCAGAAGAATTAATTGAATAAAATTCTAAAATGTAACTTCATTTACTTTGTTATATAACATAATTTAATGGAATAGTTTTGTTAATAAATTCTACGAGAAAGTACGTTAATTTACCCCTTTACATAATTCATTCATTTTACAATTTTCTGCCCAAGGGTAGGTCTTTCACTGCAAACCCAGCATTCTCCAATCTTCACTATTTTCTGCCTTCTTTTTAGTCTCCGCATACGATCCACATATCTTAATGTTGCATGTCACCTAATAATATCTTCTGTCCCGAATGCTAAAACGGGAGAAAAGTACAGACATAAAGTAATATAAAAAGTGAAGTCTTTTTCTTTCTATTTTCGTAACAGGAACTTTTATGTTATTTTTGCACAATCAATTTCAGTTCATTCTTAACAAGTGTAAGAAATTGTATTTAGGCCTACGTTACTTAAATTGAGGGACACTAGAACTCAGTTTTAAAACAAAAAAATGGACAAAATCACTTTTCTTTGTACGAAAATATTTCTTACGAATTTCGGAAGTTGGTAGTAAGATTTTTTTTTGCCTCCACGTCGTCTTTGAGTTACAGGAATGAGGTTCATACAGGCCTGCTCCATGCGTTAGCAATGTATCCTCTTTCACAAATTTAACTTTTTCTCGAAACTATATTCTTAGATGTTAAAAATGCTTTATGCACATGCAGTTTCCACATATTTCAATGAAAATATTCGTGCGTGTCCATGAATACATTATCTGAGATATAACGTTGAGAAATCTTGGGTAAATACGAGGATGGATCGAAAAGTAACATACAACAATTTCTGTGGCAACGTATTTCATAGGTAAGAAAATAAAATAATGCATAAGAAAGCTACAGGTTTTACCTATTCTTCAACATGGGAACCAAGTCTCTCGACATATTTTTCCCATCGTGACACCATATTCAGTACACCTCGTTCATAAAACTCCGTTTTTGGGGCGTATAGCCATCTGCGCATGACTGATTTCACTTCTTCATCCGAACTGAAGCTTTGTCCTAGAAATTTCTTCACTAGTCCGAATACGTGAAAGTCAGACGGTGCGAGGTCTGGACTGTAGGGTGGGTGGTTGTCGGTTTAATGATGCCTCTGACAAAGGATGGTGTTGCAGCGGTCACTGATCGGCCGCAACGTGTTTCGTCAGCGGACTTATTCGAAGAACCTGCACCACCTGGAGATGTTGCTATGGTCCAATCAAGCGTCATACACCTCCAATATTTCTCTGTGGATTTCATTCGGATTTTTTTTTTTTTTTTTTTTTTTTTTTGCGAAAAAGCGGACTACACCTCGCTGTCCTTCACAAATGAACGATGGTGGAAAACGCGCCATTTTTACTCAGTAGTTACAGCTCGTTCCACCAGGGTGATATCCGATCGAACCATTGCTGTCTGTAGCGCAAGATTAAAATTAACTATCAGTTAGGTCTTTGCTATGTTAAAATCGGCAGCACTTTGAAGAGAACAACCGCCAGGATCGCCACCCGTCCGCCGTAAACGAACACGAGATGGCAGTACAGTCGCTAATGCAATGCAAATGGGAATTATGACGTGACTCCTTATGTAACAACTAGATGGCAGCGTAGTAATCTGTAAAAGTTGTTAACGTCAAAGCCTATAAGGCCGATCTATCCGGGGTATATATATGATATAGGCTGTCAGCCAACTTCGAACGCCCTAACCAAAATAGTATTCCGTAAAATAATTGTTGTGCGTTGCTTTCCGATCTACCCTGATATCTTAGAAACTAAGAAAAAAATATTATGTAAATAAAAATATGAATAAATGAGTGTCTGATTTTCAAAATCTAGATATTGTGAATAGGATGTCTCCATGTTAAATATTTCCCGCAAATCAGGGTCTATTAAAAAGTTATGCACTCGCAATATTAAATGTAATACGCATGGAACATATCACTAATTGCATTAATTAAAACAAAATTGACTTCGAAATTAGCTATCCGATTAACTTGAAAATTTGCACGCATCTTATTCTTACTGGATTTAATAAACAGTTAAAAATGTAAGAAATCGGATTAAAATCGTAGAAGACTCGAAACTCAATCCTAGTGGCCTAAAATAAACAGTTAAAATGTAAGAAATCGGATTAAAATTGTAAAAGACTCGAAACTCAATCCTAGTGGCCTAAAATAAACAGTTAAAATGTAAGAAATCGGATTAGAATTGTAAAAGACTCGAAACTCAATTCTAGTGGCCTAAAATAAACAGTTAAAATGTAAGAAATCGGATTAGAATTGTAAAAGACTCGAAACTCAATTCTAGTGGCCTAAAATAAACAGTTAAAATGTAAGAAATCGGATTAAAATTGTAAAAGACTCGAAACTCAATTCTAGTGGCCTAAAATAAACAGTTAAAATGTAAGAAATCGGATTAGAATTGTAAAAGACTCGAAACTCAATTCTAGTGGCCTAAAATAAACAGTTAAAATGTAAGAAATCGGATTAGAATTGTAAAAGACTCGAAACTCAATTCTAGTGGCCTAAAATAAACAGTTAAAATGTAAGAAATCGGATTAAAATTGTAAAAGACTCGAAACTCAATCCTAGTGGCCTAAAATAAACAGTTAAAATGTAAGAAATCGGATTAAAATCGTAGAAGACTCGAAACTCAATTCTAGTGGCCTAAAATAAACAGTTAAAATGTAAGAAATCGGATTAAAATTGTAAAAGACTCGAAACTCAATCCTAGTGGCCTAAAATAAACAGTTAAAATGTAAGAAATCGGATTAGAATTGTAAAAGACTCGAAACTCAATTCTAGTGGCCTAAAATAAACAGTTAAAATGTAAGAAATCGGATTAAAATTGTAAAAGACTCGAAACTCAATCCTAGTGGCCTAAAATAAACAGTTAAAATGTAAGAAATCGGATTAAAATCGTAGAAGACTCGAAACTCAATCCTAGTGGCCTAAAATAAACAGTTAAAATGTAAGAAATCGGATTAGAATTGTAAAAGACTCGAAACTCAATCCTAGTGGCCTAAAATAAAGAGTTAGAAATGCAAGAAATCTGATTAAAATTGTAAAAGACTCGAAACTCAATTCTAGTGGCCTAAAATAAACAGTTAAAATGTAAGAAATCTGATTAAAATTGTAAAGGACTCGAAACTCAATCCTAGTAACCTAAAATAAACAGAAAATGTAAGAAATCTGATTAAAATTGTAAAAGACTCGAAACTCAATCCTAGTGGCCTAAAATAAACAGTTAAAAATGTAAGAAATCTGATTAAAATTGTAAAGGACTCGAAACTCAATCCTAGTGGCCTAAAATAAAGAGTTAAAAATGTAAGAAATCTGATTAAAATTGTAAAAGACTCGAAACTCAATCCTAGTGGCCTAAAATAAATAGTTAAATATGTAAGAAATCGGATTAAAATTGTAAAAGAATCTAAACTCAATCTTAGTGGCCTAAAATAAACAGAAATCGAATTAAAATTCTAAAAGACTCGAAACTCAATCCTAGTGGCCTAAATAAAGAGTTAAAAAATGAAGAAATCTGAAAAATTGTAAAAGAAAACTCAATGAGTTAAAATAAATAGTTAAATATGTAAAAGACTCGAAACTCTCAATCCTAGTGGCCTAACATAAAGAGTTAAAAATGTAAGAAATCTGATTAAAATTGTAAAAGACTAAAAATCGGATTAAAATTGTAAAAGAATCTAAACTCAATCTTAGTGGCCTAAAATAAAGAGTTAAAAATGTAAGAAATCTGATTAAAATTGTAAAGGACTCGAAACTCAATCCTAGTGGCCTAAAATAAAGAGTTAAAAATGTAAGAAATCTGATTAAAATTGTAAAGGACTCGAAACTCAATCCTAGTGGCCTAAAATAAACAGTTAAAAATGTAAGAAATCTGATTAAAATTGTAAAAGACTCGAAACTCAATTCTAGTGGCCTAAAATAAACAGTTAAAATGTAAGAAATCTGATTAAAATTGTAAAGGACTCGAAACTCAATCCTAGTAACCTAAAATAAACAGTTAAAAATGTAAGAAATCTGATTAAAATTGTAAAGGACTCGAAACTCAATCCTAGTGGCCTAAAATAAACAGTTAAAAATGTAAGAAATCTGATTAAAATTGTAAAGGACTCGAAACTCAATCCTAGTGGCCTAAAATAAAGAGTTAAAAATGTAAGAAATCTGATTAAAATTGTAAAAGACTCGAAACTCAATCCTAGTGGCCTAAAATAAATAGTTAAATATGTAAGAAATCGGATTAAAATTGTAAAAGAATCTAAACTCAATCTTAGTGGCCTAAAATAAACAGAAATCGAATTAAAATTCTAAAAGACTCGAAACTCAATCCTAGTGGCCTAACATAAAGAGTTAAAAAATGTAAGAAATCTGATTAAAATTGTAAAAGACTCGAAACTCAATCCTAGTGGCCTAAAATAAATAGTTAAATATGTAAGAAATCGGATTAAAATTGTAAAAGAATCTAAACTCAATCTTAGTGGCCTAAAATAAACAGAAATCGAATTAAAATTCTAAAAGACTCGAAACTCAATCCTAGTGGCCTAACATAAAGAGTTAAAAAATGTAAGAAATCTGATTAAAATTGTAAAAGACTCGAAACTCAATCCTAGTGGCCTAACCTAAAGAGTTAAAAAATGTAAGAAATCTGATTAAAATTGTAAAAGACTCGAAACTCAATCCTAGTGGCCTAACCTAAAGAGTTAAAAATGTAAGAAATCGGATTAAAATTGTAAAAGACTCGAAACTCAATCCTAGTGGCCTAAAATAAATAGTTAAATATGTAAGAAATCGGATTAAAATTGTAAAAGAATCTAAACTCAATCTTAGTGGCCTAAAATAAACAGAAATCGAATTAAAATTCTAAAAGACTCGAAACTCAATCCTAGTGGCCTAACATAAAGAGTTAAAAAATGTAAGAAATCTGATTAAAATTGTAAAAGACTCGAAACTCAATCCTAGTGGCCTAACCTAAAGAGTTAAAAATGTAAGAAATCGGATTAAAATTCTAAAATACTCGAAACTCAGTCCTAGTTTCTTGTGACAATGATTCGTGGGCGTGGGTGTTCTCGTGTTCCGTAAGCAAACGCTGTTCAGATTCAGCACGGTTTTGTACGAATGCCAGAATACGAAATGTTTCAGTTACTTGCTTTAGATTTAATTGTATTCATGGAGTAAGAATCGTAAAGAACAATAGCAACGAATCGATACTTTCTCCGAACCGTCAAGGCTCTGCAGACGACACGATACATATGTCATTGATGAATCGTGTGGCTCACGGGAGGACACCCTTTCATGTCGTGTTGGCTTGCACAAGCAGATAGAACATGACAGACCAAGATTCAATCCGAAGACCGCATTTGCTTATCGTGACGGAAGATAGCGTGCTCACATGGAGTGACATCTCTCTTCCCCGGCAGAAGCAACGACGATGGCGGTCGTAGGCGTCCAGAAAATAGACCGCTCCTTCCAAATATGGATCCGGCAGCTGCGCGATGTTCCCAGCCAATCAGAAATTCTCACGAGATCTAAAACCTGTACGCAAATATGCCATGTACATTACATTTCGTTCAGAATGTACATGGTTACAACTATTTCGTAATACATTAGACCTAGCTTAATGTGCCATTATCATACTTTCCTGTGTAACAGGACTGTTGTGCGTAACATACGTAAAGAATTAATAATGAATACCTTCAGCCGTTTTTATGGAACCATGCACCGATCATACAGAAAAAAATGTTCTTGAAGAAATTGTGCTTAAATAGATATCTAAGTAGCTTAATATCATCGCAAGAAATCGAAAACAGAGTAAGGGTAATAAAGATCTTACATTTTATCTCTGCCGGTCAGTGACCGTTAAATTTCAAATGGTTTATCTTAGTCGTGGGCGACAGCGTATTAAAAAACATTACAACGTTTCTGCCATCTCCTTGCCTCCCCTCTGCAAATGTGACGTTGTACAGAGGTAGAGTCCACACCTGTGGAGTGACGGTTAGCTCGTCTAGCCACGAAACCAGGTGGCCCGGGTTCGATTCCCGGTCGGGGAAAGTTACCTGGTTGAGGTTTTTTCCGGGGTTTTCCCTCAACCCAATATGAGCAAATGCTGGGTAACTTTCGGTGTTGGACCCCGGACTCATTTCACCGGCATTATCACCTTCATCTCATTCAGACGCTAAATAACCTAAGTTGTTGATAAAGCGTCGTGAAATAACCTACTAAATTAAATAATAAAAACAGAGGTAGAAATACACAAGGAAAAACGCTCGTCTCATATAATAGAGATAAATGTCCATAAATATAATCCACTTAATATGTCAGATTTGTAGTTGTAAACGTCATCTCTTTCGTCACATTGCAGAGCAAGTACAATATTACGCATATTAGTTAGATATTATACCGTGTGTATTTCAAACTATAATAATAATAATAATAATAATAATAATAATAATAATAATAATAATAATAATAATAATAATAATAATTGAAATTTATCTTTTGAAGAGGTGGAGAAGTTCAAATATCTGGGAGCAACAGTAACAAATATAAATGATACTCGGGAAGAAATTAAACACAGAATAAATATGGGAAATGTCTGTTATTATTCGGTTGAGAAACTTTTATCATCCAGTCTGCTGTCGAAAAATCTGAAAGTTAGAATTTATAAAACAGTTATATTACCGGTTGTTCTGTATGGTTGTGAAACTTGGACTCTCACTTTGAGAGAGTAACAGAGACTACGGGTGTTTGAGAATAAGATTCTTAGGAAAATATTTGGGGCTAAGAGGGATGAAGTTACAGGAGAATGGAGAAAGTTACACAACACAGAACTGCACGCATTGTATTCTTCACCTGGCATAATTAGGAAAATTAAAGCCAGACGTTTGAGATGGGCAGGGCATGTAGCACGTATGGGCGAATCCAGAAATGCATATAGAGTGTTAGTTGGGAGGCCGGAGGGAAAAAATACCTTTAGGGAGGCCGAGACGTAGATGGGAAGATAATATTAAAATGGATTTGAGGGAGGTGGGATATGATGGTAGAGAATGGATTAATTTTGCTCAGGATAGGGACCAATGGCGGGCTTATGTGAGGGCGGCAATGAACCTACGGGTTCCTTAAAAGCCAGTAAGTAAGTAATAATAATAATAATAATAATAATAATAATAATAATAATAATAATGCTTTATTCTTTCTGGCAGAGTTAAAGACATGAGACCTTCTCTTCCACTCAACCAGAGATACAAAGGAAATACATGATAACTATAGTACATAGGGAATTAATATTGCCATAAGAAGTCCATGTATAAAAAATTCAAAGTGAAATTTCATACAGCTGACCATGTGTAATAAATTAGTAAGCCTTGTAGAAAGAAGACTATCTACTGATTATTGCCAAATAAAATTCTGTTTGAAATAATGGATTATTATACTATAGAATTCCTCTGATTGAGGTTCTGGCTGATATATATACATCTATTATCAGGCAGTACATCTCACTTGACGATATGTGTAAGAGGAAGAACAATTGTTTGTATGCATCTGAAGTCTGACTAGTGTAATATGTAGCTAGTCGGCGATGTATGCAATGGAGAGGGAAGTGAACTGGCCACTTTACCCAATTATCTCCTGGCCTAGTTACCTCAGAAGTGGCACCTTGTTGGTATCACTTGTGAGGTTCAGACCTGTCTTCGGACAGTTGACTGAACAACAGTGCTACAGAAGAAACGATTTTATTTATTGAACTGTATGGAAACAATTCTTTGAGGAAGTTAAGAGATCTGTTTGCTGGACTCTTCCCTGGTAGAAGACTTGTTTAAACTTAATAATATCGCTAAAGTTATTGTTGTTTATTTGTATCTTTGTGAAAAAAGTGACCTAATGACAAAAAAAAATCTTTAAAATGAAATACACAGCTGAAATTATATTAGTAACGGCATGATATAATTATTTTGAATCACCTAACCTAAAATTGATATGTTGTCAAAGGATCATGTATGGTAAGTTAACAATAATCAGTAGATAGTCTTCTTTTCTACAATGCCATTAAGTTATTATTACATATATGGCCAGCTACACGAAATTCCACTTTTAAGACCCATTCACAATGAAAATTAAACATAACCGTAACATAAACACAGAAGTTTGCGCCCAGACCACCAAATGGGATCATTCACAATGATTCACATAAGCATTGACATAAACATTACCGTAAGACGTTAACATGAAAGTTTGCAAACTCCAACTTTCATGCTTATGCTTACGTGATTTGCAAACAGAACACAATTGTGGAGCGCTGAAGTATACGACAGGATATGAAGAAATGGCGTCGTTGTTATGTTTCCATGGTTACCAAGTATGTTTGCGGTTATGTTTATGTTCCCATCGTGAATGATGGTATGACTTCTTGATTTTATTGTAACGTTAAGTTAACGCTTACGTTATGTTTAATTTTCATTATGAATGAGCCTTTAATTTTATATACGTGGATTTTTTTATGGCAATGTTAATTTTCTGTGTACTATAGTTTGAAACACACACGGTATATAACACACGTTTGGCTTTGAGATAAGCTGATATGTTTTGCGAAAGCGTGTAGGCTGCAATGAATATTGTACCAAAATATCAAATATGCTGCCTTTTTTCAACCTTAAACTAGATAGACAGAAGACGGAGTCCCTGGGACTTCGGGTTAGCATGACGCAAGGCTTCCATCTAAGACAGTTCAGAACTTCACATTATTAACGGGCAAACATCGATGTTCAGAACGGGAATCGAACCCAGATTTAAGCTCTCCCGTAGGTTTAAAACTAGCCTTAATCATTACAGGTACCAGACGTCATGTGTCTGTAATTTTAAACTAAATCTGTCATCAATGTCGTATCTTCCTGCAGCAATAGCTGTCTCCCCTTGCTTTACACTCTTTTACGACACATTTCTATTGTGCACTAAATTCGAACGAATATATCTGATAGTCAAGTGATTCTTAATATGAATGAATAATCCAAATATCATAGTCTTTGTTTCTACTGCTCTTTTTGAAAATACTCTATAGTCAAATTAAATCATCGCTAAATATGCAGAGAATATTTTTAGTTTGATGATATAGTACGAAAAATATCAGTTGTTAAACTGGTGGTTGTCGCAAATTTTGAGCAAACAGTGTGTCACAGAAAGTAACTCAGAGATGAGGGGAAAATATGTATGGGTATTTTGTGTTTCGGAAACGTAAGCGCCATTAAACGATAATATGATATGTCGGGAAAGAGAAATTATGGACAAAACTGCAAAGCGCGACCAGACCTTTACGATATCCGAGATAAGTTTTATTCCACCGTTTATGAGGGTGAATGTTGTCCGTTAAATAAATCATTTAAAAATATAGCTTTGGCCTAATATTCCTAGAGCATAAATTCGTATTATGAAAGGTATTAAAAAATATATGCATTGAATAATGTTACACGAAATAATGTGTAATATAGCCTGATGTGGCTCATTTCACCAGCTTTAGCAACTCAGCTCGTTTTGCGCAGTGATACAGCTTCCTGTCGTTTAAGTGCTAACTCGTATGACGTATGCACAGGGGCGTCATTGAGATTTAAACCATGAATGATATCAGGATGCATTGAAAATATTTTTTAGGTTCATTACTTTTTCTCCATTTGTTACGTATTTTTATTATTTTAAGTCACAAATAGGGTTGATATCATGGTTTATTTATTTTCTTTTTGTTTTATGGCCAAGTTTACTCCACATTTCCAGTTTTCATACATACACCCTAGTTTTAACTTGTCACCTTACCTGTACGATACGTAATTTAAATGTACTTGTTAATATGACGTAGTTGCGAACAAGTAAATTAACACACAAATTTTATTTATAAAGAAATTTTAATTTAGATTAACAAATAGTACATTATGCAACGAGCCTATAATGATAGTAATTAAGAAGCGAGTATGGATGTTTATGAAACGAGCGCAAGCGAGTTTCATAATTTTCATACGAGCTTCTTAATTACCATTATAGGCGAGTTTCATACGACTTTTTATGCTCGGCCATATTTCTAACTTGAAATTACCGGTATTCAGATGTTTACATTTTATTTGTATCTGACAAGATCGGAACTGACCTAGTTCTAGGTCGTGTATTGTGAGATGTGCGCAGACGCGAAAGTATTGATTTTTTCCGAAGAATAATAATGTCTTTGACCTTGTGTAATCCCGTTAAACTTGGTATAACCTTGATTATTGAATTCGACATTGAAAAACGAGATGACAAATTGATTTTTTTTAAATATTATTTACAATTAACGCTAATTATTATAGTAACAGAACATAACCTTCTGCGACAGTATTGGATTTCCAGCCTCCGTGACTTTTCACTAATTCTCTTTCGATTGCATATCCGAGAATAATCGATACTTGCGGTTTTGTAACGGTACAAAGCTGACTTGTTATTGGCTGAACACCTGTAAGCTGAGTTGTCATTGGCTGAAAACGCCTGTACTTTAATGACTAGGTGTAGTTTAATGACATGCATTAAAGGACTGCTACCAGGTGTATAATTACTACATTTCGGCATGGTCGAGCATAAACAAAATTAAATTTTTAATTTACAAAGCGTAACAACCACTAATATAGGAAAGAGTAACGGCTTGGTTTCATTTGAGCAAAGTAATTAATTAGCTCGTCTTTAGTTTCTTAAATGTTCATAAAAGTGAAATATTTTAATATTGAAAGTAAAGTTCTTACATTTTGTAGCATTACTACTCATTTATTAATAATTTTAATGTTAAACTCAAGGGGAAGGGTAATCCCCTAAATAACATCGATGAATAGACTGTTCATATTATATTACAACCATCTTCACTATTAATAATAGGCCTATGCTACTGTCACTGAAGTTACATTTGTTAATGCTTCATCGCTTGCTGGTGTTAGTCTTCACGATGGACGATCTTCTCTATATCCTTAGACTCTCTAAGATTCATTATGCCTTGTGTTGATTATTTTATTTTGCAAACTGTTACCTAGTTCATTTCTTTACACTCTTCGGCCAATATTCATTTCTCCATTTTAACACACCTGATATTTCAGATTTAGTTTCAGCTTTGTCGATGATACCAGTTGGTACCTGAATACGTTGTCGAAATATTTCATTCCCTTCTTTCAGCTTGATGCATATACTTTCCGCTCTCCTTAATAAACAATATCGTCAAGATGATACACATTTTCTCCTTATACATTTTGTGCATTACGAAACAGTTTGTACGAGTACAAGAACGAGTACGTGACTATAATGACCATCTCAATCTCAATGTAGAAATCCTATTTCTGATGCTTCAATTCTTTTTTTATTTTTTCGTTAATGACCAATTCTATAAGGCTATAGCAGTTCCATCCCTCTTAATAATAATAATAATAATGATTTATTTTAGCTGGCAGAGTTAAGGCCGTAAGGCCTTCTCTTCCACTCAACCAGCAAAAAGTGTATATACATATGCATGAACTTACAAAGAATCCAACAATTTGATTTAGATGAGAGTTACATGTATACAAAAGTTATTTACAAATTAAACAACAAAATACTATGAACTATTAATGAGAATATGGTAGTGAGAATAGGGTCCTAAGACAGAAAGAAATTAATAATATACAGTCATCAGAAATGAAATTTCTAAGAGCAGTCAAGGGCTGTACAAGACTACAGCATATGAGAAATGAAAGCATAAGGGAGGAATTAGAAATTAACTCTATAATTCAGCAAGTCTGTGATTATAAGAAAAGACGGAGCGACCATTTACAGAGAATGGATTATGGAAGGTTTCCGAAGTTGGCATGGAATTATAAACCACGAGGAAGACGGGACCCTGGCAGACCAAGAAAGCGATGGAGTATTGAGCCGGAACAGGCCATGAGGCCTATACCATGAAGAAGATAATGATAATGACCAAGTCTCTCTACCGTAAACCAATGTCGTTACTGCCATTGTCTTATAGAATTTTACTGTCGTATCTTTTCTTACTTTTCCAGATAATTTTAATTTTATTGTACCAGTTATTTATTTATTTTTAATTTGGCCAGATTATAGTTTATATCGCTGGATCTATAATATAAAAATCTAATCCAACAAAACTATCTTGACAACTCTTCCTCGTCTTATGAAACTTGATACCTTTAACATCGCAAATGGGAAACAAATTAGAAATAATAGCTAGTAAGACATTCTAGAGTAGTGTTTGTTCATGCTCTCTCTTTCGTTCATTTATTTACATGTCTTTCTTTGTTGCATCCTTGTTTTGCCGTCCTTCTTTATTCATTAATTTAGTTATTCTTATTTGTATAACTGTCCTCCTTCCTCTTCCTCTTACTCTATATCCACGTTTCTTTGTTTCTGTTTCTCGGTCATTCAGTGTTTCTTTTTGTTTTATTTTTTTATCATTTCCTTTTTATTCTTTATTTTTTAGCTTTAAGAGGATACATTTTCGTCTTCCTTTATGACACTCTTGCTCAGATTAACACTAGATGTGTAAATAGTAAACAGTTCTCCTTATAAGTGATCGGCATCAGGTTGCATGTAATGCCGGTATATAGGCGGGACCTTGGCGGGCATCAAACCCACGACCCTACTGCAGCTACAACACTTGCATCTATAGCAGGAATAAAAAGTACACGGAAAGAAATGTCATGAAACGTTGTATCTTCTAGAAAAGAATGATGTATTTATTGTTACCATTTCTCTTTGCAGTATTTTTAATGCAAGAGAGGACGAAGCACGCAGACGTGATCTGTATTTCACTGATAGAAGTTGTGTGTGTGTTGAAGAAGTCCTTGTTTTACAAACTTGGAAGTGATTGCTTTATGTGAAGATTTTGCGCAAGCGCGTTTTCTGCTTTAGACTGGTGACATATTTAGAGTGGAATGCATTGTTCATCTCGGACTTGATTTATGTCTCGATCAGGGCAGAGCGTTGCATCCGCTGGTAATTCATTGTCGCCAGATGCTGGGAATGGCAACATCTCTAGAATTCTCACGAAAGTTAGTGTCCGATATTCCATAAATAAAGCATTCTATAATTATATTCAACTTTGGATTGTTCGTTAATGTTCAACTCTCTCAGCAGACGAAACCTCAGCGGTGGGGTGGCTATTATGCTTGACACTGCCTCCTAGATGACGGATACTAAACTCATCCTACGGTGATAAAATTTGTAGCATTACTATTTATTTATTTATCTTGATGAAATTAAGGTCATCAGGCTTTCTGTTCTACACCACAGAATACATAATACAAAAAGAATGTAGAGAGCGGTATGGCATAGTTGCGCCCCGCGGTCAATTGGGAGGCCTAGGCATGGCATAGTTGCGCCCCGAATAAATCAGGTAGCAGAAGGGACATGGCATAGTTGCGCCCCGAAGAAATCAGGTAGCAGAATGGACATGGCATAGTTGCGCCCCGATGGGTATAGTACACACGAAAGTGATTGTCGTAATATAAACAAATTACTTAAAAATATTACAGTGATAACTGCATTGAAGTCAGGTAGGCCTAGCATGTGATCAATTTTGCTATTTAAAATAACACTTTTTTTTTATCGATCGCACAATAAATGAACTGCATTTTTTGCTTGTACATCGATATCTTAACTTGCGGTACAGGGTTTCGAATATTGAAACTTAGAACCATTGTGAATTATTAACTCTTTACCCTTTTCACTAAACTTAACATTCATTTTAAATTATTCTCACTATACGCCACACACGGTGTGAAAATCACTAATAAAATGCCAACGGCTCACTCATTTGAATATGTCAGTTAATAAAATACTGCCAACTTCATGGCGTTCATTTTAACGGTAGGCTATTGATAATCACTGAATAAACAGTATAAAAACAGTTAATAAAGTACTGCTAACTTCATGGTGTTCATTTTAACGGTAGGCTATTGATAATCACTGCATAAACAGTAGAAAAACAGTTAATAAAGTACTGCCAACTTCATGGTGTTCATTTTAACGGTAGGCTATTGATAATCACTGCATAAACAGTAGAAAAACAGTTAATAAAGTACTGCCAACTTCATGGTGTTCATTTTAACGGTAGGCTATTGATAATCACTGCATAAACAGTAGAAAAACAGTTAATAAAGTACTGCCAACTTCATGGTGTTCATTTTAACGGTAGGCTATTGATAATCACTGCATAAACAGTAGAAAAACAGTTAATAAAGTACTGCCAACTTCATGGTGTTCATTTTAACGGTAGGCTATTGATAATCACTGCATAAACAGTAGAAAAACAGTTAATAAAGTACTGCCAACTTCATGGTGTTCATTTTAACGGTAGGCTATTGATAATCACTGCATAAACAGTAGAAAAACAGTTAATAAAGTACTGCCAACTTCATGGTGTTCATTTTACCGGTAGGCTATTGATAATCACTGCATAAACAGTAGAAAAACAGTTAATAAAGTACTGCCAACTTCATGGTGTTCATTTTAACGGTAGGCTATTGATAATCACTGCATAAACAGTAGAAAAACAGTTAATAAAGTACTGCCAACTTCATGGTGTTCATTTTAACGGTATCGATAATAAATATTAAATCGAATAAGAAATCAATATGGTTCGTTGATTACAAGGCTCGAGTTCCCGTAATGTCTTTTTCTCTACCTATTTCATCGGGGCGCAACTATACCATGTCCCTTCTGCTACCTGATTTCTTCGGGGCGCAACTATGCCATGTCCTTTTCTCTACCTGATGGGAACGGGGCGCAACTATGCCCACAAAACAGGGACCCTTTTTTATCTGCTGCATTTTATCTGACCGTGGGGCGCAAGAAGTAAATTGGTAAAATAAATAAAAGTACAAATACAAATAATTACAAAAAAACACAAATGCAAGAAGAGGGGGTAAATATAAGTACAAAGAAGAAATCTCAGTAGGTACAAAATAATACTAATATAATATATTAATTGCCTAATATAATAACCAAATATCTAAAAATAAGAGACTGATTGTACAAATTTCAAGAGGAACAAAACGGTAAAAATTTCGAAACATTTACAATGAAGTTAAAATATTCAGTTTACTGCATTGCACTCTAAGCAATAAGAAGATGCTTACTAATTTTGTTTTTGAATATGTTAAATTCCGACAGTCTCTGATGTCACTGGACAGAATATTCCACAAGCGATATACTGAATGGTGATGAATACATTGATGTGTTATGTGTTGCTATGGCTAATATGTGGCTATTTGCGAGCGTGTGTAGAGATTGTGATACGATGATAGGTAACTGAAGCGGAAGGCAAGGTAGGTGATCCCCATTTCAGTTTGGTTGATAGGCCTTTCCCCTCTACCCACACACACACTACCATCAGCGAAGGGGAAGATGCTACTGTCCATCTCACAAACTTTCGACTAATTGACTTACAACACAGTGACAAATTTTATTATTAACAATTTTTACCGGTAATCTATATTTCGAAAGTCTATACTAAGCGTTTCTATTACATGTTTATTACCGTTAATATCAACTGGCAAATTAAAATCTACTGAGAGCATTTGCTACTCTACAGCATGCACAATGGGACAATCTGCACCGTGTCGCCCCCCCTTCACTTCATAGGCCTAATACAAACTAAGATTCCTTAATTTAATTTATTAATTATTAGTGTCATACAGCAGAGTTCGTATAGGTCAGTTTCTGCCAGATGCGTTTCCAATTCACTGTGGGCTAAAGCAAGGAGATGCACTATCACCTTTACTTTTTAATTTTGCTCTAGAGTATGCCATTAGGAAAGTCCAGGATAACAGAGCGGGTTTGAAATTGAACGGGTTACATCAGCTGCTTGTCTATGCGGATGACGTGAATATGTTAGGAGAAAATCCACAAATGATTAGGGAAAACACGGGAATTTTACTGGAAGCAAGTAAAAGATAGGTTTGGAAGTAAATCCCGAAAAGACAAAGTATATGATTATGTCTCGTGATCAGAATATTGTACGAAATGGAAATATAAAAATTGGAAATTTATCTTTTGAAGAGGTGGAGAAGTTCAAATATCTTGGAGCAACAGTAACAAATATAAATGATACTCGGGAGGAAATTAAACACAGAATAAATAAGGGAAATGCCTGTTATTATTCTGTTGAGAAACTTTTATCATCTAGTCTGCTGTCGAAAAATCTGGAAGTTAGAATTTATAAAACAGTTATATTACCGGTTGTTCGGTATGGTTGTGAAACTTGGACTCTCACTTTCAGAAAGGAACAGAGATTAAGGGTATTTGAGAATAAGGTTCTTAGGAAAATATTTGGGGCTAAGAGGGATGAAGTTACAGGAGAATGGAGAAAGTTACACAACACAGAACTTCACGCATTGTATTTTTCACCTGACATAATTAGGAACATTAAATCCAGACGTTTGAGATGGGCAGGGCATGTAGCACGTATGGGCGAATCCAGAAATGCATATAGAGTATTAGTTGGGAGGCCGGAGGGAAAAAGACGTTTAGGGAGGCCGAGACGTAGATGGGAAGATAATATTAAAATGTATTTGAGGGAGGTGGGATATGATGATAGAGAATGGATTAATCTTGCTCAGGATAGGGACCAACGGCGGGCTTATGTGAGGGCGGCAATGAAACTACGGGTTCCTTAAAAGCCAGTAAGTAAGTAATTATTAGTTGAAAATATTGTAAGAACATTAAAATATACTCAAACATGTAATTGTTGCACTGGGCCACCGAAGATCACACACTAAACAGTTCGAAGAATCGAAAGAAATTTGAAGCATTCACTCATTTACGATTCGTATTTAAACTGATTTTAATACAATAAAATTATGTGTGCATAATTTATTTTAGCTGCATAGAAAATTCTAGATACGTTGCAATTGTAGGGCACGCCCTACCCGAAGTAGGATAGGTTCTAGGTCTGCGCTAGCTTCCCCGGCAGATTCATGGTGGTCTAGTATATGACGGCCATCTGGTGGAGATTTTTCAAACAGGTCAGGTATTCAATTTCTCCAACGTAAAAATATATTCTGAAGAAAATGTTAAGATTATACAGACCTTGTTCCACCCTTTAGAATTGACATGAAAATAAAGGGTGGAGTCATTATACGATACATCCAAGTTAGTTAAAGGAGTAGGTAAGAGCATTTCCGTTCGAGATATATCGACTTGTACACGGGGATAAATCAGATTCGAAACATGTAGGCAATTTCTTTTTAACTATTAAGAAGAATGGAATTGTTTGCCTCATGTCCGTTGAAATTCTATGCTGGTCGTGAAGCTACAGCGGGATTCTATTTAGCTGTAAGACCCAAGTGATAGCTTCCAGCCATTCCAGAATTCTTTAATATTTCTGAGAGAAAAATTAAATGAATGTAATGTTGAAGTGAATGGAATATGAATTTTTGTTATATATTTATGATAGTAATATTGTACAATAAGGGAGTTCCGAATTCTATTTCCGTATTTGTATAAAAAAAAACTTTTCATCTTCGGTATGTTTGTCGTTCATTTGTCGTAACTTACGTTTTCCATATAACTTCCACATTTTTGGAAATAAATTCATGAAATTTTGCATGCTAGTTTATTTTATATTGGAGACCAAACCCTGCATTTGGCACTTTTATATCATTTCCAGTTTTTGTATTAATAATTATTTGTGTAAAAGTAATTAAATTTTACATTAGGCCTACTTGACAAAAATATCGCGAAAAATATTTATTATTAACATTAGGAACATTAAATCCAGACGTTTGAGGTGGGCAGGGCATGTAGCACGTATGGGCGAATCCAGAAATGCATATAGAGTGTTAGTTGGGAGACCGGAGGGAAAAAGACCTTTAGGGAGGCCGAGACGTAGATGGGAGGATAATATTAAAATGGATTTGAGGGAGGTGGGATATGATGATAGAGACTGGATTAATCTTGCACAGGATAGGGACCGCTGACGGGCGGCAATGAACCTTCGGGTTCCTTAAAAGCCATTTGTAAGTAAGTAAGTATTTAAGTGATAATAGACGGGTTTACTAATTTTTAATAAAATAGGAAAGAAAGCACTAAAAATATTCAAAATTGCACAAGATATCAGCGAATACCAATTTTGGCTGCACGAATTGCACCCACAATTTAAAAATGTAATTACTCTTAACAATGAAAGGTTTTTGGACTTTTAAGATTGTTTATTATCCTAGAAGTATTGCCTAACCACTATACCAAATTCAAACTCAAAATTAAATTAGGATATGTAGAAATTAAACTTTGAATTGTACTGTAGTAAATTCATACTAGCCAAAGGTGTACAGTCTTAGAAAAAAGTTTTGTCGCACAGTTCCAGAAAGGATGCAGTGCGTATGATCAGATATGCAACGAAACAAAACTAATTTTATTACCTCAAGTAGTCGTTCTCTTTTGAAAAAGGTCGCTCGTCCTCTGATCTTGCGTACTGCCTCATATCTGGGCTTACAAAGTATCTGTGCGACGAAACTTTTTAAGACACTACATACCCCCTTTAAGGGTAAGCAGAGGTGAATATTTCAAAATCCACAAAATTTATCCGATTTGTTTGAAATTGATCATGGATACTAAGCATGTTATTAGTAATGGACATACCAAGTTTCAACTTTCTAAGTACAATAGTTCTGTAAATATTAATAATTTTATAAAACTTAATATCGTTTGATATAAAATGCTCCATGCACCATATTGTAAGAAATTTTCAATATTTATTTTTATTTATATGTTCAGGGAAGGTATATAAATAATGATAAGTATTAATTTGTTATGGGAATAATATAGTAATACAGTTATCTTGGTTTTAATTCCATACTTTTAAAGGACACAAAATCAAAAACTAACATCGGAATATGAAAATAAAGATAATAAAAATGGTAAAAACCAAATTTTCATTTTTTCTTCAGTTTTGTTCGAAAATTTCACCTCTGCCTCCCCTTAAATTAAATGAATTTGTGAGAAATTTTTCCTCATTCATTTACTCAGGAGATATATATTCAGTTCTTTTATATTTACACACTTTTTCTAACCTAAATTTTCTCTAGAATTTCATCGACCTTCCTGTACTCCATATGTGAAACTCGCTGTTTTCGAAAGAATCTCATTTCATTTCAACTTACGCTACTTTGTTTTCATCATGTTACAAATTTCTCATTTGAATGAAGGTACATCATTTCAAAGTATGTTAGAGGTTTAAAACGTGGCATCCTCGCCACACGTCTTAACCAGCGGCAGGCTACAAACCTGACTGGGGGACATTAGTACTTCTTTCAAGTCCGAAAATAAAGGAAAACCGCAAGATTCATTGTGTGCATTTCCATATTACGTACATCTCTTCAGCTTTTTTTCTTCTGGGCGAGTTCATTCTGCCTTCTCAGTGGGTTGCAAGGATCAACGTGTGACGCTCGCACTGGTAATGCTGGAAGTCAACAGCTGGTTCATTATTTTGCTGCATTATGGAGGCTGAGACTAATTATGATGGAGCGATAAGACAACACGGCTACTCCTTTCTCTTTCGGGTGCTCCTGTTTTCAGAACTGCCTTCAATTAGGTGACCATGAGGTGGGTTGGAGTGCAAGGTCGGAATGTACTGCACAGACTTACCGACGTACACGAGTGATAAGATGAAAAATCATCATCATCATCATATTATTATTATTATTATTATTATTATTATTATTATTATTATCATCATCATCATCTTGATTTACGAATACAAATAGTATGAATCAACTACTTAGCCTACTTATAATATTTAAATAATTTTATTAATGTTGTAAAATGGTTCCGAATCACTGATTTTGAGAAGAGAAAAGAGATCCTAATCATTATCATCGTCGTCGTCGTCGTCGTCGTCAAAAAACACAGTGCTTGTCGGCCCGTTCCGTCACTTCTAAAATGTAAGACTTCCTCTCATAATGTTTTGATCTTGAATTTTTCGTCGTTTTTTCCTTCCGTATTATACTAAGGCCCAATTGTATAAAATTCCCTGACTAAAGATCAACTTTGATCGAAGATCGGAAAGTGAACCGAGTTCAGACACTTCTTCTATTGTATAAAACTTTTCTGCGATCAAATTACCTTGGTTCAAATGCAATCTAAGTTCACGTGAAAAGGATTTGGCAACATCGTATAAACAGGTGAAGTATGTGATGCGCGGATCATGTCTTACAGGTTTGTTCAGTGTTGCCAATCTAGCGACTTTAACTCTTTTTCAACGACAATTTCTTTTAACTTTTAAATTGCTTAAATAGGGATTTAGCGATCTTTTTAGCACCCCATAGTGATACAATTTAATCTTTCTTTGTTGATAATGAGAAATATAGCATCTTTCCAACTACTTTTTTTTGACTTTCCATACACTCTGTTGGAGACACTGGTTAGTTTTGTACATTGTAAATAATGGCGGACAATAAGAAGAAGATTGACTGTTGGTGTTTGATACTGCTAAACATAATAAAGCTTTATAAAACGACAATTTTCCTTTAGTAATACGGTTAATTGAAAATTTATGAATGTACCTATCATATCCATTAATAATTAATGGTTATAAACATAATATAATTATAGGTTATGTTATTTGATACTGCTGAACACGATAGATCCTTATAAAATATAAGAATGTTTATGTATTAAGGCAAGAAATTGAAAAATATATATGTACCTACCATATTTATTAATATTAATAATAATGGATATTTTATTACACAATCTGTCACTCGTATATTTCAAACAGAAAAGAAATAACTGAACTTGGATCATCTAACTTAATCGGAGAAATTCCTTCAGTCAAAGTTGACTTTAGTTTGAGACAAATTAATCTCAGATTAGACTTTATACAACACAAAATTCCAAGTTCAGCTAGAACGAGGATCAATTTAACCTCTGATTTAAGATTAAATGGTTTATACAATCGGTCCTAAGTATATTAACATAGGAATTTTGTGTTCTTCCGTTCTCATTATATGATAGACCCTGTATGCATCATGCCTGTACTCTCGTTACGGAATGTACGCTGATTCGAATCCTCAAGGGAGAAGAAATTTTCTCATGAAATTTCGGCCAGTGTATAGGACTGGTGCCACCTAGCATCATGGATGTATGCTAGATGGTGAAATTCGATTTCGAAAACTAACTATAACGGCTGTGGGTGAGTGGGGAAATAATCATGCTGACAAGTTACCCCGCACTGGTTGGATGATCGTTCACCTCTGAGGCATGTTACGCGAGATCTACAGTCGGCTAGTCGGCCTTGGACCTTCATGAACTGTGGTACCACGGATTAGCATAACTATATTATGTGATATAAGCCTATATAACTTACAGTGTAAGGGAACGTGTTATATCCCGTCTCAGATACGATTCTTAGAAGTATGATAAATGAAAATTACAACGACCTTTTGTTTCTTTGCGGATGATTTTCGAAAAAAAAAATCGTTAATATTGATCGCAGCTTTCATAGAATCCTTTAAAAATACGACTTGTATTTTTTTTCGTAGGGTGTTGTAGAGTAAGCTAATAATGACTAAGTTTCAGGTAGTAATTTAGTCGTAAAAAATTAAGATTCCATTAATCTTCTAAAAAGGAATACAATTATTATAGAGTTTACTTGTCAACTGCAATAAATACCGGTGGAAAGAATGCAACACTGCAGCCAAGATGCCGCAAGTAGAATTACGCTCAGCCGCCTTCAAGTTCGTATTGTAGTCTACTCACTTATGCTTCTCAGCGTTTGCTAAAGTCTGTGTGATGTATCTTGTCTCACTGTGAAAAGAGAGAGAAAGGAGATATGCCTTATTTCGTCCATGTTATTATGGCGATGGAGGAATGGAGCGGTGCCGTCCATCCATCCAGTGGCGGAAGGGACTAGTTGATACATTCTGTAGCGCAAAATAAAATAACAAAATATCTCTCTTCGTACTGTGTAGTTCCGTCACTGAGCTTGTCTTTCAAGAAACTGAGTTCCGGCAGCCTGTATAATAACAAGATTTTGAAAGGAATCCTGAAAATTTACAACCCTCCTATAATCTCCACCCTGATTTGAAGGGACTTTTGCCACTGAGACGTGATAAACCTTACCAGGTATAATGTTGAATTTAATTTTCTCCAAAACTTATATTCCCTGATATACAGTGAAACCTCTCCTTACGGACACCTCCCAGATACGGACACTCCTCATATACGGACAGATTTTTATGTCCCAACTGAAATAATATAGAAATAATGATGAATTTAACTCTCGTTTACGGACACTCTCAGACACGGACACGGACAGCTGTTTCACAGTCCTAAAGCTTGCTTTACCTCCTGACTACGGACAGAACTTGAATTTCAAGACGTAATGTGTTACAAAAATGGAAAATTTACTTTTGAGAACTGTACAGAAATTCTTTAACATGAAAACATAAGGGTCTCATAGGCTACCACTAGCCCAGCCAGCTAACCCTTGTTAAATGGAAGCGGGTGGATAAACAAAATCATAAAATCTAACCTGTCTGATGGGTCCAAGGTTTCCGCGATCGTGAAATTGTATTCGACACATGATAGGATTAATAGGATTATTCTCTTCACTTCAATCAGTTGTTCTGTTTCGAGAGACATGGCACCTGAACGTAAAGGTTAAGTTAAAAACTGTAAATTACAGTACTGCATAACTGTAGACCTAGAATAAAACTGCATGGCACAGTACTGTATTTTCCTTTTTCGGTCTTATCTACTGTAGTTCAAAGTTGCAAAGAATTTACTGTATTACAGTAGACTGTATTTAGGATTAAACTACAGTAATACAGTACATTTCATTTTAAGCGTGAAGGGATACATATAAATTTATTGTTAAATTAGGGAGTCTCCCTCCCAATTAAGGACACCTCCCAGATGCGGACAGATTGTTACATCCCTTCGATGTCCGTAAATGAGAGGTTTCACTGTACAGTATTATTGATTTATAAGAACCGTTCTTTAACACAATTTATTTGCAATGACCTGAGTTATAACACGTGTGGATTAAGATAATATGTTTTATTTCACTTAATATTAGTTCACTACCTAAATAATTATTTTATTAGAGAAGTAAGGAGGTTTTATAATTGTTATTGTTATTTATATTTTACTCTAAGTGACACAATGGCAAATGAATTGCTGGTTCCCTTAAAAGGCGATGGGAAAAGGAAGTTGAAGTCAGGCTGCGTTTCGTAACTTTTTCGCTAGTGCAGAGTAGTTCCTGGAAAATTGTGTTGCTGCCATTCAATTCCATGAAAACACTACACCTTGAGAATCACAGTAGGTTATGATTGTTGCAAAAATGTTCCTACTATAACAAACACAATCGCCTTCAGTTTGCATATATTCTTTTTAATGTACGGTTCCAGGATATCCACGTAGGAAGACAAGTCATTATTTAGGTGTGCGATGCCGAACTGGGTCTTTATTGGACCGGTCTCTTTCGACAGAATGGTAAACTATGAGCATTGCTTGCGCCTTCTTCATAATGGCTTCGTATCGACACTTCTAGCAGCTGGCCAATCTCCGCCCACATAATGGGGTGCCACACCGCACATGACAGACGTGCTGGACTTCTTTGGCCTTCGCTTATATCAAATCTCCATGCAGCCAGCAGAATTATGGCTAATTCTGATCACTCCTCAGTTCTGACCTTCATCCTCGCTACTTACGTTGTGAGTGTTCTTGAAGACGCTCTTAGCGCGGGAAACCGACAAATGAATTGGAGATGTGAGGTAAGCAGACATGCATCTCAGATTTATCATACACACGTGTATCTATTATAAAAAGTTGTAAGTATGAAGAATGAGGAATCACGTAGCTGGGTCGTCTAAGACAGACGATACAGAACGAGCGTTGGTTCGAGTCCTCATGGAAGAAATTTTCTCACAAAATCTTGACGAGTGTATGTGACCGGTGCGCACACGGCATCGTGATGAATTTGGGAAGCTGTAGTGACTAGGGAAATTCTATTTCGTAAGCCAGCTCTAACGGCTGAGCACAGGTTACTCCTGTATTGGTTGGATGGTCGTTCATCTCTGCTGAAGCATGTGGACGTGAGGTCAACAGCCGGCTGGTAGGCATTAGCCCTCTGTGGGCTGTCGCGCCATGAATTTCATTTTAATTGAACATGTACTGAAGTAACATAATCTGGAAAATATATGTAAACCATTTTAAAGTCGTATTGGATAAGCACATTATATTAGTACATTATGCAACGAGCCTATAATGAAGGTAATTAAGAAGTCAGTATGGATATTTATGAAACGAGCGCAAGCGAGTTTCATAATTTTCATACCAGCTTCTTAATTACCATTATAGGCGAGTTTCATACGACTTTTTATGCTCGACCATATTTCTAACTTGATATTATTAATTTTTGAGCAATGTCCCGTATGTTAAGAGATGTGCGCAGACGCGAAAGTATTGATTTTTTCCGAGGAACAGATGTGCACATTGACCTTGTTAGGCCATAAGAACCTACAGAGATAACATTGAAATTAAATTAGACATTGAAAAACGAGATGACAAATTGAATTTATTTGAATATTATTTACAATTAACGCTAATTATTATAGTAACAGAACATAACCTTCTACGACAGTATTGGATTTCCAGCCTCCGTGACTTTTCGCTAATTCTCTTTCGATTGCATATCCGAGAATAATCGATACTTGCGGTTTTATAACGGTAGAAAGCTGACCTGTCATTGGCTGAACAGTTGTAACCTGAGTCGTCATTGGCTGAAAGACCTGACCTTTAATGAGTAGGTGTACTTTAATGACATGCATTAAAGGTCTGCTACCAGGTGTATAATTACTACATTTCGGCATGGTCGAGCATAAAATATTTTAAAGCATTTGGTGTGTCATTTATTACTGGACTCTGTACCACTCGTAATCATTATACATTTCATTAATATAAATTATTCTATACCATTATCATGTTACGCAGTTTGTAATTATGAGAAATAAGTTTTTATATACATGTATCATTGAATATAATTGTCAAGGCATTGACACAAACTTTATCATGTTGAGAATGATAGTGCTGTTTTAGTTGATTTTTTATATGATTTAAAATACTTGCACAAACAACATCATTTAACAGCCACTGGCGTGAGGAGATGGACTTCAGTTTTCTATTTCGCACAGGAAAGGCCTTTTTTTACAATACAGAAAGTAAGTCATTTGACTTCGTTTATACTTCGTACGATGTAAATACGTATATTCCATTTTATTAATTCTGTACAAATTTAAATAAAACGGTTATAGCCTACGCATATTGCGATCATTTCTAATATTTTATGTTTACGTATATCGACACTTGGAGGTCGTATGAATAATGATAGTAAATATGATTGACTATGTCAGAACTTGCTTCAGCGGTTCACCCACACGTAACAAAAATGTGTTTACAAGAAATGCTGATCAGTAATCAGTGAACACTGACTCTGTCTTCTTCGTTTCGTATCTGTTCTAATGTAGTGACACTCTTAATTGTATATGTTTCTCCGAAGCATAATTATGTCCTAAACACATACTGCCTACATAATTTATTTTACCCTACTTAAGAAACTAAATAAAAAAAAAAAAAACAAAGTCATTGCAACTGATTTCAAGCAACTTGCCATTATACATTTCTGATTTCCGAAAGAGGCTTATTAATTGTTTTACATATTGCACTTTATATGCATCATTTTCCGATAATTTACTAGTAGGATGTGATTACGAACTGATTCCTTCCAATAGCTTAGGAAAAATCGTTGTCCATACACAGACAAATTATTATATTTCATCTTGATCGTTCTCTGACACTTGACTCGTAGGAAGCGAATATATGAACAAATTCCGTCCAATAGTTCACGATAAATCACTCCCCATAAACAGCAAAATGTTGCCTAAACTACTCTTACGGCGAAAGGTATGCTGAAAAATTATGTAATAATAATAATAATAATAATAATAATAATAATAATAATAATAGTTGTTTTATTTTCCCTGGAAGTGATAAGTCCATCAGGCCTTCTCTTCCACTCAACCAGAAAAAACATACCGATATACAAATATTAACTTAAAAATAATAATAATAAAAATAAAAATAATAAAATAAGAAAGAGATTGAATACATATACACAATAATAATACAATAATAATAATAATAATAATAATAATAATAATAATAATAATAAGAAATATATAATAAAAAAGAGACAATACATAATCACAAACAGGAAAATACATTCTAGTATACAAGCATTAACTTAAAAAAAAAAAAAGAATTAATACATATGAATATAATCTCACAACTAAAGGAATAGGTTAGTAGAATTAGTATGATCAGCACAGCACGGATTATATTGAGACAATGACAATTACCTAGATATTAGTGTTAATGGAAAAATAAAATAATGACTGTGTAAAATAATAATAATAATAATAATAATAATAATAATAAAAATACAAATTATACCTAAAAAAATAATTCTGTGCATTTAAAATATTTCTAAACAACCTAATTTTATGTACAGTCTTAGAAAAAAGTTTTTGGCACAGATACTTTATAAGTCCCAGAAAGGAAGCAGTGCGCATGATCAGAGGACGAGCGCCCTGGTTCAAAGAGAAGGGCTAGTTGAGGTAATAAAATTAGTTTTGTTTCGTTGTATGTCTGATCATGCGGACTGCCTCCTTTCTGGGAGTTGTAAACTATCTGTGTGACAAAGCTTTTTCTAAGACTGTACTTACTGCGAAACTCTCAAAATCGAATTTGTGTTGCGTCACAAAGTTTTCAATAATGAGGAAATAAAAGGACGCAAATAATAATAATAATAATAATAATAATAATAATAATAATAATAATAATAATAATATAGGAACCAAGATGACGTAGGCGAGGATGGACACTTTTGTAAATATTACTGAATTGGATCGATTGTGGTTAATGTTGATAGTGGCACTATGGAAAATTCACAAATTCTTGTGAAGGTAATGTCATTCGAGAAGGAATAAGTACGCTGTCGGACGTGTATGCTCCATTATATCATACCCGACAGTAAAAATGTACAATCTGTCGTTTGAATGATGTTATGTCGCGATCCCTACGCAACAAAGAGTGCGAAGTCGCACAATGTTGAGCGCTGCCGGTACTTCTCGTAATAACGAGCAGAATGGGAGGCAGGCGCGAGCGGGGCCAAGGTTGAGCCGGGGCAGGAGGAGCCGTCACACCCGCCTTCCCCCACCACACCTCCTCCACTTGTTTATTATTACGGTTTTTTCTTATTCGGATTGTATCCCCTCCCCGCTCTCTTTTCATCATCTTCGCTTTATTCCTCCTTTTGGAGGCACAGTGATGGATGCCATCAATCATTTGTTGACCTATGAGACTATCAACACATACGATCGTAATTCAAGCGACCAGGATGAAACGCCGCAGCCCATGGCAATTCATTTACGGACTAGTATGCGAAGCGAGGTGATTTCAACGCCAGTGTAAGAGCCGAACCCATTCCGCCTTTTTCTTTCGCCGGCTGTTTGTTTTGAGTTGACATATGAAAGAGTGCAAGAGGGTTGAAATTAAGTAATATGACAGCTTTGAAAACTAACAAAGGTAACTTCTAACGAAATGATTTTGCCCACATATCCTCTCCTCTCCATCGGCAGGTACTTGACCCAAGCGTTTCCCTCTAGTAATGGATTGAATCTGCAGAATAATACTAAAATATGTATATAAAATAGAACAGAGAATGTTGTTTGATCTAATTGCTGTTCAACTTCTAAATCAATTAAATATTACAAGAATTGATACAATAATTATTTTTAATGAAGTTATGGTTTCGGAGGAGGATAAGAGGAAGAGAAACAACTAAAAATGTGTGTGAGTTCGGTCCTTGGAACGGGGTTTGGAGCTAGGGTTGAGAAACTATGTGAGCTCTAAGCCGGTATGTCACTTGTCTCACTCCATAGGTCGCCGTTCCGCTGAAGAAATCTAGATAAATTTTTGAGGGACAACCGAAACGTGCCACTTTGATATGGGGGATAAATGTCTGAGAACACAATTCCAAGCAAGGTTTTGCAGTAGCACGACAGGGTCGCGTGAACGTAGTGGTGAGTAGTATTATCGCAGTCTACAGTAGTCGAGAGAAGTGAGTCAGTGAGCGATGGTGGCCGAGTTCAGCTCACCTGAAGTCTCCGAAGGCTCGCGAAAAATTAGACTACGATTTGTGAACGCTTAAATTTGGAAAATTCTACCATAGACATATATGTTGGCAGGATTAATAAATTCGTAGCCTATTTATTTTAAGGCTCAACCCGACATTATTCTTAGTTACTTAGAAGGACAAATGAAGGAGCAGTGTGGTGTGCAATTATTAAATTTTGATTGCAGAAGCAGTCGATGAATCCCTTAAAGCAGCTCAGAAGTTAAAACAATATATAAGATTAATTGATTAACTAGCGGACTTACTCGTGTTAATTATGTAAGATTTGTGCAGCTTACAGCTGTTTCAGTGGACACACCCCAATCAAATTCTCAACACACAGATCAATTTCAGTACACACACACTATTTGACTCCACTCTTCAACACCTTTCAACAATAAAACGCACCCACATAACAGGCAGAGAAGTTCGAGATGACGTCGAGATCTAGTAGGCTCTGAGGATGGTGCGTGAAGCACCGAAACAGCTGTAAGCCGCACAAATCTTACATAATTAACACGAGTAAGTCCGCTAGTTAATCAATTAATTATATTCAAGTGTTGAAAGTAGTGTACGCAAGATTCAAAATGGAATGTATGAGGTAAAGCGCCGTAGTGTAATAGTCTAACATTTTTCCTTGCTGTATTCACTTGAAGTCTTTTTGCGTTTTAAGCACTTATCATAGTGGTACCGTTTACATAGTTTTCCACATAGTTCACACATACAACTTTCATTTGGATTGTGGAAATATTTCTTGTTTGCAGAATTTATGGCGGTAGCCATGTACTGCTAGCCGAGTGATCGCGCTTCTTAATTCCTGATTGGGCCCTGTCCAGTTTCGATTAACCATGGCATCAGTTATATAAAACGCCTTCCAGATCTCGTCTTTCTTCTCTCTCCTTGTTTAGCAGTTCTTGCTCTTGGGGTGTAGATAGGTATTGTCATCCTCTGAGGAGTTTAGTGGTGAGAGGAATGCGGTTCCGACTAGCCTAGCGCGGTATTGGAGTGGGAGGGAACAGTGACAGCGGCAGTCTGGAAGGAAGTACAATCACACTGAAAACATTTCACTCGTATATAGATACCTAACACGTGCACACAGTCACACACTACTACAAACTGAAGACTGCATATTTTTGGACGATTAATACTTCCCACTCCGCTCGGCTCGGCTTGACTGTAGCAACAAAAGAATCTACCTGCAACCCCCGCACCGATGGCAAGAATACCTCAGGTCCCAGCACTAAACTCGTCGGAGGAAGACAGTATTCGGATGTCCTCAACAAGGAAGGTGTCCCCCGCTAACTCGTAAGCAAGGCGGGAAGGTGTCCATTTTGATATTCTTAGCGTTTTCTTGAGGTATCTTGAAAGCAATGACTCAGAGATATGGTATGTAAATATCTACTTCTAAGTCAAATATAGTTTTTTTTAATAAAAATCCAATTATAATCAAAATTGGATACTTAGAAAAAATAATCGAAGTTCTACATATTTAGGAAATAGATTACATATATTCGGATATATTTCTGATATCTGTGTCAAAGTAGCTACCGGTACAGTGATATAATAAAATGAAAGAAATTAGGGGAGAGTCGGGTAGTATCGGATATCGGGTAATATCGGACAGTGAGTTTCTTTCATCTACCACACGATGATAGTACCTGATTGGCATGGTTACGTTTTTGTGATGTCGCATAGAGAAACGTAACCATGTCATTCAGGTACTACCATATGGTGGTAGATGAAAGAAACGCACTGTCGGATACTACCCGATGTCCGATACTACCCGACTCTCTCCTAATGTAGGATTATATTTTAAACGAACATTTATCAGAGCAATGTTAGATCTCATAATATTTAAAGTAACGTTGAAATATACAAATAAAATTTGATTCTAAATCAAAACGAATATCGAGAAGTGTAAGCAGTCCAAATGCTGTTCATGTTACCTCTTTAAGGATCTTTAAGAATATTTAAACATTTAAGCAGTAAAGGCTGGTTCACAAACAGGGAACGGAAACGAGAACGAGAACGGACATAATGTTAAAATAACTATATTTCTGTTCTCGTCGTTTCCGTTCCCGGTTTATTGTGAACCAGGCTTAAAAGGAATTCTGACTTGCGAGAAAAATTAAAGCTTAAGCATAATCGAATATAAAGCCTACAAGAATGTGGGTGGAGTTAATTCCGCCAGATTGACAAGATTCATTATAATCGCCTATCCAAAGTTGATCTGCGTCATACGACGAAAAGTAATGATGAAAACGGGAATATTTAAATTTAGTGGGAGTAATTCTTAACCTTGTACTGTCGATGTAGATGATATGGGTGATTTACCGTTTTAAACATTACTCGTGATTCATAACGTGCTATAGATTATCTCCACACCAGAATTATGTTCATTAATGAAGAAATGGTAAAATGCTGACAGCAAACAGGATAAAGTCTACCCAAAATTAAATATATACGATAAACATATTTGTTTCTAAAACATTACATCCCACGAGCTCCTTATGCAATAACAAAAGTTATTATTCATAGACTATTGTTTACTCCTATGCGAAGTGAGGTGATTTCAACGCTGGAGTAGGAACCGAACACATTTCGTCTTTGCTTCGTTCCACATTTAGATTATTATTTTAAGTTAAAATTGAGAGGAAGCAAGAGAAGAGCTGAAATGAAATTGTATGATACAGCTTTGAAAATTGTCGGAGTGATTATGTCTAACTATGTACAACGTTATATTTTAACCAGAAACTGGACTTATGAAATAGGGCCAGTCTAAGTTGATTTCTGGCGTTACTTGAGTTTCCATAGCTACCTGAAGACTGCGGAATTTCATTTTATAGTTGGATTTAATATGTCTAATTATCTTCGTCTTTCTGACTTTCAGAAGAGTTTTCTTCTCGTAAAGATTATCTCGCAACACGTCTTTCCTACCATAAATCTCATTACGAGAATTTATGGAGTTTCGTATAACCTTTGCACAGGAAATGTCTGTCTGTGCATTGTTCATTTATGACCTTTTATTAAAGTTAACTTTATATGAGTAAATGCCAGTCAACTGTCAACATTCTTCTCATTTTAATAGCATAGTAATGTTATAAAATATGTTGTTAATTTATGCGAGATACCAGTGTTTAATATTTTTATGACTGTTATTGTTACTTTTTTTTAGTCTTTTTGTCTATATATGTATTTTAACATCTAAGTTAATTTTTTTCACAAAATATTTCAAAGCTGCTGTTGATGGAGGCAATTTGACAATGTTGTCTTCTTCTGTCAGCAGTCTACTATGGCCTCGATCCACCTTTGATGTAGAATACGGTGTGACCGCTCCCAATGGCTACGAGCATGAGGACGCCATAGTTGCGTATAAAATTAGCCGTGCTGCTTGGTCTCTCTCAGTAATACATATATCGGCATTGAAAGCAGGTACAGTGTTGTAATCGCGAGTTCTGCAATATTGCAGAATATTAAAGACACTTCGAATAAACCATAATGAAACTTCTGTTGAGAGCTTGAACTCATTTTGGAATGTAGCTTCATGTGAAGAGAAAATGTAGCCTTATATTGCATCCCTTCGTTAAGTATTTCTCTAGTCTTAACCTTTACTCTCTACTTCTAAAGCGAAGCTAAAATGAAACATTCAAACCAACACAAAGTTCTGTAGTTTCATTCTCGAAACTGAGAGACGTATTCTACGTGCCAGAATTTTTCTTCATTCTCACCTCGTGATGTAAATAGATTCAATCTCCGAAGCGTCGTGCTGGAACCATTGATTATAACTTAATAATTACTGAATTTCAGCGTCCCTAAAATCAGTAGAACTATTTTTGTGCCACCTCTTCTTTCCCTCCCCCTCATATTCCCAACATAAATAGCAAAGATATGTCAAATTTTTCTGATTACTAGACGTCGGATTTTTAGGCTCGAATAGGATAGGTTACAACAGTTTTATGTAAAAATCCCTAAATGTATGCAACACGAGAAACTCTCAAGTGATGATATTGCATAAAACCAGGTCCATTAAAGAACGTATGCTTCGGCCTACACTGAACAAGCCTAAAAATCCGAGGTCTACAGTGATTAGTAAATTGGATTATTCAGTTGGGCTTTCACGTAGAGCACACTTTATTCTTGACATATAATGACAAGTAGACTCTATCTTGGAACCGTTGTACTATTGCGATGTATTTTCAACAAGAATCAACCAATTGAACTAACCAGTTGGAGGATTCGCAAGAATATGAATTCCACTACCTCTTCTTTCTTCTCCTCATCTTATGTTTAAAACAGACGAGAATCGTTTAATCGCCGAGGTATCCTGATATATTTGGGTTAGGGCTAGTCAGTTGATTCAAGAACTTGTACAGTTGTGACGTCTGGTCTTTCATAACTAACGAGTCTATCGAAGAATTAACTATTTTGGATAATTTTCTTGAAATGATGTTCATCCTCACGACATAAACCATCCTGGTGCCGTACAGTCGACTTGGAATCAAACACCCCCTCCCCTCGCTGCCAGAGTTAGTGTTTTAGTGTTTTAAGTCTTTATTGTGTAAAAACAGTTTCAATTGTTGACTAATTATGGTGTACAATTTTCAAAATGTCTTCCGTTCTGCTGAATACACACAAACGTAAGTGACGTATCAACTCTTCATGGACTCTGGTGAGCATGTCAGGCATAACCATTTGTATCGTGTGTTCAGTTCGTTCCACTAATTCAGGAATGGTGCTTATGTTGGCCACATAGACACGATCCTTGATGAATTCCCAGAAAAAGAAGTCCAAGGGAGTCAAATCAGGTGATCGAGAAGGCCAACGGATTGGGCCTGTGCGACCGATCCATCTGCCTGGAAACACTTCGTCTGGCAAGGCTCGAACATCACATGAATAATGAGGAGCCTCATCTAATTGGAAATGTGTTTCAGGACTCATGTTCATTCTTTTCAACTCTTGAAGGACAAACATTATAGTAATCCACGCCGGAAATTGAATTGTTTGGAAAAATGAAAGGACCGATAACAAATTCTGCGGTCAGGAGAGACAACACATTTACTTTAGGGCTGTTCCTGTTATGCTCTCTGATTTCAGACAGTTCCATTTGTCCACTCGTCCTGATAAATGAAACGTTGCCTCATCGCTCATTTCTTAGTTCAGGATCCATGATGAACATTTCTCCAAGGACATGACGAAACACAATCCGTTTCTGGTAATCATCATGATGGAGAATCTGAAAAATTTGCAAACAATACGCTCGGAAATTGAGTACTTTCCTTAAAATGCGCCACAGAGAGGTTGGTGAAACGTTTGGTTCCTGAGCAGCTTTAGCTATTGACTTTATTGGACTATCAAACAATCCTCCGTGGACTGTCGCAATGTTTTCCTCGCATGTTGCAGACCGACGCCGCCCAGGTCTGTTGTTTTCTTTGACGGACCCTGTTTCTTGAAATCTTCGGCCAACTGCAAGAATATTTGTTTTCGTTGGTACCTGGCAGCGACCATCGAAATGCTGACGGAATACACGCTTAATTTGAGCGACACTGTTTCCAAGTTCAAACCAGGCAGCTATTTTTCTCTTCTGCGTATAGAAGGCTATGCTCTAAGTTATTTTAAGTTGGTATCAAATGCACATTACACATGGATAAGTAGCGGTGGGGGGAGGGGTGTTTGTTTCCAAATTGACTGTACGGCACCGGGAAAGGTTTATTTGTCGTGAGGATGAACATCACTTGAAAAATTATCCAAAATAGTTGATTTTTCGATAGACTCGTTACTTATGAAAGACTTTGTAAAAATTTTACTATTATAATGCACATAGTATTTTATTTCATTCATTATTACCGGCATACAATTTTATTAAATATCCACAGGTGAATAGCAAGTGTTAGATCCTACCAGAGTTTCTCGATTTTACAATAATAGTTTGTTTTATAATTCATAATAATTAAGCTAGTGGATGTTTGCTTACATTGTATTATTAACAGTTGCTTTCTGTTTTATTTATAGGTAAGTACAACGAAACCAGACATGCTTTTCATCAAAACGTGAAATTCAATTAAGAAAGCAATGTGGTAAGTTAACTACATTATTGAAATTAAAATATAATACGTTTAATGTACAAGGAAATTATATTTTAGAGAAGCACGCAATATATTTCACATATGCTAGGCTGTATTAATACTTTCCAGAAAAAAAATCTTACACAGGTTACAGTAGCCTACTGTCCACACACGATAATAGCCAACCAATAATTCTTCATCTGGTCCGATTCAGCAAGATTTATTGAAATATGCAACATGATAGTTCTCACGACCTTACCATGCCTGCCGTTGGGTCCAGGGTTCGCGGGTTGAAATCCGGCCGGAAACGTTTGATTTTAAAGTACGATAAAATTGTAATCATAATTTCCCTCGAAAGAGAATTAAGACAGGGGATCTCATGTTGTAGATTTACGGCACGTAAAGACCCTCTCCTTGTTATAGGGCTCCAGAAAAACTTTTATTTACCGCCCATGTCAAAATTTGGAGATAGTGCAATGGACCCATAACAGTGGGTCAAGTACGAATGGGTTCGTCCTACTCTCCACCGTATTCCATCCATCATCCACCCCTCATATTCGTAGCTTACTTGAAGATAATTAATTATTTCTAGTATAGTTCGCTTTAAACTGCTCAAAAACAGTAACGAGATGTCAATTATTTTCTTTTTAATATCTATCACAAGTTGTCATAGTGACTGACTGCTTTTGAGGGCCGAATCATACAACTAGATTCACAGTCGCCCATTATATGCGATGATTTTCGCAGTCCGACTATTGGCCCGGACGGCATTCGTAAATCCGATGTTGATAGACGGGCTACTCTGAGCCAGACGAATACCTGGCCTTGAAATCCTGTATCAGTATCGGAAACCCTAGGGCCTAGTACATCCACGACGTCATTGGAGTATATGTCTGCTATTGCTGGTAGTGGAAGTTAGAGAGTTTTAATGAAACGAAAGAGGCAAGCAGCAGTATCCTGATGAAAACTTCCTGCAACTTTTGTTTTGTGCAGATATTCCATCACAAGCAGACCGGGGAACGAATCCTGACCTTCTGGATGGAAGACCAGCGTGATAGGTCTGGGCCACAGATGCAGTAACCGAAATTTAAATTAATAGAATTTCGGAGTCATTGCTGTCCCCCGCTTTTGAGCTAAGCACAGAAACAATTTGTTACCTGGATTGCAGAGGCCGTTTGAACTGGCCGTATCGTGACCCGTGGTGCAGGAAATGGGTGGGGCCGTACAATGGACTCTGAGAGATGATCATTGCTGATTCTTCATCATCTTATTATGTGTACCAGAAAAAAATCTATTACCTGTCCTTCCTGCGACCGGGTTCTTCTGCGTGTTCGTCCACTTTTTGTTTTTCCCTCTGCTTTTCCATCGAAACCCCGTCAACGCTGTTTTCTTTGTGACCCCGTAGCCTTTCCTGCCCCCCTGCCCCCCTCGTGGGCCGGGGCCCTGCCTGCGCCAGCACTGTAATCTAGTTAATTGTCCATGCCCGTGGCGCTGCAGTGGTGGCATCCACATCGGCCTGACGAACCGTGTTATTATATTGGAAGCACTCGCTGCAACAGTGGCACAGGAATTGGCATAATAGATCGAGGGACATTTACCGTTTGTACAAAAAGAATTGAACACGCACTCAGAAGAATTCAACCAAAATTCCAGTGTCCAAGGATTCACAAAAATTATAAGAAATAGTCAGCTATAATTGAAAGAACGTTAATTTCTTTATATGTGCCAATTGAAACCACTTACTACATCATGTTCATTCGGAGAATTCTTGGGAAAATGAATAGCATTGTCAAGTAGCTGATGTTAATCTTCGTGTTGGCGCCAGCAGCTAAAAACTTTGACATACCACTTCATGGACAAAAGAGAAAAGGGGAAAGAGGACAGTAATGGAAGAGAACGACAAGCTCAGCATCCAGGAGAAGGAGAAAGAAAAGAAATAAGGGTAGGCTACGTGAAGGACGAGTAGAAAGAATAGGAGAAATAAAGATGAAAAAGAACTAGAGACGAATGAAAATGCAAAGAAGAGAGAAGGAAATAATCTATCAAAGTAGAAGAGGAGTAGAACGATGAGTATACAAATAGAATGAGGACAAGATAAACGTCTCAAAAAGGAGCAGGAGAAAAACTAGAGGAAAAAGGAAGTGACAGGAGGGGAAGGAAGGAAAGAAGGGGTAATTTAAAAGGAGGTGTAAATATGTGTGGAATAAGATAGCAGGAGGAGGAAGAGAAAACTAGGGAGACATGTAGTCGGAAGTCGAAGTATGTGGTAAGAAAGAGAAAAGTGACATTGGAATGAGGACAAAATATATAAGGGGGAAACTAGCATGCGTGATGAGAAATACTGGAGAAAATAGAAAGAAATGGAAAGAAGCGGAAGAAAAGAGGTAGTGAAATGAGAGTTGAGACAATATCTAGGGAGGAAAAGCAGCGGAGAATTTAAAAAGAACTAGCGGAAAAAAGTAGGAGGAAGTAGAGAAAAGATAGTAGAAAAAGAAAGTGATAATATGAACGGAAAGAAAGTAGCAGGAGGAAGAAACTTTGAAAATAAGAGGAAGCTGGCAGGAGAGAAAGGAGAAAAGAGGTTGTTAAAGAAGGAAGTGAAAATATCTAGAAACGTAAAGTGACAGGGAGGAACATGGAGAAGGAAAAAAAGAGAAGAGCTGTAGTAAAAGGAGAAAATATCTAGGGAGGAAGATTAACAGGCGAAGAAGGAGGGGAGGAGGAAAATAAGGGAAAATATAGAAGGAAGTAACAGGAGGGAGGAATAAAATTATACGAAGAAAGTAATAGAAGCAGGAGGTAAGAATATCTTAAAGGAACAAAAGTGGCAGGAAGAACTGAAAAACTACAAAAAAGGTAGGAGGAAGTGGCTGAAGGGGAGAAAGAAGAAGAAAGGAGGTAGAAGTGAAACGAGGAAGAAAAGTAACAGCAGGAGAGAAGTTAGAGGAAAAAGTAAGTAGGAATGGCAGGTTAAGAAAGAAAGAAACTAAGAAAGAAAGAAGTGGTTGTTGAAGAAAGAGATGAAAATACCTACGGAAAAGAGTAGCAGGAGAATAAAAACTGAAAAAAAAAAAATGTAGAAAGAAGTAGCAAAAAAGGGGAAAGAAGGAGAAACGTACTACCTATTAGAAGGAGGTGGTGAAAATATCTACGGAAGAAAAGTAGCAGGGGGATAAAACCTAAGTGAAAGCATAAGGGAAAGTGACGGGAGGTTAAAGGAAGAAAAGAGATAATTGTAGATGAGGGACCTGGAAATACTTAGGAAGAAATAGTAGCAGGAGTGTAATTAGAGCGAACGGAGTAACAGGAGGAGGAAGAAAAGGACAGAAAGAAGACAAGAAGTAGCAGAATGAGGAAGAAAAGGGAATAGGAATAGGGAAGGGAAGTAGGAGAAGGATGAGGAAGGAAAATTTTGCAGGAAAGGGAAAAAGAATAATATGAGGAGAAAAAAGTGGCAAGTAGAAGAAGAAAAATTATGAAGGTATTAATGCAATAAATATTAGATAAAGTCCACACCTGTGGAGTAACGGTCAGCGCGTCTGGCTGCGAAACCAGGTGGCCCGGGTTCGAATCCTGGTCGGGGAAAGTTACCTGGTTGAGGTTTTTTCCGGGGTTTTCCCTCAACCCATTACGAGCAAATGCTGGGTAACTTCCGGTGCTGGACCCCGATCTCATTTCACAGGCATTATCACCTTCATATCATTCAGACGCTAAATAACCTAGATGTTGATAAAGCGTCGTAAAATAACCCAACAAAATAAAAAAAATATTAGATAAATTTATCTCATTTTTGTGTCCAATTTTCTTCCAGAGCCGACTAGGATATGATATACCAATTAAGGAAAACTGCTGAAATATATGTGGCAAGTGAAGGACACTTAACCTACAGATTTATTATCACAAAACTTACAAGATCTAGGAGACATACTCCTGAATCCTTTGGTAAACCATCAAGAAATAAACCAACAGAAAATCTTAAGCATAAAAGTTAGTTTCAAAATTGAATTAATCTTTCATTCTCTCTTGCTTTCTTTCCTAATTTCTTTGTCTTATTTAACCTTCTACTTTGATTCCAACTTCAAGCCAATTCAGTGTAGAAGAGGGTTCATTCTTCAAACCAACACTAGAGATATCTGTAATGTAGGCTTCCCTGATCATGTGACGTGCCACCGCTACTCTGTCCCATGGGCGGGATATAAATGTAAACCTAAATATACATTTTCAATCCGGGAATCGAACCACTGACCGCTTAAATGAGAAGTGTGTACGCTATCCACGAAACCACAGCGACGAATAGCAATCATCTTCAGGGATGAAGATAATAAAATGAAGTGAATTTAAACGAAATTAAATAATAAATTATTTAAAATTTATTTCCAAAGGATATTAGAAATACATGACTGCACTTAGCAGGGCTGCAAATAAAAAATTGTAAAAATAACATTAACTGATTGCACCACTTTATATTATATATATATTTTTATTTTATTTTAGTAGGTTATTTTACGACGCTTTATCAACATCTAGGTTATTTAGCGTCTGACTGAGATGAAGGTGATAATGCCGGTGAAATGAGTCCGGGGTCCAACACCGAAAGTTACCTAGCATTTGCTCATATTGGGTTGAGGGAAAACCCCGGAAAAACCTCAACCAGGTAACTTGCCCGACCGGGAATCGAACCCGGGCCATCTGGTTTCGCGGCCAGACGCGCTGACCGTTACTCCACAGGTGTGGACTACATAATATAATATATAGATTTTATTGCTGAGCTTTTACCTAGCCTACTTACATAATTTTTCGCCTCCATGTCCGGAAAAGATAATGAACACCTGGAATTTTTCTAGGATAACAGGGGGTCTTTCAAAAGATATCATTATCGCTGAGGGAAAACCCTAATGAAATTGTTCAGGTCTTTAACTTTTAAGTCGTCACCAATTAGCAGTATTGTACATTAATCTAAAATTGTGTCCTTTGTAGCGTGTACGTATGTAAAGAGGCAGAAACGTTACAGCGGTCATATTTTGAAGAGGAGACTTCGGATCTTAGACTCTAAAAATTAAAACAGGCTGGTAAAATGATAAAGCGAGAATTATAACATCTTCAAATTTTTGTTTTTCCTTCTATTTAGGAATACAGTACACACTCGACGTAAAGTAATTATTGGCTAACCTCCCTTCCCTCTGAATTGACCTATTTCCCGTGAAGTAAACTGGAGGAAACTCGTTCGTTGGGGTCAATAAAGCATTTCATTAAGATATTTTAGATTAAATTATTATACAACTGAATTAATTAATTAATTAATTAATTTATTTAAGCTGGTAGAGATAAGACCATCAGGCCTTCTCTTCTCCTCTACCAAGGGATTACAACTACAATATTAAGAATTCAATTACAATTATAATTACAATTAATATTAAATTTACAAATACAATAAAAATCAAAGTACTAAAAGATTAACTGATTAATAAAAGCTAGACAGTTTATTGTAAAAGTTAAGAAGCGAGAAAAAATTTTTTTTATTAATTAAGTAAAAAGTAAACCTATTCTACGCAGTAAGAAAATGCTTAATAAGTTTGCTTTTGAATGCTACTAAATTCCGACAGTCTCTGATGTCACTGGGTAGGGTATTCCACAAGCGCGAGAGCGAGATTGTGTATGATGATGAATACGATGATGTCTTATGTGTTGGTATGGCTAGTATGCGGCTATTTTGCGTGCGTGTGAAGAGGTTATGATATGATGACAGGTAACTGAAACGGGAGGCAAGGTAGGTAGGTGTAGAGGTGTGAAGGACTTGGAAAAGGAGAACAAGAGAATGAAAATTTCTACGTTCGTTAAGCCGTAGCAAGTTTAGAGTTTGGAAGGATGGGGTAATGTGGTCAGCGCGACGGACATCGCAGACGAAGAGAATAATGTACCAAATATTACATGAACACAATGTTGGACATCAAATTGTTATGTGCAGCCACTAGGGTATGCGCCCATTTATTATTTCGTAAGTGTATTTTTTATTTCCTTCTTCTGGACATTCTCAACAGACACCTCAGTAAAATACTGTATCACACAAGTCTTTAGCGTCATCTACCCTATTATTCTTAATTATTAGGAAATCACTGATATGAAGAACACACTCTCGGAACGTTAGGTGTGCAGAATGTGATTCCAAAGTATACCAACGACGTACTCATATGCAGTACCCTGACATCTGTACGAATTTTCAAAAGTGTTACTCATCTGTAGAATTGAACACATAGCCTACATGACCTTCAAATGTGAAGCATATGGTTAATTTACTGTATCGTAAATGTGACTTTATTTGGTTATTGAATACCCAAGATATTTTTTACATTGCATTGGTTACATTCCAAGAGTGGAATGAATATTTAAAGATTCTTTCACAAATGGAGTTTCCGAGACGTGACATCCTCATTTTATATTCTCAGAGATTAAAGTCTAATGGCGGTGGTTTCCTATCTTTAAGAAAATGCTACGGTTGCGCTAATAACTCGGCAAGGACGAGTATATTATTTTAAGTGTGTCAAGTGCTCCTCCTGAACATTTTCATTTTTTTTTTACATATTCTCAGGGTATGTTTCAAAATAACTATACAGAACTCATCTTTCACTGTTGCTACCTCGTCACTGGAACTCTCTGCCGTCTGAAGTCAAGGGCTGCCGAACATTGAAATCTTTCAAATCCAAGTTAGAAAATTATCTTATGACGAGTTGCCAAACTAACTTACTATTATGACAAGTGTTGTATTGCATGTTTCCACGTATTCACATTTTTTTATGTTCTAGTGATATTTACTTATTTTATATTTTTCTTTTCTTATTTTCCGATAATGGTATATCTATAATGTGATAAGTTGAGCTATATATAACCATAATTTTCCTTACTGTGTGTGTACCTAAAAATATTGTATTCATTGTATGCTTTGTACTGCACTATTTTTATTATTATTATTATTATTATTATTATTATTATTATTATCATTATCAATAATTGCCTTATTTTTTATACATTATATATGCCTCATTTATTTTGACCTGCTGTTCACGTTTTATTATGCCTTTTTCTTTCTTTCTGTATGTTATATATTATGTCTGATTTCTACTTACTTGTTGTTTACATATTATTATTATTATTATTATCTTATTCAGTTTTGTGTGTAAAATTGTAGTGTACTTTGTAAATTTGTAGTATTTTTGTAACGCAGTTTTACTCCTGGTTGAGTGTTAGAGAAGGCCGTATGGCCTTAACTCTGCCAGGTTAAATAGATTATTATTATCATCATTATTATTATTATTATTATCATTATTATTATTATTATTATTATTATTATTATTATTAATATTCTGGATTTAATTCTCTAATAAATTACTGTAATAGGTTCTTTAAAGGATTATAATGGCATAATCCAGTAATTTATTTGATGAATTATAGCCTGCATATAAATATTAGAGTTTCATTATGTACAGAAATGATTGATATTTTATTCAATATTAATACTCTTATTAACTGTGTACATTAAATAACGAAATTTTAAACATACTCGTTAATAAAAAACATGGGATGAATATTGGAATCAATATCTATCGCCATACAAAATGGAATCTCTCAGAGTCAACATCATCATCATCATCATCATCATCACCATCATCACTATCACCTTTTCAAGTAGTAGGTCTAGTGACCTATTACGGTCTCCAACCATCTCTTGCAAGCTCTTTCAATAAGTAAGCCCTCAGAGTTTTTCTTGAGCGAGCTCAGTAACCACATCGACACCGCAGGAAAAGGTTGAATGCGTTTGTGGCTAGCCGAATGAAAGTCTGTCTTTTCAGCACCTTTTATAAAAGAATATAGACATGAACCTCCAATATGGAAAAGCGCTGTATTGTATTGTATTTATTAACATTGTATGGTATTCATATATGCTTACGGCTAGAATATGGAACAAGTCAAAAAACTTAATACTATTATAAAATCTTAATTTATAGTCACAGTCTAGATGAAATATATACAGATGAGATTTACAATATAGTCTACTAGTACAACACATAGTTTTAGTATCAATTTCATGAAGTGTTATTGAATGTCATGAATTCACCTACAGAACAGAAGGCGTGAGAAATTAGGTACTTCTTTAATTTGGCCCTAAATAATTTTAAGTTTTGAGTTTCATTTTTTATATCGATAGGGAGGCTATTAAAATTTTTTACTGCCATATAACGCACTCCTTTTTGATAGCATGATAGACTTGCCGATGGAGTATGAAAGTCATTTTTGACGTGTATTTATGCTATGAACTGTTGAATTAGTTACAAAGTTTTCACGATTACATACGAGGAAGACTATTAATGAAAAGATATACTTCATGGGCATTATTTATAGTTTTTTTTAAATAGTCCTACACGATTCCTTAGATTTGGCACCTACTATTATTCTAATTACTCTTTTTTGTAATAGAAATATATTGTTATTATCTGTGGAATTTCCCCAGAATGTTATTCCAAAACTCGTTACCGAGTGGAAGTATGCAAAGTATATTGTTTTTAAGGTATTGATATTTACTATCTTTTGCATAGATCTAATAGCAAAACAAGCTGAATTTAGTTTGGGGGTAATTTCTTTAATATGATTTTTCCAATTTAACACATTATTGATTTTTAAGCCAAGAAATTTGGTTGTTGTTGTTTCTAATAGGGATCTATTATTAATTATTGCGCTAGAAATTTGCGACGTTGAATTTGGACAGGATTTAAATTGAATTATGTTAGTTTTGTTACAATTTAATACTAATTTATTGACTGAGAACCAGTCACATATTTTTTTTCAGTTCTATGAGAACGAACTGAGCACTATAGGAACTCTGTTTATGCCTTTGATCAGGAACGTCTTATTTAACATTATAATTGTTAATTTACTGAACATTATTTAAGTGATTGTTGTAATAATTATTAAAAACTTGCATTAAATAGTTTCATCATCAGTTATACTAAAAACTGTTTTAGGATCTTGACTTTCGCAAGACGTTTCCTCTGTATGGTGTTATCTCGTGCTTTTCTGTCAAAAGCTGACGTCTAGCTTCTTAGATCCTGTATCCATCTTAACCTTGGTCGGCCAGTTTTCCATGTCTCATAATAATTATACATGTTCGGATCTGAATCTGCCACTCGAATTACTGGTCTGTCCAACTGTTCCTGCCTGTTTAATCAGTGATATAATCTTAATCGCCGTGCAGTTCTTAATTTGTTCGGCTTCTGCACTGCCATTAAATAGCTTGTTAATCAAAGCTTTCTTGGCTTGTAGGTACATTATTATCGATGTTTTGAAAGAACAAGGAGGAGAAGGAAAATGAAAGTAGTTAAGGGAAGAAGAAAAACTGGAACGGACAAAAGAGAGGTTGAAGAAGAGAGTAGGATGAGGGGAAAACAATATGCGAAGTAATTGAAAAGATTTAGGGGAATTTGCTAAGTAAGGAGAAAATGATATTTTAGATTTCGAAAACGAGGGAGAGAAGAAGGAAATTAGGAAGGAGAGAAACTGTGGACGAAGAGAGCGACTAGCTTAGGAATTGTTGACTGTTGTCATGCAGATCAAGTATAAATATCTTCGAAGAGCATAAAGGAAAAATTGGGAGAAGAAAAAAATAGAGAAACAAATAACAATTTTCAATAAAATGTTTAAACATAAATCATATTCACAGTTTTTATTACTGTTTTTAACTATTTATTCTGTATGTATGTATTTATTCACACTGCATTGGGTATATACCCGGTGGCAGTGATAACTAATTACACTCAATAAAGACAATAACAAACACAATTAATAAAAAATACAATTAATAATAATACTAATAATTAATACAAACAATAATAATAATAATAATAATAATAATAATAATAATAATAATAATAATAATAATAATTTTATAGCGTCAATGAAATGTGTTCTATACTGTCAGTGAAATGTGTTACAGAGTGTCAGTGAAATGTGTGCTAAAGTGTCAGTGAAATGCGTCATAGTGCCACTACAGGGAATGAGTTGAGAGTAAAGTGAAAGACTATTGAAACTTATGTAGGACCTATACATAATTATGTAGGTTGTATTGTAAAATTAGGTATTTTATTTTATGTTTTATTATTATTGTGTTAAATTGTATTGTGTATTCTTATTGTATTGTGTATAAAATTGTATATGTGTTGTAAAATTGTATTGTGTATTGTAAATTTTATTGTGTATTGCTTATCATTTTAGTGTGTATTGTTAATATTATATATACCACTGCCACCAGGTGCTTGCCCACTTGCAGTGTAAATAAATACATACAATAATAATAATAATAATAATAATAATAATAATAATAATAATAATAATAATAATAATAATAACAGGGAACATCCTAAATTAAATGAAGCACGATCACTTAAAATAACATTTAAAGTAAATCTAATTTGTATCTTAAACCTAAGTTCGAACTAAAACCCACGAGTATATGTTCATATCTGCACAAGTACCTTTCAACATTGCACTCATTTTGCTGTCAACTCACTCACCGCACTGGACACGACACATTTCACTGATTCTATCCTGATTTCACTAACACTTCAAAAACATTTCACTGTTCAAATACTTTGCACTGCTACTATAAACTATAAAGCTTCCCTGACAGGAACACGTTTCACTTACACAGCACACTTCACTGACACAACATAATTCTTCACTGATACAACACTTCAATAACTAGATATCAATTACACCCTTTAAATATTGTGTGTAATTACCGTCTATTAGTAAAGTCCTTAAGCCTATTTTTAAATAAATTTTCGGTTGTTGGTAAAGCCTTTAGTAAGTCTGCAGGTAAAGCATTCCAGTCCCTGTATAATTTCCTACTTGAATTCAAATAAGTTTGAAATTAAATGTAGGGTGTTTACTGATAACGAAAATAACAAAACATAATTGAAGTAATTGCTAAATAAAGTAACAAAATGTAACGAATGGTCATGGGTAACGAAATTATGTATATTGTTGTGCTTCACATTAATTCCAGGCATGTAGCACATATGGGCGAATCTAGAAATGCATATAGAGTGTTAGTTGGGAGGCCGGAGGGAAAAAGACCTTTGGGGAGACCGAGACGTAGATGGGAGGATAATATCAAAATGGATTTGAGGGAGGTGGAATATGATGGTGGTTGTTGTTTGGTCAACTGTCCGAAGACAGGTCTGGACCCCACATGTGACACCAACAAGGTATCACTCATAAGGCAACTAGGCCAGGAGATATTGGGGTAGAGTGGCCAGTTCCTTTCCCCCTCTATTGCATACATCGCTGATTAGCTACATATTACACTAATCAGACTTCAGATGGTAGGGACTGGATTAATCTTGCTCAGGATAGGAACCGATGACGGGCTTATGTGAGGGCGGCAATGAACCTCCGGGTTCCTTAAAAGTCTTAAATAAGTAAGTTGTGCTTCACTTACTTCATCTTGGCACCGCTGCCTGAGTTGTGAGGGTTTACACATGCTAGTCTGATACAGTTTAGGAAGCTGGCAGAGAAGTTGGTTGCACGTGCATTGAATGGAAGATCAGGGAACTTACGAAGCAAGTCTGATGAGGATGATATCGTAAGATGACTGAAATGTGGTTAATGTTTTTTCATCGTGTTTATGAGTAATTATTATTAAATTGTGGTAACTAAAAAGTAAGTAATTTTTCTATGAAATTTTCGGTAGACAGTCTGTAAATTTCACCCATAATTAGACTGGGGTTTATAGCTAATTTTGAAGACAGCGTCGTAAGTAGACGTATACAAAACAAAATTCTAACAACTTTTGGAATAAAATACATTGTAATAAATAAAACAGTCAAATCACTGTTAGGTCAGTAAGTGTAGTAGAAAGGAAATTTTTGAAGTACGAAACCGAAGAAGAGAAGAATAAAAAAAAAAAAAAGAAGTAAATAAGAAACAAAGATGTGGTTAGGAATCGGGGAGATGAAATTTGTAAACTTCTGCATGCTGACATTTTGCAGGACAAATGCTTAGACAGTGATAAGATCTTAGTGTCTACCTGTACTTGGTCATAAATACTACCTTGCAATCCAGATGTTCATCTCCATGTAACAGTGTACCTATTAGACCGTTTGTCTGCATTGTTTGAGGCAGTGGAGATTGAAGGCGCTGTGATTGAAAATAATTTAGAGAAACGAAATCTTTTTAATCGAAGACTAGGAAAATATAAAGAAAAATGACATGAAAAAGAGAGGATACATACTGTAGATACAAAGAGAAGAGATTTCTAACGTTGAATTTGCTGAATTTGCCTATGTATGACACGTGCAAAACATGTTTAGCACGAAGTAGATAAATAGAAAATTATCTGTACTAACATATAATTCAGATGTTTATCTGATCTGTGTCTAACAATATTGCTATGCAGTCCTTTGTCCCGTTTGCTTGAGACAATGGGAATTGAAGTAGAGGTAATTTGCAGCTTGGAATTAGGCCACTGTTGATCTAAATTGCTCCCCACCCAGAAGAGAAGAGGCGCGGACTAGTTGTTACCTTTGACCGCAGCAGTAGAAAGAGCGGTGGCGGCAGAGTCCAAGGAAAGACACCCGAGGACATGGTTGACCTTCCAACAGGCCGAGCGAGGCCTTGCCTGCCTTCCGATCCGGCGGACCGCTCCAGTTGTCTGGCCTGGCTGGGATCAGCAGGTGACGATACAGGGAATGTTGCTGACTCAATCTTTGTCTTCGACATGCATGGGCCACGTGATTACTATTCTGTCCCTAGACATTCTTACTGCGTCACATTACGATTTACTAAAGTATTTCATACATACTGCTGCTGTAAATTCGTTTTGTTCAGATTAACAATTTTTATGTCACTGATTAACTTCACAACTTCTTTACTGTGTTGTCCAAAACCTAGTGAAGGCCAACACTGCGAAACTAGTCAGCCAGGCAATTTCCTAAAAAGTTAACATAGTAAAGAAGTTGTAAAGTTAATCAGTGATTATAAAAGTGTATAATGTAGCCTAGAACGATGAAGAATTTTTATGTCTCCAATTGCCTGTCTGTAGCATTCCCTACTTGAATTCAAATGGTCTGGAAATTAAAAGTTACATAATAAAATCATGGTTATCTTAATGTATAACACTTTTATTGAGCCACCAATGCTTATCTACTAATTAATAGTCATTTACATGAATTAGTTTTTCACATGAACGTGTTCGATACCATTTTTTGTATCATCTTCAGATGCATATGCATTATAGTTAACGATAACAATTAAAGTTTACAATTGATTGAAAACCTAGCCCATTGGTGTGTGTGTCATGAATTTCCTTTTCGTGTTTCTGTGCGTGATTCATTTGTACATGGTTGTCTATCGTAATATCTTGTCTGTTGTTAATTAATAAAATACTAAGCCTTCATAATCTAATCAATGTCTAAAATACAAAAAATACGATGTGAAAAAACAATATAAAAACAATATCAAACACTTGTTTACACTATGTATTGATCTATCATTTAAGTTCTGTGACATCACGCCGTCGAATGGGGCGATTATAGCTGTTCTCACTTTGTTTTACTATGTATTGTTTTTATGTAGAACTTTAGATGATGACATTAAGGTCTTCGAAAATACTAAAATCATTGTCTAAATGCAATTTACGGAGCACTTGTTCAAATCACTTAGTTTTTATATATCATTGATGTATATTACGATGTAGCCTGAAGTAATTTTAATGTTTCACTTTTGCACTGTGTGTTGTTGTTATATAAACCATTATTTACTTTTCACTTGTCAACTGATCACATGGTTTATATAACAACACACAGTGCAACAGTGAAACATTAAAATTACTTCAGGCTACATCGTAATATACATCAATGATATATAAAAACTAAGTGATTTGAACAAGTGCTCCGTAAATTGCATTTAGACAATGATTTTAGTATTTTCGAAGACCTTAATGTTATCATCTAAAGTTCTACATAAAAACAATACATAGTAAAACAAAGTGAGAACAGCTATAATCGCCCCATTCGACGGCGTGATGTCACAGAACTTAAATGATAGATCAATACATAGTGTAAACAAGTGTTTGATATTATTTTTATATTGCTTTTTCACATTGTATGTTTTTGTATTTTAGACATGGATTAGATTATGAAGGCTTAGTATTTTATTAATTAACAACAGACAAGATATTACGATAGACAACCATGTACAAATCAATCACGCACAAAAACACGAAAAGGAAATTCATGACACACACACCAATGGGCTAGGTTTTCAATCAATTGTAAACTTTATTGTTATTGTTAAGTATAATGCATATGCATCTGAAGATGATACAAAAAATGGTGTCGAAAACGTTCATGTGAAAAACTAATTCATGTAAATGACTATTAATTAGTAGATAAGCATTGGTGGCTCAATAAAAGTGTTATACATTAATTCATAGTAGCTTATCGGCAACAAAACAAAAATGAAATTAAAATGGTTATCTTAATTAATTTCGAGGACAACTTCCTAACAACGTAAAAGAAAATTCTAACAACTTTTGAAATAAAAATAGCTTGCAACAATTCAAAATAATAACATTTTAGGTATAAAAAGAAATACGAATTAAAACTATGATTATTTATTTGATTAAAAATTCAATTCTTGAAAAAAAAATGTTTTTACTGTAACTTAGTCTATTATAAGAGGTCAGAAATATCAAGATTTTCTAGAACTGTGAGCTTATTAAATAACATTAGAACCTAATCCAGTAAAACAGAGAACCAGATTAAGAGCGTAAAATACAATTCCGTTTGAAGGTGAATATATAAAAGTGAAATTTGAACCATTCGAAAACAGGATAGAAACAGATTCATTAAGTATTTATTAAACAATCTGAGAAGCTTAATTATGAGAATGAGAGCTTATAGACGGTGGAAAATGAACATATACATACTTATAAATTCAATTACAATAACCTAGGCATGTCAATTGATGCCCACAGGAGCAAGCGCGCGCTTTAGAGCCCAGGAGAGCCTGAGCGCTTTACAGCGGAAAGGAAAGAGACAGACGAAAGAGGTGGTATATGCCGCTTGGTCGAGCTATATTCAGGGAGGCCAGCACTGATTCAATAGATAAATGGAAGAGAACTTATTAAAACTGTATCCATGTTAATTTTTTAGATTTGTCTGAGAAGTATAAGTGCATTATAAGAATGTAAGTTTTAATTTTAATGCTCATTTTTCACAAGTTTGATTTTTTTATTCAAAAGAAATATTTTCTCAACTTTTTTTTATAAAAAAGTGAAATTTTCAGATATAGGCCTATTTATTTAGTAGCTTTACAGAATGTTTTCGTAAATCTAATATACCGTATATACGTATCACTGAAGATATTGTATCGAAAATTTTGAAAATATTCGCATGGAAATTGTTTGTAAGGAAATGAATTAACAAAGCAACTACTGTTACATCATAAGCAAAAGATACGTGCCCATGTGTTGTAAAAATGTCAGCTCTATAGCTTCAGCAGATTTCGAGAAAATAATTTAATATTCTGATGATAGGAAGTTGCTCACAAATATCACCTTAAAAGCATAATGCGATAAGAGTTTTGTTATGTAATATTAGTTACACTTAAAACAGATACAGTACCTAGGTAACTTTCCTTTGTACTGTAATATTGTTTTGATTAGTTTATTGATTACTTTTGTAAGGGTAAAGGTACCATCAATATCAATTCCAACTTATCATGTCATACTCAATCTCTTTCTTTGGAATATCAATTTCTTTATGAATGATGTGTTTCATGCATTTAGTACAGTAGGCCTATAGTTGTACTACTACGGAATTTATGTGAATATTCCTTCTTAACTCTTTATTATGTTATTAAGATTTAAAACACAAGTGCAATATTAAGAAATTGATATTAGTACTTTTGTTTTACAGACACTACAGATAATATCAAACAGAAAGAATAGATCTTCTTGTGTACCTGAGAAATATGGATTCCTTTTTTAAGTTGAATGTACTTGGAACATCTATGAGCTTCAACTGCAGTAAAAAAAAAGCTTTGAGATGGCTTCCTTTTATTCGTGTATTGGACCCTGTTAAGGCGTGTAACATGACAAAACTGATGCTAAGAAAGAAAGCAAAATTTTACGGTAATAAAATAATAAATTTTCAAGACAGCAGGTACCTGATTTTGAAAGAAATAAAGGTATCGTCATTGAGTTTTGAAAGTAAATTTACTTGTCCTTGGGTAGAGGGGAAATTTCAACCTGTTATATTGAAGAAGAAGTTGCCGGCAGAGGTTACAAAATGTAGTTTATGGAAAGGCGAACTTTTCAACTGCAGTTAAAGGGATTGATATAACCCTTATAAAAGATATAGCTCCCGGTTTTTCACTACAAGCATTTTAATGCAGTAGAAAGCTACGGTATAGTCCATTTTATATCATGGAGTGCAGTTCGGTGGCTCCTTTGAACACCCACTTACAGATTTATGACTTCCTACACAAACACCTCTGAGAATTCCATCCTGACCCCTCGTCCCAACATTGCAATCCTAGCGAGCCTCGAAATGAGGGAATTCGTGCCCGTCACTTCCATCTGAATGCCACGTGTTTTGAAGAAGAGAACGTAAATTCACAAGCTGACCGCTCAATCAATACTACTCTCGTGCTAACTGACGGGATTCTTGGAATTCGGAAAAGATGTGGCAACTCTGCCTCCACGTGGATTGACGGAACCCTGTCAATTGTTCTGAACGAGGGTTGTGATTGGTTACTAACAGGTGAAGACAAGATTTAATAATAATAATAATAATAATAATAATAATAATAATAATAATACTTACTTACTGGCTTTTAAGGAACCCGGAGGTTCACTGCCGTCCTCACATAAGCCCGCCATTGGTCCCTATCTTGAGCTAGATTAATCCAGCCTCTATCATCATATCCCACCTCCATTTTTCTTTCTTTCTTTCTTTCTTTCTTTCTTTCTTTCTTTCTTTCTTTCTTTCTTTCTTTCTTTCTTTCTTTCTCTCAGTTTAACCTCTCCCTTCTAGGTACATTTACACGACCCACGCCACCCGGGCCTTACAGGGCCGCGATCTGTCGGGAGAGGAATTACTATGGATCACATACATACTTTTTGACCACACAAGGACATGGAGGGCCTCCCCGGATGAGGGATCAGCTCTATGCCAGGGCCACCTCCGATACAACACAAACATTTAAGACATTACACAGCATTCACTCACACATATGAAAGGATTAAGGGAAGGATCGCCGTCCATGACCGGACTTTTGCCTGGAAATAACTGAGGAAACCATGGAAAACCTCAGTTAGGATTGCCGGCCCCTGGGATCGAACCCCGGACCTCCTGAATGCGAGGCCAGCCCTCTATCACGCCGCTAGCCCGCTCTGTCCACCTCCCTCAAATCCATTTTAATATTATCTTCCCATCTACGTCTCAGCCTCCCTAAAGGTCTTTTTCCCTCCGGCCTCCCAACTAACACTCTGTATGCATTTCTGCATTCGCCCATACGTGCTACATTCCCTGCCCATCTCAAACGTGTGGATTTAATGTTCCTAATTATGTCAGGTGAAGAATACAATGCGTGCAGTTCTGTGTTGTGTAACTTTAATAATAATAATAATAATAATAATAATAATAATAATAATAATAATAATAATAATAATAATAAAGTGAAAGAGCGCCCAATGGGTATTTAGTTATTTAGTCTTTGCTATGTTGTGTCAGAGTCTTCTTCCTTTCCGCACATCCAAGGATATGGTATCGCTCACACATAACGAGCACACACACACACACACACACACAGTTGTCGCTGGGGTCATGTTGCTGCAGATCTTGTTGTGGAAGCCGTGTACCGCTAGTCTCGTCACTAGATGGCGGAGCTCGAATTTTGTCCCTTCCAGTCATCGTTGGTCACCACATCCGTGGCGAAGAATTCTTCCCATATCTCCTTCTCTTTTCCTTTTCCTTCGTCGAGGGGTGCCTTCAGCTGGGCTGTCATTTGTATCGCTAATTGTAGCCTGATTTCCTCGAGTAGTAAGATTTCCTTCGGAAAACACGGGAATTTTACAGGAAGCAAGTAAAGAGATAGGTTTGGAATTAAATCCCGAAAGGACAAAGTATTTGATTATGTCTCGTGACTAGAATATTGTACGAAATGGAAATATTAAAATTGAAAATTTATCTTTTGAAGAGGTGGAGAAGTTCAAATATCTTGGAGGAATAGTAACAAATATAAATGACACTCGGGAGGAAATTAAACACAGAATAAATATGGGAAATGCGTGTTATTATTCGGTTGGGAAGCTTTTATCATCTAGCCTGCTGTCAAAAAATCTTAAAGTTAGAATTTATAAAACAGTTATATTACCGGTTGTTCTTTATGGTTGTGAAACTTGGACTCTCACTTTGAGAGAGGAACATAGGATAAGGGTGTTTGAGAATAAGGTGCTTAGAGGCTAAGAGGGATGAAGTTACAGGAGAATGGAGAAAGTTACACAACACAGAACTGCACGCATTGTATTCTTCACCTGACATAATTAGGAACATAAAATCCAGACGTTTGAGATGGGCAGGACATGTAGCACGTATGGGCGAATCCAGAAATGCATATAGAGTGTCAGTTGGGAGGCCGGAGGGAAAAAGACCTTTAGGGAGGCCGAGACGTAGATGGGAAGATAATATTAAAATGGATTTTAGAGAGGTGGGATATGATGATAGAGACTGGATTAATCTTGCTCAGGATAGGGACTAATGGCGGGCTTATGTGAGGGCGGCAGTGAACCTCCGGGTTCCTTAAAAGCCAGTAAGTAAGTAAGAAAGATTTCCTTTGCCATGACGTATGCTAATCTCGAGGCGGTGTATTTTGAGAGCCCAAGTACTTTTCTCTCGTTCACCATTCATTCCAGCATATCTCTCAGTAGGCACTTTTTTCTTGACCAGTGACCCAGTTAACGTTGTAAATTACATCAGAATATGGCTGCAATTATTTGAACATCTGCAGTTTAAATGTTAATGATTTTCCATGCGTTCACGTACAAGTTACCACACCTTGAAACAATTATTTTTACGAAAATATGTTAAGCTTTTCATTTTCTGTTTTTGGAACATTCGTACTTTCCATTTTCGAGCAGTGGGGGAGGGTGTAGAAAGAAGCCGCTACCTGATTGAACATATTTGTCTGCGAATGTAAATTGTGCAGTACATTTTTAATGAAAACTCTCGTAAGTGTTGGTTATATGGTCAATGAAGTCCTTTTCATTTACTCATATTTCTGAAATAAATAATATTAAGTCGACCTGGTTGGCAAGTTGGTATAGCGCTGGCCTTCTATGCCCAAGGTTGCGGGTTCGATCCCGGCCAGGTCGATGGCATTTAAGTGTGCTTAAAATGTGACAGGCTCATGTCAGTAGATTTACTGGCATGTAAAAGAACTCCTGCGGGACAAAATTCCGGCACATCCGGCGACGCTGATATAACCAATGCAGTTGCGAGCGTCGTTAAATAAAAGATAACATTTAAATAATATTAAGCATTCTACGTAGTTGAACAATCAATTTCAAAACAAGAAACTAGAAATGAATGCTGGGCTCCAAGTGGCCTAGCACGTCTTAATTATATTTTATGTCCTCCTCATATCTTACATGAGCATATATTTATTTATTTATTTATTTATTTATTCTGGTGTAGTTAAGGCCATCAGGCCTTCTCTTCCACAAAACCAGGAATACAAATACAATAATAGAAATAAACAAAAAAAATAGGGGAGAGTCGGGTAATATCGGACATCGGGTAATATCGGACAGTGAGTTTCTTTCATCTACCACACGATGATAGTACCTGATTGACATGGTTACGTTTTTGTGATGTCGCATAGAGAAACGTAACCATGTCATTCATGTACTACCATATGGTGGTAGATGAAAGAAACGCATTGTCCGATACTACCCGATGTCCGATACTACCCGACTCTCCCCTACACTATATACAAAGTAAAGCTACACAAGAAATAAAGTACATTATGCAACGAGCCTATAATGATAGTAATTAAGAATCGAGTATGGATATTTATGAAACGAGCGCAAGCGAGTTTCATAATTTTCATACGAGCTTCTTAATTACCATTATAGGCGAGTTTCATACGACTTTTTATGCTCGACCATATTTCTAACTTGAAATTACCGGTATTCAGATGTATACATTTTATTTGTAACTGACAAGATCGGAAGTGACCTTGTTCTAGGTCGTGAATTGTGAGATGTGCGCAGACGCGAAAGTATTGATTTTTTCCGAGGAACAATAATGTCATTGACCTTGACGTAGTCCCGTTAAACTTGATAATATTATAATATTATAACCTTGATTATTGAATTCGTCATTGAAAAACGAGATGACAAATTGAATTTATTTGAATATTATTTACAATTAACGCTAATTATTATAGTAACAGAACATAACCTTCTGCGACAGTATTGGATTTCCAGCCTCCGTGACTTTTCGCTAATTCTCTTTCGATTGCATATCCGAGAATAATCGATACTTGCGGTTTTATAACGGTACAAAGCTGACTCGTCATTGGCTGAAACATGTAAGCTGAGTTATCATTGGCTGAAGACCTGTACTTTAATGAGTAGGTGTACTTTAATGACATGCATGAAAGGACTGCTACCGGGTGTATAATTAGTACATTTCGGCATGGTCGAGCATAAACACTATAAACAAATAAAGCCACACAAAAATATACACAGGTTGCAGTCACACAAACTTTAAATGAGTGATTAAGTATCGTAGTCAGCTAGTAAGACTGTTTGAAGTAAGCACAAGGCCGGTAGCCAACGACACGTACCTAGGCTTATAAAGAGAGTGAAGTTTTAAATGGTTTGGATTGAACTTTGGAAAAGGAAAATGTTAATCATAATAGCCTTCATATCTATCTCAATCCACGATATGACTTCTGAAGTTGATAATGACTGGTTAACAGAAACCACGAAAAAGAAACACGAATTTGCGTTTTTGTTTCAAAGTAACGGACATGTGGGGGGCATGCGTTCCTCTCATTCGTATTACCATATAAAGCCGTCCGAGGATTTCAAATTTTAATGCCAGTATAATCGGAGCAGCATAAAGGCTGTAATTAAAGTCATCCGTCAGGTTCCTGACTTTCTTCTGAGAAGTTGCTGTTTCTGCAGTCTGACAGCAGCGCCGCCCTGGCACGAGCGGCCAGAGGGAGCAGCTGCCTGTCGCTCTTCAGATGTCCACTCTAAAAATGGAGAAAGACTTCATTGTTTCCTACCGGTCATACTCCGCCTCAGCCGTAGCAGAGTCACGAAAACCTGAAGGGGAGGGGGCAGGATTCAGATTCAGCAACGAACCTACTTAATGAAGTCGAATTTGGGGTCCAGTTAGCTTTCTGCAATTAAAGCAGCCTGGCTCCTAGTTATTATGCTGCAGGGAGGGCATCGCCCCGAACGCGAAGTTTCGTACTCTGTGTCAAAATGAAAATGAAAAGAAAAAGAAAAGATTCAAAGATGTAAGAATTGCAAAAGGAGTTTCAAGAAAAGTACAGAGAAATGTACAAAAGAAACCATTATTGTTATACACTTGTACAGATTCATTTCGTTCCTAAATCACAATTATGTTTTCTTTATTGAACATGTGCCATTATATCTCCACATGTATTTAGAATGGAATTACTGTGTTTCACATTCAAATTCAAATTCAAATTTATTTACAATATACCCGAAATGAGCATATGCTCGTGCTCGGGTACAGTCCAGTAGTCTCCATAAATTTTACAGAGAACAAATAATAATCCTGATGATAGAAATAACAGTAATAATAATAATAATAATAATAATAATAATAATAATAATAGAATAATCGTGACAGAAATGATATAAAGATTGTAATACAAAATAATTCATTTAATAATAATAATAATAATAATAATAATAATAATAGTGATAAAACAAAAATATTTACAATAATAAAATAAATACTAAGACGGATAAAATAAAATATAAAACCACTAGCGAGAGTTAACACAACTTAAATAAGCATATAATAACCGGAAAAAATGCCAAACTCGAAAATCAACAGAAAAGTTCGTTGTATCGCAGACGACAGCAACCGCCGTATTGACATTGTGTTGTGCATTATTGGTAGTAGTGGGGAGCTGAAAGTCTACGTAACTGCCGTTCTCTTCGAATCTTCTCGTACAATCATGGGAAGTTAATGCTGCAGAAACAAGATGTCTACAAGTCAAACTGTTCATTATTACCAGGATAAATACAAATAATACTGAAGTATATTAATCTACTTTTAGTGATAGATCTCCCCTTTTGTGCAAGAGGTATCACATCAAAATATTTTATGAATGGCGGGGAAAATATAAATTTCAAGAACTCTCTAGTGACAGAGATAGTGACAAGTACAAACAGAGATAGTGACAAGTACAATCATTTATTGGAGATATACACTGTTATTAATTAAGAAAATGATCTACAGTATTTATATTTATTACAATGTTTTATCTTATAGGTTACATGCATAAGAATAAATACAATAAAAATTAGTACCATATAATGCTAGTAACACTTAAAAAAAAAAAAATAATAAAATTTATCAAATATCATACAAACATTTTTACTTTATTTTTAAACTTAAGAATGTGTAAATTGCTTAGGTCTGGATTATTTTTCAATACTGAATTGTATAGTCTTGGTACATAATTCCTACTGTGTCTTAATATGAATTGGTTTGTTGGACAGCCGTTAGGATAGGCTAATGAGACATCTGAAATATACTTCATGCAAGAATGTAAGTCTATACGGTGGTTCTCAAACTTTTTGAAGGCGCGACCTATTTTTGGGAGAGATATTTTGTTTGCGATGCCCCACTACTGTACCGGTACATAACTCTAATCGAAAAATAAAAATCCCTATAAGATCGGAAACAACGATAATGTTACTCAAAACCAATGGATACTACTAACAATCTTTTAATGTACCGGTACCTGAAAGACGAGAAATCGGGTTAGCTTCTTAGACTATTTACTTATTTATTTATATATATATTTGTTTTTATATGTATTTATTTACTTACGTATTTATTTATTTGTTTATTTATTTATTTATTCTGGTGCAGTTAAGGTCATCAGGCCTTCTAGTCCACAACACCAGGAATACAGGACTAGTCTTTCTTATTAATATATTTTTCGAACACTTAAGAACTTTTAATAGCAGTTTACTAGGTCAATATGTTAACATATGTAATAACATTCAGCGATAAAACGGACAGATTTATAACGAAAACTTGATTTCTGGTCGACATCACTTGACAAAAAGATATTTGACTATTTTCGGTGTATTAAAAAACTAATGTAAAATTTAGCTACGTACCGTTTGATATACAGCAAACCCTGAGTTTGTTTTTGCGGACATGCAATTAAATTTACACAATTTTAAACAACAGCTTTTTTTCGCAGAGCGCAGACCAGTTTTGGATGAAAAGAATGCTAAGAATACCTCAAGCTTGCAAAAGAAGCTCTTACATTTCTGATAGCACTTGCAGTATTCAGTTCTTTTACAACTCGTACAATTTAGATTACGTAATAGGTTGTCCGTTGTGGCACACATAGTAACGTTTCTAGCTACAAAAAATACAGAATACTTTTATGTTCAATGTCATTTATGTTTAGGTTCCTAAATACAACATAAATGTACGGAAAGCGCTTTTTTTTTGTTTTATTTTGTAAATCATCCTCAGCTCTTTACGCGACCACGCAGGGAGTCGCACCCACACTTAGGTGTCACCATATCAATACAAGAGTCTGACCCGTTGGTAAGCAAATTATGTCAAAATAGTGTGACGTAGTATCTTACTGCCGTTGCTAACCAAGTGACGTCAAATATTGAAACTTCTATAACATTTAACTCTGGAGCGTAAACGTTTAAAGTTTAAATATCACTGCGTGCTAAATTACGGCAATATGATATTCAGAAATATCGATAATTTGATTCGATAAATCGGTTTGTCATCACTTCGATTTGATATCAATATCGTATAAAATATGGATACTTCGGAATATTGGAACATTCCTGCGCATATTTCACTCGAAACTGTGATTTAGTTAAGTGCCATATCCGTTGATCGTCTGCTCCATGGATTGAATCTTTTGGCTTATTCCGTTGTCATTCTTGTGATGATTATGAAACATAATGGACGTGTACACTAGCGTTCAAAGATACCTGGCTGCTAGTAATCGATAGTGATCGATAATTTGATCGTGTAAGTGTGGCTTTGTTAGTTGTTACTTCTATGAATAGATGGCGTCATTGTCGCCAATAGTACATAAACATATCCGCATTATAAATTTCAAAATTTCATCCCTCTCTAATGATTGTAAAAAAAAAAACACAATAGGTTTGTTCAAGCAAGCAATTCAGAACGCATTACGAACTAATACCGAACACCTTTTGACGCATGCGCTAGTTGAGTGCGTTCTCAGAACTAGTTCGGGATATTACGTTGTTTGGAACGTTTATTGTACTGTTCTTTCACGGCCTTCGGAGTTTCTTCTCATGTTGAAATTATATTCAGCTTCCGAACTTAATTCGTCATAAAAATATATCGCTATCACCTTCCAAATCACTCATGATCGACTATTTTTTAATTTTAACTTGCCTAGTTTCGAAGCATTTAAGCCTCAACCTCAGATTAAGCCATCTGCGCATGCGTCAGCAGTTCAGAATTCCAAGTTCTGCTCTTAATTGAGATCCAATTTCGTTCCGAACGAGTTCCGAAGTACGTTGGAACAGGAAACGAAGTTCAGTATCGGTTCAGAACACACTTTGAGCTACTGCGCACGAGCAGGCAGTTCAGAATCGATTCTGAACCGTGCTGGAACAATAAAAAATTTAGTGGCAAACCGATAATGAGAATAGTTTATACATAATCTTTATCAATATTTCCCCCAACACTTTCTAAACCGCCTCAATAATGATGTGACCTATTGAGAACTAGCGGAACTATTTCAAAGTTGTTTATCAATTTGTTACTTCTTCGGTTCTGAATTATCCCGTGGTTTGGAAGTTTGATATCTTTGAGTCCACACCTGTGGAGTAACGGCTAGTGCGTCTGGCCGCGAAACCAGGTGGCCGGGTTCGATTCCCGGTCGAGACAAGTTACCTGGTTGAGGTTTTTTCCGGGGTTTTCCCTCAACCCAATAAGAGCAAATGCTGGGTAACTTTCGGTGCTGGACCCTGGACTCAGTTCACCAGCATCATCACCTTCATCCCATTCAGACGCTAAATAACATAAGATGTTGATAAAGCGTCGTAAAATAACCTACTAAAAATATCTTTGAACGCCAATGTTTCCAAACAAGGCTTCTATTAAAAACAACAGAAAAGACACATCTGGACCATAAGGGTTATAGATAAATGTACTCTTCCTGCCCAGAAAAAGTCCGATATTCTGTATTTGTAACTAGAAACGTTACGAATATACTTTGCATACTTCCACTCGGTAATGAGTTTTGGAATAATATTCTGGGGAAATTCCACAGATAGTAACAATATATTTCTATTACAAAAAAAGAGTAATTAGAATAATAGTAGGTGCCAAATCTAGGGAATCGTGTACGACTATTTTCAAAAAACTACAAATAATGCCCATGGCTTGTCAGTATATCTTTTCATTAATAATCTTCCTCGTATGTAATCGTGAAAACTTTGTAACTAATTCAACAGTTCATAGCATAAATACACGTCAAAAAAATGACTTTCATACTCCATCGGCAAGTCTCTCGTGCTATCAAAAAGGAGTGCGTTATATGGCAGTAAAAATTTTTAATAGCCTCCCTATAGATATAAAAAATGAAACTCAAAACATAAAATTATTTAGGGCCAAATTAAAGAAGTACCTAATTTCTCACGCCTTCTATTTTGTAGGTGAATTCATGACATTCAACAACGCTTCATGAAATTGATACTAGAACTTTGTATTGTACTAGTAGACTATATTGTAAATCTCGTCTGCATGTATTTCATGTAGACTGTGACTATAAATTAAGATTTTATAATAGTATTAAGTTTTTTTACTTGTTCCATATTCTAGCTGTAAGCAATGTATGAATACCATGGAATGTTAATAAATACAATACAATACAATACAATACAATTTGTGCCTCAACGGACCTAGCCACTCATCGTCGAACACATGGGGGAACATTTGCACTTCTGTAAGTAGAATTCCATATATTTCTTCAGAAAGGAAGAGACCTCAACCGTGCATGGTAAACAGTACGAAAAGATACAAGATTTTAAAATAACAACTAAATAAACTTAAAAGCGTGAATAGATGTTTTCTGTTTGTGTACGGTACACAATAATTCACGAAAATGTTTCAATAATTTGTATAAATCAATATAGACGAAGAATAGCTTCACTCAAATTAAATACATTGCTAAATAGTCAAGCCTCGTCAAGATTCTGAAATGTACAGAGAATAACAAGTAAAGGATAATGTAAAGGGGCGTCGCCACTATTAACCATTTAACAACAACATGTTAAATATAACATGTTGAATTTAACATGTATATGGACATTTCAAGTCTCAATTGACTTAACATGTTAACTAAGTATGTTGAATTTAACACTTTTAACAGGTTGGCGTGTTTTCCAGCAGAAATGGAAAACGTGTCAAGTCAATTCATTTGCTCATGCAGCGGCGGTACAGTTCGGCAAAGTTCGTACAGTTTCCATAGCAACAACTGTAAGTTCCGATTTTGTGGCGCATATCTTTATCATTTTTATACTATCATTGGTCCTTGGTGTTGACTGTAAGTTGTTCGAAGTAATGGAGTGGACGAAAGAAAATACACTAGAATAAAATTAATGCACTGATGGAAAGGCCGTGTTTGTGGGATGTGTCTGCAAAAGAATACACGGGCAAAACTAAGAAGGCCGACTATTTTAGAGAACTGGAATTATTATTTAACTGTTCTCGAGAATACAATAGAGAGTTTTCGCACTCTCGTCGTACGCTAAATGTTAATGCTATGTTGACGTCAGTAATGATCGTATTTGGTGATGTATGTTAACGTTCGTAAAACTTCGGAAAGAATAATTATACGATATTACCCCCTCCTTTAACATTTATCATGTCGTAGGTCCTAAGATAATCACTCGTGCTCTAATTTTTTTTAAATTGAGATGAAATGGCTGCTCTTAAATTGTGTATTTCTTTGATGTAACAGGAAGTATTTTCGCAGCACTGTATTAAAATCGTGTTCTGACATTCTCAGCAAGTTTTTGAATCCAAATCGATACTGTATTCAACTTGAAGCTCGTTTAGAATGTATCCTGCATAGTGTCTTTTACTAAGATATTGCCGCATCCACATTCTCATTTTCTTTCTTTTCAAAGCCTTGTAACAAGCAATAGAGGCAGTTACAAAAGTCACATCTTCATCTGAGTCCATTGTACAAGGTTTGAAAATAAAACACTATCTATATTAAAATCTCACAGACTGTTTATGGTGGACTACGCAAAGAAAGTCAAGTTTAACATGTTTAACAGTGTGGACAAAGTGTTAAATGAAATTAGCATTAACATGTTCAATCAACATGTTGGGATGTTAACGGTAAACAATTTAACATTTAACATGTTGTTGTTAAATGTTTAATAGTGGAGACGCGCCTTAAGGTGTACATTTCTATAGTAGTATACAAAACAAGAACTGGAAACTGCAGCCTTTATTGTACGTCTGGGAGTCATTCAAGCTTTAAATAAAATAGTAGATAGGTTTTCCTGTAGGCTAGTTAACTATAATAATATTTGCAATAGAAAATAATAATGGACGCTTGGTGAGGCATCCACGTCAGTTGCCCAGGGCGCCATTTGGTCCTGAACAGGTCTAACAGTAAAATAAATGGTATTAGTCCAAGTCGATAATGGCCGTTCCTTTCATATCCATATTATGCATTTATGTTTCGGTCCATTAGTCTAAAGGAAATTTGCTTCATACACTCCCCGGGCTGCAGAAACGCTCAGGCATGTTAAGCTGTAATTCTTGCGAATTTGATACTCTGATACGTAGACTGTTTTGCCCCAAACCATCACGGTCGATGAAAGACAATTGAAACAAGTTTGTAAATTTAAGAGGGGCAAATGTGTTCTTCAATCTTTCAATTAAATTAATCAGTGGGATATGCAGTTGCATCCTTCTCATTTGTGAGTGATGTGAAGTTGTGCCTTCAGGGTAAGGTATCCGTATGTGAATGAAAATGCGATAACCCCAGTTCAGTGGTTACAAAATAGTACAGTACTTACTCCATTTCAGCGGAGGCTCATAGCGAATATTCATCTCTTGCATACACTATCTGTTGCCATCACGATCTTTCTTATCAAATATTCATTGCTTCGTTGGCATCTGTCTGCAGCGATCCGGTCTGCAAATTCTTAATCCTTAATGTCTTGCAGAGGATCAGAGGATCTTGACCACTTATCGTCATCTGAAGCTTATTTTGGAAAACATATTTAAGGAAATTCTAACTATACCTCCTAAATCTGACTTCTTTGACCATTACACGTCTCCATGTAGTAGTTGGATTCGTTTTCTGTTGTCTTGGCAATTCCAATCGAGCGCCTTTTTTTTTTTTTTCTGATACAACTCATTAAAGAGCAAATGAAAGGCTCCCTGCAAAAACGAAGTAGCTCCATTTTTATAAAGTTATCGAAAACAAAAAACATTCTTTAAAAAATAAATTCAAATTTTAACTGAGTTTCTTTCCTTTTTCAAACCATGTTCAAGGTACCTAGGAGTTTCATTTTATCTCACACAATCATTTATTATAATCAGCAATTGGGGGGGGGGGAAGTAAAACATAAACAAATACCCCCTCTTGCAATAAAATTGAACATAATTAGCCACGTTTTGCACTAAACACACAATTACTATGTTAATATCATAAACTATAACACAAGACATAGCAGATACACATAGGGTAAATTAGGGTCTGTTGGACAGTCGGGCATGTTGGACACTTTGTACTTTAACGTGTTATCTCGCCACTTGTGGGCACCACATTCTGCTAGAAGTCAATGACGGAAGTAGGCACGAGTGGGGCTACTTCCGTCATTGACTTCTAGCAGAATGTGGTGCCCACAAGTGGCGAGGTAACACGTTAAAGTACAAAGTGTCCAACATGCCCGACTGTCCAACAGACCCTAATTTACCCTACATATATACAGGATGATTCACGAGGATTTTGCGCCACTTACGAAGCTTATTTCCGAAGACATTTTGAGCACAAAATGTCATATAAACATTTGTCCTAATCTCAATATTTTCAGAGTTACGCCAATTTGAAATCTTTTACTGAAATACCTTTTTTCTTTAGTTTTAAGGGTAAAAGAATATTACAAATAGAGAATGAACTATTCAGAAGTATCATTTCTTTAATGTGCTAGTGTTCTGAAGATAAAAATGTGTTGTTAATTGGTTTGTACAGATTTTATTTTTCAACTTTTAACTAAACATTACATTATTCTTACGCACTTACCACAAAAATTGTTACAAATCATACGACTTTAGGAACTTGATTCTTTACAGTTTAATTATGCCTCCTAATGTACAGTCTTGAAGAATTTATAAGAATGGTGTGATTTCTAACAATTGTTGTGATAAATGTATAAGAAAAGTATAATTTTGTAGTTAAAAATAGAAAAAAAAAATATGTACGAAGCAACTATGGAATCCACAACATATTTCTAGCTTCAGAATACTAGCTGATTAAAGAAATTATACTTCTGAATAGTTGATCCTTTATTTGTAATATTCTTTTACCCTTAAAACTCAAACAAATTGTATTTTTTAACAACTTTAAATTAGTGTAACTCTGAAAATATTGAGATTAGGACACAAATGTTCATATGACATTTCTTGCTCAGAATGTCTTCGGAAATAATATCCGTAGGTGACGGTAAATCCTCGTGAATCACCCTGTGTACACGTTGAACCGTAAGTAATGTCATTAATTTCAGGAAGTTATTCTTTGAGATATTTCAAACCGAAAAGTTTAATACAATTTTGCTCGTTTTTGCTTCCTTTTCGAGATAAAAATTGTGTTATATGAAATATTTCATAGCATGTTTTGGGTTGATTTAATTCCCAATATACTCGATCATTTTTAAGAGAGCAGTTTATTATGATAATAAATTATAGAAAGAATTTTAGTTTTGTCCTTTAAATGTGCAGAAATATGATTCGAACAAACGTAACTTTGTAAAATTCCTTTGCAGAACGAAAAGTTACATTTGTTCGGATAAAATTTCTGCACATTTAAACCTAACTAAACTAAAATTCTTTCAATCATTTATTATGATAATACACTGCTCTCTTAAAATGACTGAGCATATTGGGAATTAAATCAATGACTTTACAAAATACGCTACGATATGTTTGTTTGTATAAAACAATTTTTGTCTGAAAAGGGAAGCAAAAACGAGGAAAATTGTATTAAACTTTTTTGTTTGAAATATCTCAGAGGATAAGTCCTAAGATAGATCAATTTGCATACACCCATTAGGCCTATATAGAGAGAGAGAACAACATTCAGAGGACAGAAAAACTAAAACTTTACAAAATCCAATATAGAATAGATATAGTCCTACCTCTCCTACCTCAATCTTTACGAAATCAATGTCATTGGTCTGCCAAATACAGCCTTGTCCAGCGAGGCTATAAACTACATTTTTTGATGTACAGGGATATCATTTTATTTTTATTTAAATTTTTATTGTACCTGAGTTTTAATGTACTTCACTCCCACCCCTTCTACTAATGAAGTTCCAACTGTTCTCAGACAGAATCAAGGCCGCGTATAGTAAACAGTACTGAGTTAATGAGTATAGTACGTTCCAGAAATATGTTTGCGTTTTCCAATGACGAAAGAGCTTTCAATATTGAATCATATTTTCGCACAGGTACTGTCCGTTTGCCTACGTCGCATCCCGATTTCCCCCACCTGCTTCTGCACACCCCTCTGTAAAAGTTGGGCTGTCTTAGCTCTTTTCTGAAAACATTAATTTCTGTTAGGAATTGAACGTTTACGTAATATTATACAACTGTTTAAAATAGGCCCTAACTTAAATAAAAGGGCCTCGTTAAGTAATTGTCACGTGATTCCCCCCTTTCTACGATCCTGCGGCATAACCACTGTGGCGGATAGTAGATAGCATGTCTGAGTAATTTTATCTGTGCGGGTCGGGCAGAAGTGAAGATTGAATTTACAATACGTAAGGTACTCTTTTATAGAGTAGGTACAGAATTATTTCAACATGAGTTACTAGTACGAAGGCCGAAACTGGTAATTGGAATTAGATGCAATAGTCTATAGTGCGATAATATGCACAAAAGAACTGAAGCCTGTATGGAAATGAACGGCCACCATTTTCAAAAATGTGTTTAAATATCCACATTATGATTATTTTTCAATTGAACTTCATTCTCTATATTGTACGCTAATGTACTGTAGACAGTATAATATACACTGCATAATGAATACGTTCGCATGGATAACTCAGTTCGTGAGTAAAAACACTTATTCTTAATATAGTACTGCATTTTGATTAAACAAAAACCTAATGAAAATTATCAAACTCAAAAGCGCGATATTTCCTAGTTTACGTAAATGGATGAACTACTTTTCTTCCCTCCTGTATCTAGTAAAGTGATTTGTTTGTGTTTTACGCCATTATCATCAAACTGCAGTCGCGGAAGGGGGTAGCGAACGCTGTTTCCGGTTCTCTAAAGGTATAGCCAGGATAACATTAAAAATGTTAGTAAAAATAAAATGATGTTCCTGTATAAGTTTGAGATTCTGTACGTGTATTGCCTAAGAATTATAGTTTCCCATCTACAGCCCGCAACATTGATATTTCTCATTTATATCTGTTTTGGCAACAGAGGCATGTATTAAGGAGCAACATTGCATTGCACTGCACGTCCTCCCCGAGGTGTTGAAGCCAATAATCTACCATTACACATTATGCCTGGATTTTACTGTAAACAAGCTGACTGACTGGCTAGCTGCTGACTTATATCGCAGACAAATCTCTATAATTCTCCTTCTCTGTTTCTCTGTGGCGGTGAAGAGTATTTTTCGTCTGTAAGCACCGTAATCTCTACCTGTTTGTATCCGGCCTCCCCCGGTGGCACGCGTCTCAACACGATATTATTATACCCGCCCAGCAGCCTCGCTCCCAGTGATTACACCCACCTCTCTACCTACCTGACTTTTTATTCACTGCATAAATATCAAGAAGAATGGATTAAAAAAACAGAATGTGCCTGATCCAGCCTTTTTCTTTCGTATTATGATGAGCATCGCATCCAGCCGTTGGCAAAGCATGAGAGCAGACGTCTGTAGACCCACGGGGTGCGTTTGGCGTACAAGGAGAGCAGTTGATGTCATCATCGTGTGCTTTGTCCGTGCATGTAGAAACAGATATTTTTATTCATATGAACTACAACTACACGTTCAGATGTTGCAATGATAGCTACAAAGATAAACGATGTCATTAAAGGACACACTTTTTCATAACGAATGTTACACAGCAATTGAAACAATACTATACAAACAAGTCCCTGCGTGGCTGAGTGGTTTCGATCTCCGGTCTGTCACGCGGTCCGCGTTCGAGTCTTGGTGCGGCCTGGAATTTTTCATTCAAAAATTCATGGAGACAACAAAGGTGGAGTGAATTCCTGTAACGCAACTGGTGTTTTGTGGTTTATAGTACTTTATTCTTTCGCTAGACAGTGTGTTCAATTACCTTGCGATATAAGCATTATCAGTCTCTGATTAGAAAATATTGATAGATAGCAAAATTTTGTAGTCCAATGGCCTATTCCACCACTGAACGTTTCACCTTTTCACTTTGTAGTTTGGACTTTTTATTGCAGTTTCTATTATTACTTACTTACTTACTGGCTTTTAAGGAACCCGGAGGTTCATTGCCGCCCTCACATAAGCCCGCCATTGATCCCTATCCTGAGCAAGATTAATCCAGTCTCTACCATCATATCCCACCTCCCTCAAATCCATTTTAATATTATCTTCCCATCTACGTCTCGGCCTCGCCAAAGGTCTTTTTCCCGCCGGCCTCCCAACTAACACTCTATATGCATTTCTGGATTCGCCCATACGTGCTACATGCCCTGCCCATCTCAAGCGTCTGGATTTAATGTTCCTAATTATGTCAGGAGAAGAATACAATGTGTGCAGTTCTGTGTTGTGTAACTTTCTCCATTCTTCTGTAACTTCATCTCTCTTAGCCCCAAATATTTTCCTAAGAACCTTATTCTCAAACACCCTTAATCTCTGTTCCTCTCTCAAAATGAGAGTCCAAGCTTCACAACCGTATAGAACAACCGGTAATATAACTGTTTTATAAATTCTAACTTTCAGATTTTTTGACAGAAGACTAGATGACAAAAGTTTCTCAACCGAATAATAACACGCATTTCCCATATTTATTCTGCATTTAATTTCCTCCCGAGTGTCATTTATATTTGTTACTGTTGCTCCAAGATATTTGAATTTTTCCTCCGAAGGATAAATCTCCAATTTTTATATTTCCATTTCATACAATATTCTGGTCACGAGACATAATCATATACTTAGTCTTTTCGGGATTTACTTCCAACCCTATCGCTCTACTTGCTTCAACTAGAATTTCCGTGTTTTCCCTAATCGTTTGTGGATTTTCTCCCAACATATTCTATTCTACTATCACTTTCTGAAACTGGTTTGCAAAGTAAGAAAAAGAAGAGGAAACATCTTAGATATGTTACTGCTGTTGTTTCACCATTACAATAATTTTGGAAGTGCTGTTATATGCTGAAAACATGAATGTTATTTTTGCAAAGTCCCTTTGCCATTAAAATTAAATTAATTATATTCAGTATAGTTTTACTTCGGCTCCAAAATAACTTAGAGAATAAATATGAGAAGACCAGAAAATATACTTTTATGCTCGACCATGCCGAAATGTAGTAATTATATATCTGGTAGCAGACCTTTAATGCATGTCATTATAGTACATCTACTCATTAAAGGTCAGGTCTTTCAGTCAATGACGACTCAGGTTACAACTGTTCAGCCAATGACAGGTCAGCTTTCTACCTTTATAAAACCGCAAGTATCGATTATTTTCCGATATGCAATCGAAAGAGAATTAGCGAAAAGTCAAGGAGGCTGGAAATCCAATACTGTCGCAGAAGGTTATGTTCTGTTACTATAATAATTAGCGTTAATTGTAAATAATATTCAAATAAATTCAATTTGCCATCTCGTTTTTCAATGTCTCATTTAATTTCAATGTTATCTCTGTAGGTTCTTATGGCCTAGCAAGGTCAATGTGAACATCTGTTCCTCGGAAAAAATCAACACTTTCGCGTCTGCCAACATCTCACAACATACGGGACATTGGTCAAGGTCAGATACAAAGAAAATTAATTATATCAAGTTAGAAATATGGTCGAGCATAAAAAGTCGTATGAAACTCGCCTATAATGGTAATTAAGAAGCTCGTATGAAAATTATGAAACTCGCTTGCGCTCGTTTCATAAATATCCATAGTCCCTTCTTAATTACCTTCATTATAGTCTCGTTGCATAATGTACTATTAAATGATTCCAGTAACGAAGAACCCAAAATGAGTAGGCCTATATAAAACAAGATAAATTTCCATAACCTAAATTTGTCTTGATGGTTTCGAATTACGCCAATTCAAGTGAATCATATTCTTGAAAGAATTGGGCCTATTATAGAACCAGTAATAATAAGAAGAAAATTATCTCTTTCATCTAAAGAAGAATTACTCATGGTTATGTCTCTATTGGCTAGGAAACGGAGCTCAACAACTTGGATACTGGACAGTATAATATTTGCAGAATGAAAAGGAAAGTGCAAAGCAGTCTCTAATTTATGGAAGAACAGAAAGACTTTTTACTTTTCAGAAATTGAAAAATCGCCGAATATTTTAAATAAGAGTTAAATACGGACAACACAAAAAAATTATTTAGACCTGCAAGCCTGAATGTGCTACGTTCCGCGAAGAAAATGTCGAATCCCTTTCATGTAATTCAAACCAATGATATTTAAAGGAACGAATCCATTAAGAAGTGAATAGGCATAAATAATCAAACATTGAAGCAAGCGGATACTTTCAACTATAAAGGAAATCCGATTTCATATGAGGGGAAAAATATGTCAGCCATAAATTAAAGGTTTATTTGAAAATAACACACATATTAAACAATATGTTTAAAAGGCAGAAAACCCCAAAGAAAACTAGATTAGTATAAAATATACTATTTTTTCCTATATTTTATACGTTATGGATGGATCACAAAACTAATACAGATGTACAGAAGAATTCCAGAGAGTTCCACTATTTGAAAAATATGAAAATTATTGGACAGAATACTTTCAAGATGTTGACAGAACGATATAAAACAGCGGCAGGAAGAAGACAGGGAAGGTCTTTGAAACGACTTCTAGAAAAATGAAGCTGGACACAGATCAACAAACGATTTACTCCATGAAAGTCACATGATGATAGTGATTAGAGCCTGCCTTTTTCCCACGTCGCCTATGCAATTTTATGCCCTCATCATTCTGACCATTTTCGCTCCTGAATTGGATTCGATTTTGGGTAGCAAAGGGGAGATACAGTCAGTTAATCAATTATAATTTCGTAATATGCTGTATCCAGGCTATCCAGTGTCGAGGGATTATTGGTAGCGACGTAGTTCGAGAATTCATCAGATTGCGTGACACTCGTCTTAAGAGTTGGGAAAACCTCGAAAAGAAAAATTCACCCAGGCTGGCTGTCAGTCCATGCTGGAATCGAACCCTCGCCCGAGCGCAGCGCTACCTACTGAGTTACGCCTGTGGCAAGATGTATTTTTCTTTCATAACTTTTGATCCCTTGCCTTTTTCTGTGTTTTATCAAGTGGTAATCTTACGTTATGCTACCTACATAAAAATCATTATTTGTGAATGCATAATGCTGATGATAATTGAAGAGTGACTTTCCAAATGGTTCTAAATAAAAAAAAGTTACATTTTCAGCTAAAGTTATTTTTTATAAGTAGAAATATCTTGAAAAACATTATGGAAAGTGAGCTTTATTGATAGAATTTAATTTTTGGAAATTGATATTGTGCTAGGTAACCGTGCTGTTAAACGTTTTAATATGTTCCAAAATGTGCGAAGTCACTTGGCTTATGTACTGTATTTGAACATTTTTCTGAATGTAGGCAATGTCTTAATAATAATCATTTTAACATCACATCAGTTATCAATTGTAATAAATTGTAATTATAATTGTAATTCTATTCTTAATATTGTAGTTGTAATTCTCTGTTAAAGGGGAAGAGAAGGCCTGATGGCCTTATCTGTACCAGGTTAAATAAATAAATCTATCTATCTAAATCTAACACAAAGAAATATGTTTTTAGCTGATGCAACATAGCAGTGTCAAATAACAGAATCTATAATATTACCAATGTCCACTTTGAAAACATATTGTTCAGCAATTATGTATGTTTATTTGAACATTTTGCATTACATGTAAAACTGAAAGTAGGCAATGTCTTAATAATAATCATTTTAACATCACATCACAATGATTCAGCACAGTTTGGAACGTTCAGATTGCTGACTTAAAACACTTCGGAAAAAAAAAACTGTGAGATTATAATGGGAATAACACGGAACATAACACCGTTTGGAAAGTTTCAAGTGTATTCCTGTATAGATGTATGGGTAATAATGTTAACCTATAAAATAAAAAATTGTTTATAAATGACTTAGCACTGTTTGGAAAACCATTCTTCAATTTACAAGAGCAGTAAGGTAACTTCCCATGATGCATCTTTCGAGACTGACTTAGGCCCGATTGTATAAACCATTTAATCTTAGATCAGAGGTTAAATTGATCCTTGTTTCAGCTGAACTTGGAATTTTGTGTTGTATAAAGTCTAATCTGAGATTAATTTGTCTCAAACTAAAGTCAACTTTGATTGAATAAATTTCTCCGATTAAGTTAGATGATCCAAGTTCAGTTATTTATTTTCTGTTTGAAATATATGAGTGACATATTGTGCAAATAAAATATCCATTATTATTAATATTAATAGATATGTTAGGTACATTTACATATATTTCTTTCAATTTCTTGCCTTAATACACAAACATACTTATATTTTATAAGGCTCTATCGTGTTCAGCAGTATCAAATAACATAATTATTAATGGATATGATAGGTACATTCATAAATGTTCAATTAACTGTATTACTAAACGAAAATTGTCGTTTTATAAAGCTTTATTATGTTTAGCAGTATCAAACACCATAACATGATAACAACTTGGAGAAGTCAACTTTCTTCTTATTGTCTGCCATTATTTACATTGCAAAAAAAAAAAAAAAAAAAAAAACCAGTGTCTCCAACAGAGTATACGGAAAGTCGCGAAAAAGTAGTTGTAAAGTCGCTAGATTTCTCATTATCAACAAAGAAAGATTAAATTTTGTCACTATGGGGTGCTAAAAAGGTCACTAAATCCCTATTTAAGCAATATAGAAGTTAAAAGAAATTGTTGTTGAAAAAGAGTTAAAATCGCTAGATTGGCAACACTGAACAAACCTGTATAACATGGTCCGCGCATCACGTATTTCACCTGTTTATGCGATGTTGCCAAATCCTTTTCACTTGAACTTAGATTGCATTTGAACCAAGGTAATTTGATCGCAGAAAAGTTTTATACAATAGAAGAAGTGTCTGAACTCGGTTTACTTTTCGATCTTCGATCAAAGTTGATCTTTAGTCAGGGAGTTTTATACAATTGGGCCTTAATGTTTTCATTGCCGTCAAATGCTTTTGAAATATCGAAGAATGTAAGTTACATCAATAAGGAATCGCCACCCGCTTGAAACTCTTCTGAAGATTTAATATATACAGTTTACTGTGTATGTATATTTATTCCATTCGCGTACGAACATCTGTTAGAATAACTGTTTTTCAATAGGAAAAGGCTGTAAAGTCAACCAATAAGATTTCATCATTAATTATACAATATGAAGTATAAATTATTTCATCTCTTGAAGGCACTTCTCAACATCGATAGATTTTATTGCCATTTCTGTGCAAGATATATGGAGCACGTATCACAGCATCAGCATGGAGTATCAGTCCCCTTACGAAGAAAGAGATCTCCACATCCGCTGTACTGCTTCCAACGGTTCAAGAGGTTAGGAATGCAAAATATATAGCGTCTGAAGTAACCCTTGATGAACTTGGTGTTCGCCTTTGGCCACTACCAAGCACATACTTCAGCCTACAGACTGTTTCAGATACGTTGTGCTTGTTGCCTTATTCAAATCATACTTCTTGTTTCTATTTAACGTTACATGATAGTATTAAAATTAGATGAAGGTCTACTGAATACTAAGGTCGTTTACCTCCGGGAATATGCATTAATGGAGAACTACTGGGTGCTCACCAAACTGGAAATATGTACGTAAGTATAGATTTTTGTTGAACGGGTTACATCAGCTGCTTGTCTATGCGGATGACGTGAATATGTTACGAGAAAATCCACAAACGATTAAGGAAAACACGGGAATTTTACTGGAAGCAAGTAAAAAAATAGGTTTGGAAGTAAATCCCGAAAAGACGAAGTATATGATTATGTCTCGTGACGAGAATATTGTACGAAATGGAAATATAAAAATTGGAAATTTATCTTTTGAAGAGGTGGAGAAGTTCAAATATCTGGGAGCAACAGTAACAAATATAAATGATACTCGGGAGGAAATTAAACGCAGAATAAATATGGGAAATGCGTGTTATTATTCGGTTGAGAAACTTTTATCATCCAGCCTACTGTCGAAAAATCTGAAAGTTAGAATTTATAAAACAGTTATATTACCGGTTGTTCTGTATGGTTGTGAAACTTGGACTCTCACTTTGAGAGAGAAACATAGGTTAAGGGTGTTTGAGAATAAGGTGCTTAGGAAGATATTTGGGGCTAAGAGGGATGAAGTTACAGGAGAATGGAGAAAGTTACACAATACAGAACTGCACGCATAGTATTCTTCACCTGACATAATTAGGAACACTAAATCCAGACGTTTGAGATGGGCAGGGCATGTAGCACGTATGGGCGAATCCAGAAATACATATAGAGTGTTAGTTGGGATGCCGGAGGGAAAAAGACCTTTAGGGAGGCCGAGACGTAGATGGGAAGATAATATTAAAATGGATTTGAGAGAGGTGGGATATGATGGTAGAGACTGGATTAATCTTGCTCAGGATAGGGAGGATGGCGGGCGTATGTGAGGGCGGCAATGAACCTCCGGGTTCCTTAAAAGCCAGTAAGTAAGTAAGTAAGTATAGATTTTTGAATTGTTACTCGTTCTTCCGTTGCCTGACGTTACGTTGAACTACTGTATGTTTCCCCCATTCTTTGTTTAGATTATATTCCTTTTCTTAGGTGTAATCGCTTCTTTTTTAAAACACGTTACATATTATTTTCGTATGCACTCAATCATATACTGATCCGCACTGGTTGCGTACTTCAGCAGCGACTGCTTTGGCCTCCTCTGTGATCACTCTTTTTGGTCGGCCAGCACCCTTGTGTTGCGTAACTGAGCCAGTGCGAATCAAGTTGGCGTGAAGTCTCTTGATGGTCTCACAGTCTAGTATACAGAGTGTTTCAAAAATACGGGGCATAATTTCAGGTATGTATTTCCCACATGTAGACAATCAAAATAGTTCATTACAACATGTGTCCGGAAATGCTTCATTTCCGAGTTATGGCCTTCACAACATTGAAATTCACCGGAACCATACCTCATGTTTTAGAAGACACTCCACTGATCAATCGTCAACACATTCACTTCTTGCATGATGGCGCTCCTGCACACTTCAGTCGTACGGCTCGCCGGTACTTGGACCGAAGGTTTCCTGATCGATGGATAGGTAGAGATGGCGCAATTGCTTGGCCTCCACGCTCACCTGATCTGAACCCTCTTGATTTCTACGTGTGGGGCCATTTAAAATCATTGGTTTATTCGTCTCCGGTGCCTGATTTGGAATCCCTTCGGAATCGAATTGTGGCATGTTCTGAGGACATACGCAATACTCCTGGAGTTTGGGATCGTGTTCGCAGGTCAATGAGACATCGATGTCAAGCAGGAGGTGACAACGACCTGTGGAAAGAAAAACGTTCTGGTGAATTTCAATGTTGTGAAGGCCATAACTCGGAAATGAAGCATTTCCGGACACATGTTGTAATGAACTATTTTGATTGTCTACATGTGGGAAATACATACCTGAAATTATGCCCCGTATTTTGAAACATTCTGTATATAGTCGCGAAGCTCAATACGTAGTAAATATGCAAACATTACATAGTTGCTCACCACTAGGATCGCTAATATCGCCTCATTACAGGCAATGCAAAATAGTACCGTCACAGTCTATTGTTTCTAGCACCATCAAAACTCAAGCTTCGGGACTGTATATAGTAGACTGTGATGGTCTTGTAGTTCAGTGTCGCATTTCTTCCTTTCGCCATTCTCCTACATCTCTGCGCCATAATTAAGGACTGCCACACCTTCATTCGAGCAGCAATTCGTGTTCGATCATACACAGACGGTCTTGTGGCCATGGTTAATGTTTTAAGATTTACAATGCATTTTTCTGGTTACATTAAATGTTTCGGACTGTACTGAGAACACAATGAAGTAAAGTAAAATTACAGCTTCTCTTGTGCTTTTAATGGTATGGAACACGATACATTTTAGCGGTGGAATGGGTCACTTAACCTCATTCGTTTCGCTACTACAGTGTAATAAAAAGTTAGACATAAATATGGGTCGCCCATTACATGTATGTTTGTATATATTTATATATGTAAAATAGCTGCAGAGGGCGTCCTGCGTGTGTAAGATCCTATAACGGCCTCTTGCTCAAAGCAAGAAATGTCAATAAACAAAACAATCAGGGTTGCCAAGCGACGGTAGAAAACAAAAGATGTAAAAGCAAATGAATGAGACGTATAGACATTTGAATATACTTTGAAATTTATGTGTCAGAATATAGGGGTACCAGTTGGACATTTCAAAGAGGGGCGAGGAGGATGAAACCTAAAATGCAATTAATTTCTTCTTCTTCTTTTTCTTCGACTTGAAGTTTGACATGCCCCATGAATTAGTCCGACTTTTCATTTTGGACTTCTCAACAGTGAGAGTTTTTACAAAGGCGGGGGTGTTAACACCACGCTCCAACCCTCAGCCTGGAGGACCAGGGACTCTGATATCAGGGTTACCGCATCTTAGCCGGGTATTCGCCCTCTCACTTCCCGAAATGGGATAGAGTTCGCTGGTTTCATTGACAGATGGTCTGAAAATGCAATCAACACTGGTTTTAAACTTCCTCAGTATCTAAATTGAAATAAATAGTTATTTAGACTATGGATAGAAATGATAGAAAGTAGTAGACAAGTTGTAGTAAAGTAGAAAATGTAGAAAAGTATTAGGTCAGAGATTAGAGAGTAGATAAAGTTTAGAGGTTAGGGGTCTGAGGTTGGCACTTTATATCACCACTTTGCAAAGTGGCTCTTTCATATTAGTGGCATTCATAGACGATTGAAAAAGTGCGCTTCACAAATTAATGTGTAACCCAGAGATTATAACGCTTGTGATTTGAGTTGGGAGCCTAGTTGATTGCGCGAGAAATGAAATATATCTGAAGTTGTTTTATTTCAGTTTTTCGTTTTTGTTGTTGATAGTATAGATTATTTCAGTCAGTTCAGATATATAATATTTTATTAATTAGATAGTGATACTGCTGGTGAAATTTTTTTAGATATATGCTAAAGTTAGGTTAGATTTTGTACAGTACATAGCTGATCCATTGATTTATATAGTTAGATTAGGTTTGTACATATCTTTTTCATTGACTTATATCGTTAAGGTTACTAAACAATTCCCGTATTTAATCTTTTTGTTTTTTCTAAATTATTTCTGTAGTGCTTTTATTCTGGATCTTTATGGTCACCCTCATTGAGGGCAGATTATTTTGTTAAAAATAGTTGTTGTTTGCTTACGTATCCGTTCCACTGATTTATATAGTTAGGTGAGATTTTGTACATATCTTCAATTGGTTTATATAGTTAGGTTAGGTTTTGTACATATCGTTAGGTTAAGTTTTGTATACACACACGCACACACACACATTTATTTTATATCGTAGATAAGGTTTTATACGTATCTGCTTCATTGATATAGTTTTGTTCCCTTTATTTTCTTTTTTGTCTTCTTCTTGAATAGTGAATAGAAGTCAAAAGAATGAAATAAACACATTACTACTGCTATTATTATTATTATTATTGTTATTATTATTATTATTATTATTTTCTTTTTTTCAGGAATTTTTGAATACCAAATTTTTCTACAATGCAAAACAAAATAGGCCTAATGGTATGAGATCTCTTTCCATGGTGAGGTTATGACTGCACATGAACTAGAAACAGTATCTCAGCAGAAGATCAGATGTGTTGCTTACCGGCTTGAAAATATATATTATGAAAACAGTAATGATTATATGAACATCAAGATAAATCTTATCTCAAAATACAGGTAGTCAACAAAAAAAATCATTTAAGTTAAAAAAATTCGTTTCAGTAATAAAAAAAATAGGTTATATAGGCATATGTACCTACATATCACTTCATCGAATTGAGGTTATAAATATACGAATGTTACTTCAGAAATACCTGAACTATAATATTATAGAAATTAATGTATGGTACATATCTGTAGCATAGAATCTTAATGCAGTCAATAACTGTATTATTGGAGGCACTGGCAAACGTCTATTATTCGTTTTTGTCAACCGGACATCGAAAAGATGAGCAATCTCAATAACAGTTTCTTTATCAAATCGGAACCTTTTTTTAAAATTCTATACCATTATAAAATTCCAAGGGATTGTCTTTAGGCTTATCCCTAATGTAGCGCTTTCGTGCATTGTCCACTAGTAGTGCCACTTCTTCGCACGTTCTAACAACTTCCAAGACATCCGCCATTTTCCTTCAAAGTAACACTTCGCGTCTTCCAAAGGACACTTTAATCCAAAGTGTCGACTATGAATACCAGCCTGAGTACAGAATCTGAGATGATAGTAGGAGTTAAAGTTTAGAAATTATAAGGGAAGAGGATAGGCCTTTAATAATAATAATAATAATAATAATAATAATAATAATAATAATAATAATAATAATAATAATAGTTTATTTATACTGACAGATATACAGGGTATAAATGTAGTAGGAGAAATAAAAATGTAGTGTTAAAATGGTAATAATTTAATGTAAATAAATGTGTTGATGGCACCGAATACAGAAATGTGGGGGCCGTTCACTACATGTAGATAGATGTAACAACTGTTGACAACAAATATTCATATTCATAATTATGCTTTATTCGTAATTGAATTCTGAAAAGAATCCCTTTCGTCATGTTGAATTATTTATTTCTTTCTGCCAGGGTTAAATCCAGATTGCTTGCTTTGTAGGATGTTTTGAAAATGTTTAAATTAACTGAAACAACCGGCAGACTCGCTGGGGTGCTGATCCGGAGCTGCGTTCGGGCTTGGATTGGATCCCCTTTGGTCTTCGGTTTCTTCCGAGATTTTCCACAGCCGTGGGACTGAAGCCGGATGGTCTATGTGCGAATCTATGGCGAGTCCTTGGCATCAACCCCTTTGATTTGATTACCCCCCTTTGATTTGATTACGTGGTTGGGGTTTTCCGAGGTCTTCCCCAACCGAAAGGCAAATGCCGGGTAATATTTTGGCGAATCCTCGGACCTCACCTCATCTCACTACATCTCGCCAAAATATTGTAAAAAATTGCACAAAATTGTAAAAATTGTAGAAAATTACTAAATTGTAAAACTATAAAAATTTGTAAAAATTGTAATTGTAATATTGTAAAATTTTGACTTGTTCCACATCTTAAAGCTTCATTGCTCATGTAAGATTTATGGAATAAAATAAATGAATGAATGAATAAAATATACCACGAACCGCTACTGATATGTATATAAGCAAGAGCTCCTAGTAGCTGGAATAACAATTGTAGTACCTATTATATATAATTTAATGGTTACGAAATTTTGTATATTAGATTGTATATCAACTTAAAACGCGCAAAGGTTTTCGAGTAAATAAATTATAAAATTGGAAAATTATTCTCTATTCTCTCGGACTTGTAAATTATATTGGGTTTGATTATATAACTTTGCGAGCTGCAGACCCCTAGGGCACATGTCTGCCTTCGGGGTATATCGTCGCACTGAAGGCCTTTGAAGAAATACTGTGGATATGTATCGGACTCAGACCTTGACGGTAGATTATGGTGATGATGATTAAGGAAAAGAGAACTTGGTAGTGGAAAGTAAGAGTGATTTGTTCATCGACCATTTAAATTCAGCATCACTAACTCGAAGTGAATAGAGTTCTCTTCACGGGGGTGTAAAACTTTAGGAACAAATTGCTACTTCCAGTAAAACACGTTTAATGTTACTTTGATTTATGAAGTCCGTACAACTGAACATGCGTTACTTGACAAGGGACGGAAATCGTAAGTCAAGGGTTACTTAACATTATCTTTGATCTTAGATTCAAGCTATACGATGCTGAAATGTTTTGTGCAAGAATATTAGCGACTATTTCTTTGTTGTGCACCTTATGGCGAGCGTGATAACCTCTGTAGCTCAGAGTTTTATAAGCCTCACTAAACTGGGAACTAATACTATATCTATGCAAATGAGGAATGTAGTTCCTCGCCCGAGGCGTCTTCCGACGTGGTAGTTTGCAGGAAGGGGTGGGGACGTGCTCTGGCCAAGATGGACAATGATTGCATACCTTACTTAACAATAGTTAAAATTCACTACTGAACGCTGTTCTGTCTCATTTCGTTAGCGAGCTGAGGCAGACGGAGAACCGGACGCGTGGGAGGTCTTCCAGTTCGAACCTCAAGACAAACAAGTTTAGCCTAATGCAATGGAAGGGAAGTTTGGTGTTAAAGTACTGACTTCTTATTCAGTAAGTTTTGGTTTTCGGCCTACGGGTGAATTTTAGTCGGAATAATGAATTATTTTCCTCGACGTGTATAGGGAGTGCCGCCGCTAGCGTGCTGGCCTTCCAGTCAGGTGGGCCGGGTTCGATTCTCGATAGGTCTGCGTGGAATTTGTGGTGGACAAAACAGACATTGCCGAGAATTTTTCTCGGAATAATCTCGTTTCATTTCACCAACTCTCTCCACCTCCCCCTCACTTCATCTATCATCTGTAATAGTAAAAATAGACAAGGGTGAAGTTTGGGGGTAGTAGGGGTTTGCGATGATGATGTAGGTTCTAAGGGCGCTTAGGGCTCCGGACTCAGGGTTCGGGCTCGTCAGCAGATGTTGGGACCCTACCTGCAGAGTCCAAGAAGGATGACCCGCCTGTTAGCGTCGGACTCATTAATGCCATCCGGGTCATCCGTTGCACTTAAACAATAATCGGATATATGGCGTATAGCTTACTTCATACCCTAAGGGTGAAACCTAACCATTTTTCCCCCTTTACTACATATGCTAGTGGATTGTGGTGATTTTCTAGTTTGCAGGATGAATTTTCTTTTGCCAACTTCGTTTCGAATTTCGATACTGACAAATACTACAAATGGTAGTGATTTTGTAACTGGTATGTTGGCAGCTGAGACAAATATCGACAATATTTGTCGGTACTGGTGTTCCATGAAATTAAAATTGTACTGGGTTTCTGAGCCGGTTACTGGAAGCTATTGAAATTTGAACATACTAATAATTAATTAATATCAGTATTAATATTAATATATAATAGTTATTTTGTGTGTTGCGTTGTGGTTATAATTCAAGACTATAGGCGGTAAGTTTTCGGAGTTAGTACTAATAATTTCATGTGGTCAAACAAAATACATTTTTAGGATAGGTCTCGTGAGTCAATTGTTTAGTCAAACCAATGAATTTCGTATTGCTAGACAAAATACTTGACATGTTGATTCCTTTCCTGTATAGTTTGCCTATGAAAATATGTTACAAATTATTGTATTATTTAGAATAACCTTCCAACATAAAGTACGGTAAATAAATAAGTCATTTAGTATGTAGGATCATGTGATATGTGGTAACAGTTGGCAACACTGACAAGACGACAATATTTGCTGTTTAGGAACTGTTCTTATGTGACCCTCACTATACAATGGGTTTAAAATGGTCTAAGTGCAAGGATCCATCCGGGATCCAGCCCTGGTGAAATCAATCGATCAGGAGGGATAGCCAGTTAACCACCTTAGCAGAGGGTGCCACAACCTGTTACTTTTTCTTTCTATTTTTCACTCGCATTCATGAATACTTCTCACTGTCTTCTTAAATACCATGATGTGATGTAACAGTTATGAAAGATTTCCACGCAGTCTAATCATAATTTTTCAGTGTCAATTATCCCCAGCATTTCAGTAGGCCTATACCGGGTAATTCGGAAGGTATTTGTAAAGTTCTAGACGATGTAATTTAACGTTATTTGGAATAAAGAACACAAATAAACAAATCCATTATTTCGAAATAATTAAGCCTACAGTTGAAACATTCTAACATACGATTTCAATTGTCGTCACATTCATCATAGGTATCATTGTCTTCGAAAACACTAGGCCTACTCAGTGAGGTTCTAAACTTAATGTTATTGTCTATTGTTATCCTAATTTTTCATTCATATTTTTTTAATTCAAAAATTTAAATATTTGGGGCTAAGCGGGATGAAGTTACAGGAGAATGGAGAAAGTTACACAACACAGAACTGCACGCATTGTATTCTTCACCTGACATAATTAGGAACTTAAAATCCAGACGTTTGAGATGGGCAGGGCATGTAGCACGTATGGGCGAATCCAGAAATGCATATAGAGTGTTAGTTGGGAGACCGGAGGGAAAAAGACCTTTAGGCAGGCCGAGACGTAGATGGGAGGATAATATTAAAATGGATTTGAGGGAGGTGGGGTATGATGATAGACTGGATTAATCTTGCACAGAATAGGGACCGCTGGCGGGCTTATGTGAGGGCGGCAATGAACCTTCGGGTTCCTTAAAAGCCATTTGTAAATAAGTATTTTTTTAATTCATTAATTTAATAAAAATACTGTAAAAAGTCTTCACCAGCTATATAGAGCTCCTTAAAATGTATATGCATCCCAAAATTCATCACTGTATCTTAGTTTCTGAGATGATGCCTATGAAATTTATTTATTTATTTATACTTATTTATTTAATGCTAGTGAATTGCAAATGAATATGTAGAAACAATTTTTTTTTCTTTAATAGAAGTGAAAATATTAAATTTAGCCACAGATTGTAATCGAGTTACAACCTGATGCCCTAATTTTTTCTATACGAGTATGTAAACTTGTTGTTTTCTGGCGGTAGCAGCAGCAATAGTTTAATACATTTCGTCTATTATGCACTGAAATTCAACTTGCACGAGACATGGCCCACAATGTTGCCTATAACTCTCTATCAGGGACAGGGTGCCGTAAATCTACGACACGAGAAATAAGAGTTTTTTTTTTAGAAACTGTTGAGATTAGTAGAAAATATCGACTAAGGAATGATGATTTACAAAATCGATTAATATGTTTAATACTTGAATGAACACAATTAGGCTACTTTAACTTACAAATAATTGCCTGAATGACGTAATATGTCGGATGTGGTATTTCAGATTTCCTAGAAAAATGAAAAATTTTAGACCTCAAAATCCACAGCAACTCGCAGTATCTAGAAGACGGCGTGATCAGTCCTAGTTCAATACACAATCTGCGGATACATAAACGTGGACAAGAAGACTTCGGAGTTCAATTCCCACCCGCATATTTATTGACCTGTGTCTCAGTTACAAGGAAGTCGTACTGTAGTATAGCTTCATGTTGTTCTATCAATATAGCTTGTCGTTCGTCTATAATAATAAAATAAATGTTGGGCTATAATTTTGTACATTTATTGTGTTATTTTACATTGCTTCTTCTCTGAGTTCAAGTTCCTCTAAGACAATATCCATAATTTCTTGTTTCACGATGTATAGATAAAAGAGTGTGACGTTGCAAATTTTTTTACATTACCACGTGTTTCCAGCATCTCTTATACTGAGGAAACACCCATTTGCGGGTGTCCAGCACGTATGAATATTGGAGTTTTGTGAGCACGCTAATCAAAATAAAAAAAATATACTTCAAAGCAGAATAAGTATAGATAGTGCTAATAATAATAATAATAATAATAATAATAATAATAATAATAATAATAATAAATAATAATAATTAATAATAATAATAATAAATAATAATAATAGTAGTAATAAAATAGTGCAGTGCAAAGCATACAATGAATACAATATTTTTAAGTACACACAGTAAGGAAAATTATGATTATATATAGCTCAACTTATCACATTATAGATAAATCATTATAGCAAAATATGAAAACAAAAATATAATAAGTACATTATGCAACGAGCCTATAATGATAGTAATTAAAAATCGAGTATGGATATTTATGAAACTCGCTTGCGCTCGTTTCATAATTTTCATACGAGCTTCTTAATTACCATTATAGGCGAGTTTCATACGACTTTTTATGCTCGACCATATTTCTAACTTGAAATTACCGGTATTCAGATGTATACATTTTATTTGTAACTGACAAGATCGGAAGTGACCTTGTTCTAGGTCGTGAATTGTGAGATGTGCGCAGACGCGAAGTATTGATTTTTTCCGAGGAACAATAATGTCATTGACCTTGACGTAGTCCCGTTAAACTTGATAATACTATAATATTATAACCTTGATTATTAAATTCGACATTAGAAAACGAGATGACAAATTGAATTTATTTGAATATTATTTACAATTAACTCTAATTATTATAGTAACAGAACATAACCTAGTATTGGATTTCCAGCCTCCGTGACTTTTCGCTAATTCTCTTTCGATTGCATATCCGAGAATAATCGATACTTGCGGTTTTATAACGGTACAAAGCTGACTTGTCATTGGCTGAACACATGTAAGCTGAGTTATCATTGGCTGAAGATCTGTATTTTAATGAGTAGGTGTACTTTAATGACATGCATTAAAGGACTGCTACCAGATGTATAATTACTACATTTCGGCATGGTCGAGCATAAAATAAGTTAAATATCACTAGAACATAAAAAGAAAAAACTCTGAATACGTGGAAACATGCAATACAACACTTGTCGTCATAGTACGTTAGTTTGGCAACTCGTCATAAGATAATTTTCTAACTTGGATTTGAAAGATTTCAATGTATAAAGAAATTAATAGGGTTTAAATTATCAGACAAATTTTGGCATGGAAAAAAGAATTTCAGTCCACAGTCTTGGCTCTGTAGATGGCCTATGTGCTTCCCATCCAAGCGGTCCGTGGTTCGATATACGGCTTGAACAACGGGGTAACTTTATCTTCCATCAACAGGCCTGAGTGCTTGTCCTTGTCATGTGTTGTCTTGTGTTGTCTCAGCGGCGATAATGTGCTGTGCTGACCACACGGTCAGGAGCCCACAATGTGTGCCGGTCTAGTGTTAAAAAAATATTCCATCCCGTACATCACTTTGAACTAAGTCGGTATGAAAGGAGAAGGTTAAACTTGAAGAAAGAAAGAAGAATTTCAGAGAACATTTCAACTAAATATCAAAATGTACAGGGAGTCCTTATGCAGACCGGTCCCGTTGCAACAAATCTGTTGACGGGCGACAAATGGTCAGATCCGTACACGCTTCCCTACGCAGACTCCTTTGGTTCCTCAAGACGGTCGCTCCACGCTAGGGCTGTCGTATAAGCTGACGGGACATAACTGTATGGGACCGATCTGCATAGCAACGCTCTGTAGAAAGGATAGGTGACATTTCTAGTAATATGTCGGAGCTAATATTTACAATATTACATACAATATGATTATGTCTCGTGACGAGAATATTGTACGAAATGGAAATATAAAAATTGGAAATTTATATTTTGAAGAGATGGAGAAGTTCAAATATCTTAGAGCAACAGTAACAAATATAAATGATACTCGGTAGGAAATTAAACACAAAATAAATATGGGAAATGCGTGTTATTATTCGGTTGAGAAGCTTTTATCATCCAGTCTGCTGTCAAAAAATCTGAAAGTTAGAATTTATAAAACATTTATATTACCGGTTGTTCTTTATGGTTGTGAAACTTGGACTCTCACTTTGAGAGAGGAACATAGGTTAAGGGTGTTTGAGAATAAGGTGCTTAGGAAAATGTTTGGGGCTAAGAGGGATGAAGTTACAGGAGAATGGAGAAAGTTACACAACACAGAACTGAACGCATTGCATTCTTCACCTGACATAATTAGGAACATTAAATCCAGACGTTTGAGATGGGCAGGGCATGTAGCACGTATGGGCGAATCCAGAAATGCATATAGAGTGTTAGTTGGGAGGCCGGAGGGAAGAAGACCTTTAGGGAGGCCGAGACGTAGATGGGAAGATAATATTAAAATGGATTTGAGGGAGGTGGGGTATGATGATAGAGAATGGATTAATCTTGCTCAGGATAGGGACCAATGGCGGGCTTATGTGAGGGCGGCAATGAACCTGCTGGTTCCTTAAAAGCCAGTAAGTAAGCAATATTTACAATTGTAAACGTCTTGGGCCGTAGCTACGTGGTATAAGGCGAGATGCCTTGATCTAGGGATATGGAATGAGGGTTGGTTTAGATTTTCATGGGGGAAGAAATTTTCTCGTAGAATGAAGACAGTAGATGGGACCGGTGTCCACCCAGCACTGTGATGAATTTGAGAGCTGGGTTGAGTAGCGAAATCCAGCTGTAACTACTGGGGACCATCGTTCTGTTCACACGTTACTCTGAACTCGTTGGATGGTCGACGGTCGTTCACCTGTGCTGAGGTCTCTGGACGTGAAGCCAGCAGTCGGATGTTCGGTCTTTTTGTCCACATGCTCTCGTGTCACGTATTTATTGTATGTTTGTAATTTTAACTATTGATTTTCGTTGTGTACTTTCACATAATGAGATCTTCTGGGAAGAAATGGTTGATAGTCTGGCCAAGGAGAATGAAAGTCGGAGGAATTAATAGAAGAATTAGCATATTTACAAACTTCACAGTACAGAATAATCTGTCTAAACTGTATTGTTTAATATTTAATTATTCAGATGCAATTTGGATTGAACTTCAACTGCATGCGGAAAAATAAATCAAATATTAAAACAAATATGGTTCAGGAGAATAGCTACAGCTCGACCAAGTTAAGTCTGCGAGCCGAGAGGGGAAGTTGGATGCAGTTCTGTAGTGAAGCGAGAGCAGACCAGCACAGTCTCATATGACAGCAAAGTTTTGCAACTGCGCTTCAGTTCATAGAGCGGTAAAAATTTAAGACGCTTTGAAATAGACTGTACTTCTACTTCTGCTTGACAGTGAGGTTTGGCGTTCTGATTGGCAAGCGTGGGCGTAGGAGAGAAAGTTGCATGCGGGGGAGGCTGGGAGGGAGCGTAACCGTTGCCTTTATCTGAAGACAAGGACAAAAAATGCGTGCGCTCCGTAGTGTATTTTAAACGATGTGCACACGTTGAAATCTGAGCGCCAAGTGTCCTATGTGGCAACTCTGTTTTGCCTCTACATTCCATCCCGATATCCCCACTCGCAGACTTGACTTGGACAAGCTGTATACCTTTGTCTTCAGGAGAACATTGAGGGTAAGAGAGAGAGAAAAAAAAATATTACTCGTTTGGGCATTTGTAGCGACTCCAAGGAGGGGACCTTAATTTTATTGTGTTTTTTAAATAAAGAAGTTAAATTCGCGGCATAAAACATTGTGAAATTTTTTATCTTTCTAAATAGGATATATTTATTCACTCATTTATTTATTTACTAGCCGTACCCGTGCGCTCCGCTGCACCCGTTAGAAATAAATATAAAGTAATTACATAATTAAAATATGACGTTAGATCCAGGGAACATTCGTGTTTGATAGAAGGATAAATCGTTCAATATGTTACTTAATCTAAATTGGATCAAAATAATTAAAATGCGATCATTTTGGTCCAGAAAGCACTCATTTGGTGCAATGACAATTCCTTTAACATGTTCCTTAATTTTTATTACATGCAACCATAGTTTAATGAAGATTGATATCATTTAGATTTAATGTGTATATTTTATTTTACTTGTCATAGGTTTCCATTGAATTATGGTAAAAACTTAATTTTAACCCTTGTTTTCTACGTATTCAGTAAATGGCGCTTGGATCACTATGGTTCTGAACCCTTCAAATAACTTAAATTATATTATATTATATATTATATATTATATATTATATATTATATTATATTATATTATATTATATTATATTATATTATATTATATTATATTATATCAGAAGTTACTGTAATAACATTATAGCATTATGTCCATCTAGAGAAACTACACTTTCCAATGGTGAAATAATAATTAATTATACAAATCGGTTAATTTAGCTTCCGATATTACTTCATACAAACACAGAAACATTCTCTGTAGGGCTATCTTTCATAGCTTTCGATTGTTGCTGTCCAAGGCCCCTTATAGACGAAGTTATTTGTTTTTTAATTCATTACACGGCCTTAGATGGCAGTTATTTTAATTTTAAAACTCATTTATCTCATTAAATGTCAGTCCCATCAAAATTTTTCAAGGAATAAAACTTATCGCAAGTTATTTTTAAAGAAACTTTTGTTATGTAACATTTTTCACAAAAATCCATAATAAGCGAGATATTTCGATTTATTTAATTCAGGCCCCCTTATAACCCCCCTTTAAATAATGTATTTTGAATGCCATATAGCCTAAAATCTAAGTTACAACGAACTTAATTTATATTCCAATTTTCATCGAAATCCGTTCAGCCATTATCGCGTGAAAAGGTAACAAACATACAGACAGACAGACATACAAACAAAAATTTCAAAAAAGCGATTTTCGGTTTTAGGGTGGTTAATTATATATGTTAGGACCAATTATTTTTGTAAAATCGAAAATTACCAGAAAAATTTCGGCTACAGATTTATTATTAGTATAGATGTCGGCCTGGGTAGCGTAGTTGATATAGCGCTGGCTTTCTGTGGAACTTCATAATTTTGTTGCCTGATCGTCAACTGCCTAGATACGAATGGAACTCTGCAGACCCTGTTTCCACAAGTCACTGTTTTACAACGTGCCCCGAGTAAGCGAACATTGTTCAAGATAAGCATTGGGGTTACTGACTAATATCGATAGAGAGAATATTGCATTCCAGACTTGTTCACTTTTATCTGACACTGAATCGTACTGCAGTCGATTCGACATGCTGTGTATGCGTTTAGCGATTCATCGCAACACATGAAGATATTTTATCGTCATACATTTAGTGTGAAAGGTGAACAGATAGTTTTGTGGGCATTTCGATTATATCTGTAGATGGATTTGAACCTCTCAACCTTAGTCAATGAACCGTGCATTGTTGGCACCGTTACGGCGTGTGCGAGTTTTACGACGAGGCTGGGGTCGCTTCCGTAACGACCATCCGGGTTTACGTTCCGCAGTGCCACCCTTTACCTTCGAGCACAAGAATGCACAAAATCTGACATGTCCACTTTCAGATGCCAAAAACTTACATCTCTACAAGGAACAAAATTTTTTTCTGTAGTGAAATATTAAAGATTACTATTATTTTTGTGCTATACATTCATATATAATTTCACGACAGAAAAATCGTTTATTACAGAGACACATATTTGTAACATTTTCTGAAAATGAACGTGTCAGGTTTTGAAAGTTTGCTCCTTACATGTTCGAAAAGAATTAATGAATATAGATATTTCAGTAGCAAATGAAGACTGATCCTAATTGAAAAGATTAGCGAAGTGCTTTGTGTGGACTGTGGCATTGCATGTGGCAGAAATATGAACGTTACAGTGAAGTAGAGAGAAACTATATTTGAAATGTCTTTATGGAAAATAATGAAGCGTGTGAAATGGACAGAGTAAGAAAGGAGTCTATGCTAGGAAGAGGGAAAGAAAGAATAATGCTGAAACTGAACAGGAAGAAACGAAGAAATCGGTTAGGTTACTGGCTAAGAAGAAACTGCCTACTGAAAGATGCACTTGAAGGAATGTTGAACGGAAGAAAAATTCTGGACAGAAGTAGATACCAGATGATAAGACGACATTAAGATACATGGATCATATGAGGAGACGAAGAGAAAGGCGGAAAATAGGAAAGATTGGAAAATGCTGGGTTTGCAGTGAAAGACCTGCCCTTGGGCGGAACAGTATGAATGAAAGAATGTTTTACACATTGTTAATTGAAAAAGAAAGGAACAAATTTCGCTCTCTCCCAAACTCCAGTCGCTTGCCCAAAAACGACAGTTGGATTCTTCACATATTGCAAGTGAAACAAGTGAGTAAACACGATCTCTTAAAATCTGTGTTCCGTTGCTAGCTTTTAAGCTATTGTTCCGCTATGGCGATCATCGCTGGCTGTAGCCATGTGCGTCGGCTTTCATCGCTCTGGATTGATTTGGCTTCAAACTGAGAGCGATGAGCGTCGTTTAGTTAGAAATCAAAAGAATGACGATAAAGCAATATGGCTTCAAAACGTGTATATAGCAACTTCTCACAAATAAATGATGACGTTTTAATTAATTTTGTTTCCAATCGTCCTGTCCCCTATGATATGGGTTGAAAAGAATATAGAGATGCCCATAAGAAATGTTGTGGAAGGAAACTGGTGAAATTATAGTGATGAGTGCTAAAATATCTTGTTTTCAAGGTACGGCAGACTAATATGCGAATACATTAGAAACACAATATTGTCTAGATACTGTATGAACGTTTTAATGACAGCGTTTATAAAAAATGCTGAACTGAGTGTTTTTAAGGAGAGGTAGAGGTGAATATTTCAAAATCCACAAAATTTATCCGATTTGTTTGAAATTCTTCATGGATACTTATGTTATTAGTAATGGACATACCAAGTTTCAACTTTCTAAGTACAATAGTTCTGTAAATATTAATAATTTTATAAAACTTTATATCGTTTGATATAAAATGCTCCATGCACCATATTGTAAGAAATTTTCAATATTTCTTTTTATTTATATGTTCAGAGAAGGTAATATAAATAATGATAAGTTATTAGTTTATTATGGGAATAATATAGTAATACAGTTATCTTGGTTTTAATTTCATACTTTTAAGGGCACAAAATCAAAAACTAACATCGGAATATGAAAATAAAGATAATAAAAATGGAAAAAAACAAATTTTCATTTTTTCTTCAGTTTTGTTCGAAAATTTTATCTCTGCCTCCCCTTAAAGCAGGGACGTATATATAGGTTGTCAAGAGAATATTTTTCATGAAATTTCAACTTTAATAACGACAGTTACAGCAATGTAGGTCTAATTAATTAGCTTACTTAAAATTCAAATGAAGCGTGTCTTATCACTAGATTTCAGTTGAATAGCTTGGCCGTAGCTTGAATATTGAAACCACTACAATTTATAACGAACCATGTAATTAATTTGGTTGATATGGTTCACTCGCTCGGAAAATAAAAGTATATTTCCAGAAAAGCTACAGCAAAGAGGGCATGGTATTTCTTCCCTTCACTAAATTCTGTGAGATGTAGCTCCATATATTGATAAACACGTGGTTTTAATTTGCAGACAAATATTTTTACTACCGCATACAAATCGTTTAATACCTACCTATATATTCTAACGCACTGTTGTAGCTCCACCCACTTGTTAATAATTACCAACATACGTAACATGCGAGAGACCCAGGACGAATATTACTGTAGGCTACTAGGCAAACGGTCAGCTTCCTTAGTATTGCTCCTGGACCTCTTGAGTATTCTAACGTACATTTGTAACAAGCAAACGGAGGGAGGCTACAGCAGTGCATTAGTGCAATTTAGAGGTAGATATCAAACGATTTTTATGTTGAATGTATTGTGGTTGCAAACTAATACCACATGTTTATGGCAGGAACGATCATGATTTTAAAATCAAATGTAGGAAACAGAAAACGGATGTAGATAAATTCTCATTTTTAAATAGAACTATAAATGATTGGAATGACCTACCTGCAGCGGTCTTTGAGGGCTGTCCTTCCTTAAGGAGATTCAAGAATAACTTAAAAAGTTGTGTATAAAGTGCAAATTAAAATTAAGGTGACATTTAACATTTAATTTTTTAAGGTGACATGTATTTATCTAGCCTGACGAGTTTACTTCCTTGGTTTGAATTGTAATCATTTAAAAATAGCGTGTAAGAGGGCCTTAGAGTAGAAATGTTTAGTTTAAATGTAGTTCTGTTTATAAGTATGCATAAGGGTGTAATTATTTGTCCTATTTGAACTGTTGTATCAGTGAAGCGAGGTGAGTCAGTGAAGTTATGGTTTTACAGTGCAGTGAACAGTTCCGATCAGTGATAATTTACAGCGTCAATGAAATGTATTCTACAGTATAGTGTCAGTGAAATGTGTCCTAAAGTGTCAGTGAAATGCGTCATAGTGCCACTACAGTGAGTGAGATGAGAGTAAAGTGAAAGACTATTGAAACTTATGTAGGGCCTATACATATGTATGTTGTATTGTAAAATTAGGTTATTTTATGTTTTATTATTAATTGTAATTATTGTGTTAAATTGTATTGTGTATTCTTACTGTATTGTGTATATAATTGTATTGTGTATTGTTTATATTGTGTATACCACTGCCACCGGGTGCTTGCCCACTTGCAGTGTAAATAAATACACACATACATACATATAAATCTCAAAGAAGCCAGTTAAGAAAGAGAAAAGTGTGCCTTCTTTGATGTAGCTTTCCTGGAGAATTACTGGCAATTTAAATATACGTTCCTGTGTCAGAAATGACATAAGTTCACCATGTATCTTACTGATGCCATGTAGCTCTTCCTTCTCTACTAGAAAACTAAGCCATAAATTTGTCCCTAACGCTAAATGATTCTGCATACTCATTGCCTCCAAACTTGGTTAGTTCGGTTCTTTCAAATAATATCCTCTTCAGTATTTGAACTTGAAGATCCTGTCAGCAGCACGCAATGATTAACAGTCTGCAGTTTCTATGTTTATTGGAGTGAATAAAACTCGGAAAGTCTGGCTCATGATTCCAAATGCATTTTCTACAGTTCTTCGTGCTCTGCATAGGCGATAGTTGTATTACCATTTTTTGGTTTCATCTTCTGTGATTTTGGGTAAGGCCTCATCAGATTTCGTGATAAATGAAATGCTTCATCACCTATAATTAAGTGAGGCTTCACTATGACTCTAAGCTTTCTCATCTCATTTTTCACACTCGTCCTCATTGTTTTTTTTTTCTCTTGTGAATGTCACCTCAATATGTTTTCCTCAGTGGCCAATCCACATTCACTTTTTCTGTATCTAATTAGTTGGCTATTAATTTCTTATCCCCTTTCTGTCACCGTTCTTTATTGCTAATAAAACCTCAACGATGGATAATTTGCAGACAACAGCTAATAAAGGTTTTTAAGTTCTTAAATGCTTTCATTAGTAATTTCTCACGTTTCATTCGTGTAAACAAATACTACATTAATGTTGGTGCAAAAAATTACTATTTTAGCTCTTGAGTGATACAACATGAGCTCTCCACATGCAATAAAGCTGAACAAAAGAAGACTTTAGTTTATCTTATTGTCTATATTGGATCCTTACTTTCTCTGCAATACTACAGACACATTGACATCATTGATCATTTCATTTTGAATCTATTTTAAACCTCAAATCACGATCTAAGATTCTTTTAAAAATTGTGTTCATCTTTCTCTAATGCATGGAAGCGACTCGTAGACAACGCATACAGAGGCCTACGTGAAATTAATTTTATTTTAACTTCATTCATGGTATTCTGCTGAAGTGCAGGTCTTTCACTGCAAATCCAGCATTCTCCAATCTTCCCTATTTTCCGCCTTCCTCTTAGTCTCCGCATACGATCCATCTATCTTAATGCCGTCTATCATCTGATATCTTCTTCTGCCACGGCCTTTTCTCCCGTTCACCATTCCTTTCAGTGCATCCTTCAGTATGCAGTTTCTTCTCAATCAGTGACCAGATAATTCCTTTTCTCTTCCTGATCAGTTTCAGCATAATTATTTCCTCATCCATTCTTTAGTTGAATAAATAATCCTTCTAATATTTCAATGTTGCTTCGAATTTATTTCTTAGATGATGATTATTATTGTATGTGTATGTATTTATTCACACTGCAGTGGGTATATACCCGGTGGCAGTGGTAACTAATTACACTCAATAATGACAATAATAAACTTATTAATTAAAATAAAATTAATAATAATACTAATAATTAATACTAACAATAATTAATAATAATAATAATAACAACAACAACAACAACAACAACAGGGAATATACTAAATTAAATGAAACGATCACTTAAAATAACATTTGAAATAAATCTAATTTGTATCTTAAAACTAAGATCGAACTAAAACCCACGAGTATGATATGTTCATATCTGCACAACTACCTTTCAACATTACACTCATTTCGCTGTCAACTCACTCACTGCACTGGAACTACGACACATTTCACTGATTCTATCCTGATTTCACTAACACTTCAAAAACATTTCACTGTTCAAATACTTTGCACTGCCACTATAAACTATAAAGCTTCACTGACAGGAACACGTTTCACTTACACAGCACACTTCACTGACACGACATACTTCTTCACTGATACAACACACTTCACTGACACAACTAATTTTAGTTCTATTGTTATTGTTATTATTATTGTTATTATTATCGTCATCGTCATCATCATTATCTTGTCACGCACATAAAAGTTGTGTTATTTTTATAAATCTTGCTATCGGTATGGGTGGCGCAGTCGGTGTCAGGTTTGATCCCGACCCAAGTCGACTGAATTTCAGTGTGCTTAAATGCGACAGGTTCATGTCATTAGATTTAATGGCATGTAAAAGAACTCCTGCTGGACAAAATTCGGACACACCGGCGACGGTGATATAACCTCGGCAATTGCGAGCTTCGTTAAATAAAACATAATTAATTAATTATATATCTTGATCAAAATGTTCTAGGAAATGTACAGTATTGAGATGAAACTATTTATTAAATTTCACAAAAACATTTTCGTAGTAGGCCTATGTGCGTAGTTCGTAGTAGAACTACTATCGTTAGAAAATCTGTGACACTGTGTTTCTAGGAGAATCAACTAAATTTGTACAAATATAATGCAGGCCTATCCTCGATTGATTATAATTGATATTGCTACAACCGGATGAATGTATGTAGGCGTATTTGAGAAACAACTCAGTCGTCAGTCATTTAGTGAGCTGACAGGTTTTTCATCAGAAGGACAAGCGTTCAACTAATGATATAATCATATCATATATCATCTCTATGAATAGTTTTTGACGCTTAAAATGAACGTTAAGTAAAGAAAGAAAAGAAGGAAGAGAAACGGTTATTAAACATCTCTTCATAAAGGAAATTATTGCCGCTATTTGTTTAAAACTTAGTAACTTCTGGCGGCATGTCTTTGAGAACCACTTTCCATGAGGTTTTCCTCTGATGTTGGCACACGCAATTATAACGATTAACGCTTTCCGTTACGTCTTCCTAGGATGCGAATGCGGACTCTGCGTCGGGTGGTCACTCGATGGAAGTGTTTCGGGACACAAGAGTTAACAGAGCACGGAGAAAGAGCGGAGGTTTACACAGACTTAGTGACATGTAATGGTGACGCTGCAGCCAGGCAGATTCTGAGAATGTTGACTGGATGGATTCACAAAACCGCACGAACGGCGATGTTCTCTTGTCAGATTCTACACGAATCCGCGTCCACTTGGGAGAGGAAGCCAAACGACCGCTTTGTTTAACCAAACAATTCTACTTTGTCTAAAACAAACTGGAATGGGATAAAAGTGTTGTGGTTTTCTATACCCACGATGTCCTTTGGAACACAGGGAGTCAATAGAAAACACTTGTGAGATTCAATGACATGTTCTAACGAGGTTTTCGACGAATTAAACGTTTTGTTCCTTTACCTTCCTATGTTGTGAACTACTTGTTTTTATTTTGAAGCTTTCGAAAAATTGTCTTTGACTCAATTGTACCGCAATGCTTCGTCTGTGAAATCAGAAGTATTTTGTATGAACAACGATCGATGTTTTTTCTAATCTTATTTCACAATTGCGCGGACTTGCCACTGCACTGAGCGGAAAATTTTTACATGAGCTGAAGTTTTCGTGATCCTCTAAAAAGTGCTTCCAACAGGTTTTCAAAATGAAGTTCCAGCTGGGCTGCAATGATTCACTGTGCGCCGACGGGGCCTTACACCGTACGACTGAAGCTGTGCTTGAGATTAAACGTTAGCTTTACCGTGTTAGAGCATTTTCCAATGGAGTCAAAGTTCGATTCCTGGCACTTATTGTGATACTCATTGACTTAACAAATGACTAAGAAGCATACTTACTTACTGGCTTTTAAGGAACCCGGAGGTTCATTGCCGCCCTCACATAAGCCCGCCATTGGTCCCTATCCTGAGCAAGATTAATCCATTCTCTATCATCATATCCCACCTCCCTCAAATTCATTTTAATATTATCTTCCCATCTACGTCTCGGCCTCCCTAAAGGTCTTTTTCCCTCCGGCCTCCCATTGTAGTTGGAATCTCCTGGTAGAGGGGCAGAGAAGGCCTGACGGCCTTATCTCTACCAGGTTAAATAAATAAATACTAATACTAACTAACACTCTATATGCATTTCTGGATTCGCCCATACGTGCTACATGTCCTGCCCATCTCAAACGTCTGGATTTAATGTTCCTAATTATGTCAGGTGAAGGATACAATGCGTGCAGTTCTGCGTTGTGTAACTTTCTCCATTCTCCTGTAACTTCATCCCTCTTAGCCCCAAATATTTTCCTAAGCACCTTATTCTCAAACACCCTTAACCTATGTTCCTCTCTCAAAGTGAGAGTCAAAGTTTCACAAGGAAAAATTGATTTGCCAATAAATGTAGCTATTTAGAACCATGTCGCGTACACCCCTGCGTTACCATGACACGTGTTACTGAGGTCTGCTGCAAACAAACCAGCGGTATCATATTGCAAACGAGTTAGCTTTTTTTTGACACAAATAGGTTAAATTTCTTATAAATTACCGCAAACATGCTTCGCCGGAAAAGTTCTCTCGTTAGATTCGTCGAGATTTCTCAAGTCCACGGTGCATTTGTTGCACTGACGGTGTGCTAAATTTGATACACATTTTTCTGCTTGCATTTACAAACATTTCTGTACATAATAGCTTACATTGGGAGGTCAGGCATCGAGCTCACCACACGTCATGGGAGTTCTGCCATGTCTTCTTTTAATGTTAGGTCAAATATTCCACAAAACGGGATATGGTTAAACCCCAAGACCCTTACATAAATCCGAACACTGAACACTTGCTCCTGTCCGGCCCCGCTCTCCTCGCTCTTGTTCCGTAATTAAATTCCGTTTCCAGTTGAATGCATTGCCGGCTGTGCGGTTGTCGTGACCAATCACAGATGTTGTTTGCAACATGGATGTTGAGGTATTGCCGGGCCACTACGTTCCTCGTGAACTTGCTGTTGATCTAACAGGACGTTCTTCTGCTCCACTTCATGGTAATCGTCCGCACGACACATGAGTTTCTTGTGCACTCACTTTTACCTCTCCTCTACTTCTGTTTCTGTTACGCTTCCGAGGTCCAGACATGGCTAATGAGGATACAAACGTGTGCAGTAAATTGAAATGCATAGGAAATACATTTCAAAACACTTATGTTATTGCAGCAGTTTTCAGAATTTTTGGGTCTACTACCTCTTTGAGTTGTGTGTAAATTCTCGCTAATTCTCTATAAAGATTTGTTTCACAAAGAAATATAATTTTTTGCACTTGCATATGTGCCTTCTTAAAGGATATTTATTACACTGTATGGCTAAAAAAATATGAATGTGAATATATATTATTTAATGTACCGAAGTAAATATGATATATCCATGCAGATATTCTGCGTCATCATACGATGAAAGAGTAATGGAACAGAGAAAAATTCTCTCCGGCGCCGGGATTTGAACCCGGGTTTTCAGCTCTACGTGCTGATGCTTTATCCACTAAGCCACACCGGATACCACCCCGGCGTCGGACAGAATCGTCTCAGTTTTAAGTTCCAACTCTTGGGTTCCCTCTAGTGGCCGCCCTCTGCACTACGTCATAGATGTCTATGAACAAAGGACTAAGTCCACACATGTGCTGAGGTGCACTCGTTATGATCCCGGCCAACTAGTCACTCATAACGAGTGCACCTCAGCACATATGTGGACTTAGTCCTTCGTTCATAGACATCTATGATGTAGTGCAGAGGGCGGCCACTAGAGGGAACCCAAGAGTTGGAACTTAAAACTGAGACGATTCTGTCCGACGCCGGGGTGGTATCCGGTGTGGCTTAGTGGATAAAGCATCAGCACGTAGAGCTGAAAACCCGGGTTCAAATCCCGGCGCCGGAGAGAATTTTTCTCTGTTCCATTACTCTTTCATCGTATGAATGTGAATGATTTTGTGTAAATTTTCACAGCAGAGTGAGAAAAATTAAGTTGGGCTGTCTTGCGTTGTAATATTGAATACACACGTCAGCACCACCTAAAATACATAGGTTAGATAAAAAGTAATGTCAACAGTTCGACATTTCTGACATGGCTTTATTCACAGGGGTACAACATTTACGTACCTTCTATATAGTCGCCCCCCTTATTTATTACCTTTTGCCAAATGTTTGGAAGGCGTCGCATACCATCAGCGCGTCCATCTTTGTTGATGTTCCGTATTCACCGCCCTATAGCACGGATAAGTTCATCTCTGGTATTGTACCGGGCCCCTCGCAGTGGTTCTTTAACTTTGGTAAAAAGATCGTAATCGCATGGATCATATCGGGTGGGTACGGGGATGTTCTAGAATCTCCCATTGCCAGCGGCGCAAGAGGTCCTTGCCAGCAGCAGCGGTGTGACTCCTTGCATTATCATGAAGAATGATGGGATCCTGTACCACCAATGTCTTGCAGAATATGGAGCGCAGTCCATCGGCGATCAGCATCCAACAGGGAAGCAAGGAGTTGAACTGTGTTGTCCTCCACGCGGGGTCGTCCTGTACGGAGGTTGTCCTGAACGGCATCCCTGCCTTCCAGGAACGCTATACCCCATCGTGCCACTGTGCGATATGGCAACGCTGCATCGGCATATGCTTCATGCAGTCCCTGAAAACATTCTTGTGCACTATGACCTCTTGTCACTTCAATTTTGATCCAGGAACGTTGTTCTAGTTTTGTAAACGTGGTCTGGGGCGCTCGCACTACCCCTAAGAAAATAAACGTTCTACACACTGCAGTAGATTGACAGAGTACTGTCGCCGCTGGCTGCACTAACTCCTTGTTCATGTGCACACAGCTGGCAGCTCTTGAACGCACCATCGTCACGTGACAGCAGTGTTGCCATTACTTTTTTATCCAACCTATGTAGAAACTACACATACGAAACACAAAATCAACTCTAACTCATCACAACGAGAATGTAGAAGCAGATTGACGATTATTGGCGAAGGAAATCTAAGTCGTATTTTCTTTGTTACAGCGCATCCAGATTAGAGAGGCATTCGCCCGCACAGGAGGAGTTCCTTAATTTAGTAATTTTCTTGCCGTGATCGATATCAGAGAAAGACATAATGCAGATTGGAGACGGGAGGTTACAAATCGTTAACTCGTACAAGTACCTTGGGGTGACTTTCCAAACTTCTGGAACAACGTTCAACATGCACGTCAAACAAAAAGGCGATCTCGGCAATTAGAGCAATGAATGACGTAAACCACATACAGTCACTCACCCTTGACACGGCGATGAAAATATTTAAGGCAAAAATATAATATTGGAGCGCCTGAAAAAGAGAGACCTCAAAATCTGGGAGAACGTCAAGGCAACCTACTTAAAGAAGGTGCTCGGTGTGTCCAAATACACACCATGGATAAATATATAATAGGATGCGAAACTGCGGTCAGCACCATCTGGATTTGGGGGTTTGAAATAAGGTGATCAGCGCCCAATGTCGTAGGTGGTGAATATTAGAACTACGTGTTGGGTACATTCACTGCCATCATCAGTGGTACATTACCGAGAGTTCTCTATTTATCCGTTCGAGATATTGCTGTACGGGAGAGTCGAAGATGAAGATGGCGGACTGAAACTTGCTAATAAGTGAACATAAAGTGATACGTGTGTGTGTATAAGCAGTGTATGTTAAACAGTGATGTTTATGGACGTTGTAAAAATAGTGTTGAATGTATTGTAAAGTAATAGTAATATAATAAATTGAACTATCTAAGTAGTTCTTGCAGACTTTTCCATACCAAAAGAATACAATCCCAATTATCTAACCTTTTGCTTTATTTTTTGTCTCTGTCTGGTTATATTTTAATCGGGTAGTGTAAAACACATCGTCTCTTTTATCTTCCTGTTGGCTCCGGTAAGAATTTTCAGTAGAATATGCTGTGAGGAATAAAACCGTAAATATTTTATTTTAAATTAGGTTAGTTTTGAATATCGATGGGGATACTTTCTGCACAGTTTAACATTTTCGTCACCAGGTGCGCTGCTAAATGCATGGAGTAATTACTCTTTTCGCTACTTGGTGTGCTGCTAGATGTAATAACGCCCCTCCCAGAAATAGATGGCAGCAAGATCAATTTCTACAACAGCGCCTCTAGTATGTGTTACCAGAAACTCATTGAGTTTCGCATCCTATTCTATATTTATCCATGTACACACCGTCCAGACTCACATACCTGCTCACCAGAGAACCCTACCTGATTGAAGACCTGCGACACTCGCTGTTGCTGCCAACTACGGAGGCCAACGAGAATCTACTAATCGAGATCCTGCAGAAGAGGAAGGAAGTAGAAGAGGAATTTTACACCACCAGTGCCATGACCGACAGAAGCTGGGAAGGAGCAAATCAGCAAATGAGGAACGTTGTTACCAGTCTGGCGGTACACGGAGTCCACCATAAAGTGTGCGGCATAGATAGGTTTCATGAAGTATCTGAAAAATGCATATGCAAACTGTGTGGTGAAAAATGTGGCAAATATCACGTTCTGAACTGCAACAAGAATGCCAAAACCGTGACTGAACTCAGTATAGACTAACCACTCTGCACACTTGCGCGCATTTCCTATTATTATTATAGATTAGATTAGATTAGATTTATTTATTTAACCTGGTAGAGATAAGGCCGTCAGGCCTTCTCTGCCCCTCTACCAGGGGATTACAACTATAACATGAACAATAAGATTACAATTAATATTAAATTTACAATTACAATTACAATAAAAATTAAAGTGCGACAAGAATACCTGATTAATGAAAGCTAGACATTTTATCATAGAAGTTAAGAACAAAGAATATTTTTGTATTTACTAAATTACAAATTAAACCTAGAATAACAAAATTCTATAGTGATGAAATTACCGGATATTGAGATATTTTGTGGTAGATTAAAAGAACTATTTACAAGAAACCATGTCTGAACGAGTCTCAATTACTGGCCAAGTGCCTAGTAAGTTTGCGTTTGAATTGAATTTTATTTCGACAGTCCCTGATGCTAGCAGGCAACGAATTCCAGAGTCTTGGCAGGGCTATTGTGAAAGAGGATGAGTATGAGGAGGTGCGATGGGATGGTATTGTTAGTATTGTTTCATGGCGAGAGCGTGTGTTCAGATTGTGGTGGGAAGAAAGGTAAGTGAAGCGAGACGACAGGTACGAAGGAATAGAAGAGTTCAAGATTTCGAAGAGAAAGAGAAGTGAATGTAAATTTCTTTTCTTATCTAATTTAAGCCAACCTATTGCTTCCAGGGATGGGGTAATATGATCATATTTACGAACATTGCTTACAAAACGTACACACAAATTATGAGCACGTTGAAGTTTCATTTTGTTGTCGCTGGAAAGGTCAGTCAGTAAAATGTCAGCATAGTCAAAATAGGGAAATACAAGCGTCTGCACAAGGGACTTTTTTAAGCAAGAGGGAAGATGAACATTTATCCTTTTTAGCACATGAATAATAGAATATACTTTTCTGCAGGTTTCTGTGATTTGCATGTCCCAGTTGAGATTATTATCCACGTGAACCATTTGTATACTTATAGGAATGAATTTAGCTTTACTGATGCCACGCTTCACCTTACAAATAAAATTCTGAAAGTGTTAGTAAATAACCGACAACTTTAAGAGTCATTCATTCTATGTAAACCGTCCAATTGGGGCCATGGCAGTTAATGTTTTGAAGTAAAGAATTTCGTTCCAGGTTATTTTTTACGGTCTCGATTTTTATGTGAACATGTCCTGTTACTCAGGTCACACTTCTCAGAAATTACATAGGCTACTCTTTGACTGTCCTTACTCAATTTTTACGGTGTCAACGTAACAAGAGTGCTAAAAGTCTCCAAAGACACTAGAATCAGAACGCTGCTCTACATTACTAGGAACACGAACTGAAGATCATGGAGAAGAATATTTCATGTCACGTAATGCTATACACGAAACATCACGTTTTAGGTAATTCATTATTCTTTCGGAAGAAATAAAATCACTTCGCAGCGAAGTTAGCGCATTTTCTATACCATTAGGTTGTCACTATTGAAAAATGTGGGGCAATTTATATCAACAATCAGTCTGGGTGGGCTCATTCTCTTGTGTAATAGAAACTGTGGATGATAATCCCACGTAATTCTTTTTCCGCTTCATGGATAGGCTACATTAATTTGAACTGTGCACCGTTTAATAGTTATTCCGAGGTTCGAAGTTAGGACTATAAACGTAAGTGTCTTAATCGTTAGTTCTCACGGTCTGAAACAATGTACGATGAAGAAGAATTATCTAGAGATCGTGTGTTTACATCTGGCCCAAACACGGAAACTGCAACGATGAATTTTTCACCTCGTGATCCCGTTTACAATGAAAGATTACCGCTTGAAAATAACATTTAGTTAATCTTCCAGACTTCTAATTTAAATCAGTGGTTTGCGTCCGTTTACGTTCTTGATCCTCAAAAAAGAATATTAATATTCTTGCAGAATTAGAATTGAAAAATGAATAAATGTCTTCTAATATCAGATTCGGAATGAAAATCGGTCGATATATTATATGAGTTCTTTCCGTATTAATCCGTAGTGGACGATGATGGTATATCAACATTGCAACCAATTCCAGGACTCTTAATAATAGCATTTTCTGCTGATAATTTTGCATAGTTCTTTCTTAATTAATATTTCTTCCATTGCAATTAGTTCTACACCTTCAGTATTGTTCTGTTTTATTTTCTTCCGTCTAGCTGCGATCCTAAATTTCTTGTTTCGCCTTCAACACTTATTAAGCACAATCACAGCGCTTTCATGTTAATTTTCCTTTGAAATAATTGGGCACTGTTCAGGACTTCCTTCTTTTACGCTATATCATTGCCAAATTAAAAGCTACATGGTAAAGTAGTGGATTGAAATAAACTAAAGGAAATTGGTGTGGATTGGAAAGAGAGGAGGCTGTTCGCTAATATTTATATCAATATGAAACAACGAGTCAAAATCAGGATAGGAGAAATGTCAGAAGGAAGTGAAATAGGGAGAGGAGTACGTCAAGGATTGCTTGGGATGTAGTATAAGCAGTAACATGAGCTGCTGCCAGGAAGTCAAAAGGAGGATAGCAATGGCAAAGGAAACTTTAATAGAAAAAGGAGCATCTTCTGCGGACTTCTGGAAAAATAACTAAGGAAGAGACTAGTGAAGTGCTTTGTATGGAGTGTAGCATGCAATGGGAATTACGACTTGAAATGTGGGATATGGAGAAGGATGGAGCATGTGAAATGGACAGATAAAATAAGAAACGAGGCTATGTTGGAAAGAGTGGGTGAAGACAGAATGATGCTGAAACTGATCAGGAAGACAAAAAGGAATAAAATTAGTTGGGTCACTATCTGATAAGAAACAGCCTACTGAAAGATGCACTGGAAGGAATGGTGAACAGGAGAAGAGTTTGGGGCAGAAGAAGATATCAGATAGACGACATTAAGATATAGGGATCATATGCGGAGACTAAGAGGAAGACAGAAAATAGAAAAGACTGGAGAATGCTGGGTTTGTAGTGAAAGACCTGCACTTGAGCAGAACACTATGAATGGATGAATGAATGAATGAATGAATGAATGAATGAATGAATGAATGGTAAATTAATTAACCTTTATCATGGAAGTAAGTTATGCAAACTGCTTCTTCTTTTGCCATTAGCTAGACTTAAAGTACTCGGATCCCTTTCATAATGATATTAATAAAGTCTTAAACTTACCTTGTTGGTAAGATAGGCATATCGGAGTCACTATTTCCTTAATTATTAATTTGTACTTAGCCTATTTATTGATTGCCTTTTTTTTTCGTAATCTTGGTAAATTCTTTAAATCTAATACCAGCGATTGAAGAGGAAATGTTTCATACTCATACTCATACTTCTGTAGCTTTTGTCAATATTTAATTTAGTTTTACATTAATTAACTGCCTGTCTGTCTATCTGTCTGTTTGTTTCTCTATCTATCTATCTATCTATCTATCTATCTATCTATCTATCTATCTATCTATCTATCTATCTATCTATCTATCTATCTATCTATCTATCTATCTATCTATCTATCTATCTATCTATCTATCTATCTATCTATCTATCTATCTATCTATCTATCTATCTATCTATCTATCTATCTATCTATCTATCTATCTATCTATCTATCTATCTATCTATCTATCTATCTATCTATCTATCTATCTATCTATCTACCTGCCTACCCTGCCTGCCTGCCTGCCTGCCTGCCTGCCTGCCTGCCTGCCTGCCTGCCTGCCTGCCTGCCTGCCTGCCTGCCTGCCTGCCTGCCTGCCACCCTGCCTGCCTGCCTGCCTGCCTGCCTGCCTGCCTGCCTGCCTGCCTGCCTGCCTGCCTGCCTGCCTGCCTGCCTGCCTGCCTGCCTGCCTGCCTGCCTGCCTGCCTGCCTGCCTGCCTGCCTGCCTGCCTGCCTGCCTACCTGCCTCTATCTATCTGCTATCTATCTATCTATCTATCTATCTATCTATCTATCTATCTATCTATCTACCTACCTACCTACCTACTTACCTACCTACCTACCTATCTATCTATCTATCTATCTATCTGCTGTCTGTCTGTCTGCCTATCCCATCCGTCTATTTAATTTCTTTGTGATGTATTTATGTATCTACTTAATTTTTCCTCTAACCTATTTGATAATGGATTTGGGGGAGGTGGAATATGATGGTAGAGACTGGATTAATCTTGCTCAGGATAGGGACCAATGGCGGGCTTATGTGAGGGCGACAATGAACCTCCGGGTTCCTTAAAAGCCAGTAAGTAAGTAAGTAACCTATTTGATGTATTTACTATCTAATCTAGATTAGTCCGTTTTCTAAGACTCTACCTGTATATTCATAGGGGTTAACACTAAGGCCATGTCTGAGCTCTTTTGGATCTTTGAGAACAGACGATTGAGTTTCTGTACTTCGGATCAACAAGACAAACCGCGACGTGTAGGACTTCACTCAGCATCACAGCAGAGTGTTTGGTGTTCCGACATCTCTGATCATGTCTAAAGATTTTGCTGAAATGGAATCTGTATCAGAGCTGTACTTATGCCACTGATATTGTGCTGGTAGAGAAAAAGGACAGAAGATGAAACTGATTGCTATTCAAAACGTCAGAATGTTAAGGAAAGAAAATCGTGCTGAATGTAACAATAAGAAGCTCGAGACGAAAGCTATTGTCAGGGTACGACCACTTCGCGGCCTGGAGGAGGATTTGGTGAAAATACGGCACGTCCGACTCAGTGTGCCCCTTAGCGGGGGAGTACAAGGAAACGAGACGATCCGATCACTCCGCAGAGGGCAGTAATTGAAATGTTTAATACCTCTGAGGGCAGCAGAAACAGTCAACTTCGTACGTGAGCCGGCGAATCCAAGACCTCACACGACGCCTGGAAATGTGTAACATCCTCCTTGTTCCTGCCGAAATCACGAGACTGCGGATCCTGCTCGATGTGCAGCACTGGAACGTGTGCCTCGTCCGAAAAGTCCGGGACTCACAAGATGGACGCATAATCAATACCGCTATTCCTATATATGATATGAAAATGTGTAAGGATTATTGTATTTATTTACGATGACAGAATGTAATGCTTTTGCTTTTATAGGACTATTTGTAGGAGAGAAACAGAAAGAATGAAAGGACGTTTGCTGGATCGTGGACGGATGAATGAATTGATGGTGACTGAGTAGGTGGGTGGATGGATGCATGGATGTACGGATGCCAACCATCCCAATTTTAGCGGGAAATCCCGACTTTCATACGTACTTCCCTTTTCCCACCCCAAACATTAACGCGAAGGACGTTTTCCCTATATTCATCCAAAAGGACCTAATCATCTCACGACTTGTGGCTAATATAGTAAAAAAAGCCTGAAGGTAAAAAAAGAGCAAAATAAAAATCGTGGCAAACTTTGAACTATAAATCCCTTGGCTATCGTTGCTAATATGCTTTGTTTTTAGTCTAACGTAACGCTCATGTAGAAAGAGTTTTTTTCTTTAATGAAAGTTAAATGGACAGAGTGTAGAGATATATGTACAACAGAATTAATAAAATCAGAGCTTCAGGTCACTGTTAATTTCAATATGAATTTCAAGGATTTTTTTAGACATATAGAAAGTAACACAAAATTTCCGAAAGAAGTAAAATTTGTTGATAAATATTTTGTGACATGTTACTACTACAGTGTAATGTTAGTAATTGGACAAATAACTAATTAATAATAATAGTAATGTAAGTTAAATTCATAATTTTATAACTGTAAGCCGGGTTAATAAATGATTGGTATTCAAATTCGACCCTACTTTGCTTATTTTATTATGTATTTCAAACATGTTAATATAATATAAGCCAGAGGGGATATATCCGTATATTCATATTATGCTATGTACACAGGTTATCTTTTCATTTTCACGTCGAAAATATCGTTTATGTAAGTTTTTCGACATATGGTTTTCAAAAGTTGGCAACTCTAGATTGATGATTAGATGGACGAACGGATGTGTTGATGAATAAAGAATTGAAAGGATTGGAGGGTTAATTAGTAAATGTATGAATTAATGGATGTATGATTAGATGGATGAATGGATGAGTTCATGAAATGAGTTGATGAATGGAGAAGAGTACGAATGGATGAGTGGATGGAAGACTCAAACGGATGGTTGAGCGGGCATTACGATGAATGAATTAATGGATGGATGAGTAGCTAGACTGACGAATTGATGGAGGATGAGTGGGCGGACGAATTGGTAGGGCCTAGATGGAGGACTGAACCCATGGATAAGTGGATGGACAGATGAATGGAGGACTGAACCACTGAAAGGATGGATGAGTGGAAGGATTAATGGATTAATTGATGGACGTTGTTCTGAACGAATGGATGGATGTGGAATAGTATGGGAGTGAGATGTTAAGGATATGAAAGGCCTGGATTGTGTTGGAAATGAGTTTTCAGTAGGAAGAGTAATTTCTGTATAAAGTCATATTGCTCACTAAAGAAATGTTATCTTGATGGGATGTTCAGGAAAACAAAATAAGAAGACTTTCAAAATACCTTTCCAAAATGTTATGTGTCTTTTATTGCATTGTTACATGAAAATGTGTTCTTTTGTTTCAGGTAAGTGAAACTCAATCCAGTCATGCTGAAAAATTGAGCGTTTCTTTAATGGTAAGTTACGAAAACTGTATACATAAGTTACATTATGCGCTGAGTTTCTGTGAGTAGATTAATTAATTTCCACATCTTTGATATCTCTCTTTGATTTAGTGAGATTTTTCTCTGAATGTTATTTGTGATCTACCTAAAATTTCTAACGTGAAAAAAGATAATTTATACTTTTATTCTCTGTAATAATTAGATATCAAGTAAGAATTTAATAACAATAAATAATATAATAATAATAGTAATAATAATAAAATAATGGTATTTTATTTTACTATTATTATTATTTAATGGTATTTATATGATATTCTTATGGAATTTGGTATTCCCAAGAAACTAGTTCGATTAATTAAAATGTGTCTCAATGAAACGTACAGCAGAGTTCGTATAGGTCAGTTTCTGTCAGATGCGTTTCCAATTCACTGTGGGCTGAAGCAAGGAGATTCACTATCACCTTTACTTTTTAACTTTGCTCTAGAGTATGCCATTAGGAAAGTCCAGGATAACAGAGAGGGTTTGGAATTGAACGGGTTACATCAGCTTCTTGTCTATGCGGATGACGTGAATATGTTTGGAGAAAATCCACAAACGATTAGGGAAAACACGGAAATTTTACTTGAACCAAGTAAAGCGATAGGTTTGGAAGTAAATCCCGAAAAGAGTATGTCTCGTGACGAGAATATTGTACAAAATGGAAATATAAGAATTGGAAATTTATCTTTTGAAGAAGTGGAGAAATTCAAATATCTGGGAGCAACAGTAACAAATATAAATGTTACTCGGGAAGAAATTAAACACAGAATAAATATGGGAAATGCCTGTTATTATTCGGTTGAGAAATTTTTATCATCCAGTCTGCTGTCAAAAAATCTGAAAGTTAGAATTGATAAAACAGTTATATTACCGGTTGTTCTGTATGGTTGTGAAACTTGGACTCTCACTTTGAGAGAGGAACAGAGAGTAAGGGTGTTTGAGAATAAGGTTCTTAGGAAAATATTTGGGGCTAAGAGGGATGAAGTTACAGGAGAATGGAGAAAGTTACACAACGCAGAGCTGCACGCATTGTATTCTTCACCTGACATAATTAGGAACATTAAATCCAGACGTTTGAGATGGGCAGGGCATGTAGCACGTATGGGCGAATGCAGAAATGCATATAGAGTGTTAGTTGCGAGGCCGGAGGGAAAAGGACCTTTGGGGATGCCGAGACGTAGATGGGAAGATAATATTAAAATGGATTTGAGGGAGGTGGGGTATGATGATAGAGAATGGATTAATCTTGCTCAGGATAGGGACCAATGGCGGCCTTATGTGAGGGCGGCAATGAACCTCCGTGTTCCTTAAAAGCCAGTAAGTAAGTAAGAAAGTAAGTAATAAAATAATGGTAATATTAATAATAATAAATAATATAATAATAAATAATAGTAGTAGTAGTAATAATAATAATAATAATAATAATAATAATAATAATAATAATAAAAATAAAACTGAGAGCAACGAAAGAGTTAACCAGTTTCGCTAGGGAGCAGCGGAGCAGCATTTTATAGTTCAGACCAGCGGTACTCATTACGCATGCGGCTTTCGAGTACATTTATTGCGGCTCTTTGAATAATTTTACTTTCATTACATTTACATCTAAAATCTAAATTCTAAGTACAAATATATCTTTATTGAAATTCTACAAAACTTTGAATGATGAAAAGATGAAGCCAGGTACATATCAATGTATCATTACTTACTTACTTATTGGCTTTTAAGGAACCCGGAGGTTCATTGCCGGCCTCACATAAGCCCGCCATTGATCCCTATCCTGAGCAAGATTAATCCAGTCTCTATCATCATATCCCACCTCCCTCAAATCCATTTTAATATTATCTTCCCATCTATGTCTCGGCATCACCAAAGGTCCTTTTCCCTCCGGCCTCCCAACTAACACTCTATATGCATTTCTGCATTCGCCCATACGTGCTACATGCCCTGCCCATCTCAAACGTCTGGATTTAATGTTCCTAATTATGTCAGGTGAAGAATACAATGCGTGCAGCTCTGCGTTGTGTAACTTTCTCCATTCTCCTGTAACTTCATCCCTCTTAGCCCCAAATATTTTCCTAAGAACCTTATTCTCAAACACCCTTACTCTCTGTTCCTCTCTCAAAGTGAGAGTCCAAGTTTCACAACCATACAGAACAACCGGTAATATAACTGTTTTATAAATTCTAAGTTTCAGATTTTTTGACAGCAGACTATCAGTGTATCATTATGATTATTATCATTATTATGATGGTGGTTGTTGTTTTTCTTAAGAAATGTGTTTAATTATGACAAATCTACAGCTCATAGAACCTATTTTCCAAACATTGTTCATCTCAGTTATAAAGAATTTATGGTACTTTGAAATAATTTTATACCATCTACAGTAAATGATGATAATTGTCCGCCGTTTGCGCTTTTTCGCATCTCTACAGAGATACGCTCGTTGGCGTAATTTTCTGAGGTGGTCAGTCAAGCAAGGAAGAGGCTCTAAGGTGTCAGCGTGTTCACAGCTTTCCTGAATCACTTCGTCTATCAGAGAATAATGGAATTTATTACTTGAGTAACTCCCACCAATGTCCAGCCCGAGATGGATTCTCTTGGTTGTCCTTGAGGCTTTAATCGGCGGGGAGATCGTAAATCCTTATTAATAATGAGAAGGGGAGTCTGAAGTGGAACCAATAACGAGCATTGCAGTTCTGATTAGGATTGCTGAGCCTGCACTTGTGCAAGAGCTGCTTGTAATTCCGACACACTGCGTTGCAACCGCTTACTCTTTGCGTTTATTTCCCTTCTCTGAAAATATGATTACGAAACCGAAGTCTGTCTCTTTTTAATCGGTGTTGGAAGGATGGTCATCATCATCAACCACATGGTTTAAGCCTTGTTTGGCTCGTTCCAGTCTCATGAAGTATATACATTTTAAAATTGTTGAAGTCAACTTTTCCTGGTCTACCTATGTTTCGTTTACCAGTTGGTCTGTAGTCTAATATTAATTTAGGAATACGGTCTTGAGTCATTCTTTCGACGTGTTGCTTCCATCTATTCCTATATTCTGTGAGTTTTAAATTAAATTGAATATATTTAGTTCTAGTCTGATGTCTTCATTGCGTTTCTTGTCTGAGAGAGTATAACTTGCTATAGGGGAGAGTCGGGTAGTATCGGACATCGGGTAGTATCGGACAGTGCGTTTCTTTCATCTACCACCATATGGTAGTACCTGAATGACATGGTTACGTTTCTCTATGCGACATCAGAGAAACGTAACCATGTCAATCAGGTACTATCATCGTGTGGTAGATGAAAGAAACTCACTGTCCGATATTACCCGATGTGCGATACTACCCGACTCTCCCCTACTCCTCAAAAATCTCATTTCTATCACCTCGATTCTTTTTTCTTCGGATTTAGTAAGAGTCCAGAATTCAGAGCCTTACAGCAACATAGGGACTGCCGTAACTTTATAAAATTTTAATCTTGTTCCTTTGCTAGTGTATTTTAAAGTTATTTTTATTATCCCACAGAAATAATTAAATTTGTTTATTTTATTTGTAAAATCTTCTTTTCTTGCATATGAGATATTGCAGCCCAGATAGTTACAAGTATTAATTTGTTCTATCATTCTTCCATTCAACACGATTTTGGTTCTAATTGTTTCTAATGCTCTAAAGGCTAACACTTTTGTTTAGTAGCCGATATAGTTAAGCTATTTTCCTTGCTAATTTTGTTTAATTTAAATATTGCCGTTTGTAGGTCATCTTCGGAAGCGTAAATTAAAACCTGATCATCGGCAAAAAGTATCGTATCTAAGTTTATGTTGGGAGGATGGTATATTGATAAATCTGGAAGAAGTTGTATTTTGTAAATGTGGTTTGATCAGTATTGGTCGAGTACTTGGTTACTAACCTAATCAATGAAATGTCCGTAACGTTTTCTTTATTGCGGCGCTGACTCCCCACCGTATAAAATCTCCCCTAGTAGTTACATTAATATACTGGAAAAGCTTGAAGGTTCTCTGATGTGATTTGGCTCTTGTTGTATGTAGCTCAAGGTTCCCAACCTTTCCAGAGCCACGGACCCCTAAATTTCTTGAATAATTTAGTTCCATCAACACGTTCTACTAATTAAATATTTGCATAATATATTGAAAATTAAGTATCCTTAATAAACTGGTAGCGATATTAGGTTAAATTTTAAATTTAACTTTTTTTAATGTAACCGAAAATACTTTAAGTTACATAAAGACAAAGTATTTCACGTGCAATCATGTCTTTTAGATCTGGAAAATGAAGCCAGTCTTTAGACTTACCAGGAAATTGTCGCTGCCTTTTGTGAAGTCTGGCTCAAGTCGCAATTCTGGTTCAACACTATATAGTTTATTTTACTTCTATGCAGGGTTTTTGTTTCTCAACATCCATTGCGATGAAATTTGCTTCCATAATATACTGTGGTATTGAAAGGACATTTTCACAATATAAAGCATTGTTGGCAGATAAAGGAAGACATTTGCACCAGAAAATTGAGACATTTAGAAATGTAGCTTGTCGCATCTTGTAATGAACACAGTTAGTTAAAAAAAGATGTCCTATATTTCAGCTCACATATCAGTGAAAGTTGACCTCTCTATTATTAATTATTTCATTGTGTGTGTAATAAAGAATCGTGTGTACTGTAATATCCATCTTCGTTCCCATAAGTTGTATTGATTTATCAATGTTTTTCCATAAAAGACCGTCATAAACTTATCTGATTTAATAGTGTAATGTTTTTATTTCACCAAGAAATGAAAACTTATCATAAACTCATATCATATCATATTTAATCAAGAAATGAAATAAAAACGTTACACTATTAAATCAGATACGTTTATGACGGTCTTTTATGCAAAAATCAAGAAATGAAATAAAATCATTACACTATTAAATCAGATAAGTTTATGGCGGTATTTTATGCAAAAAATCAAGAAATGAAATAAAATCATTACACTGTTAAATCAGATAACTTTATGGCGGTCTTTTATGCAAAAAATCAAGAAATGAAATAAAAACATTACACTATTAAATCAGATAACTTTATGACGGTCTTTTATGCAAAAATCAAGAAATGAAATGAAATCATTACACTATTAAATCAGATAAGTTTATGGCGGTCTTTTATGCAAAAAATCAAGAAATGAAATAAAAACATTACACTATTAAATCAGATAAGTTTATGACGGTCTTTTATGGAAAAACATTGATAAAAGAATCATGTGTTATCATTTTTATAAAAGTCTAAAAAAAAAAGACTTTTCTTTATACAAAAACGTTAAAATGGTGCTTAAAAATCCTAAAAATCCGAACCCTATGTACTACTTACTACAGTTTTTGGCCTAATCTGCTAATGGCCTTAAAAATCTCATTTCCACGCTTTGAGTTCTCCGTAGTGTCCAGGTTTCACGACCATAATAATCCTATGTTGAAACTGGCACTGCCGTCACTTTATAAAAAATAAATTGTGCACCAATCTTTGTTTCGTAAAATGCTAGTTTAGTAAAGATTTTTTATTTGGTTATTTAACGACGCTGTATCAACTACTAGATTATTTAGCATCGATGGATTGGTGATAGCGAGATGGTATTTGGCGAGATGAGGCCGAGAATTCGCCATAGATTACCTGACATTTGCCTTACGGTAGGGGGAAAACCTAGGAAAGAACCCAACCAGGTAATCAGTCCAAGAGGGAATCGAACCCACGCCGAGCGCAATTGCTGATCGGCAGACAAGCGCCTCAGCCGACCGAGCTACGCCGGCGATTAGTAAAGAATTACCGACTATTTTTTGTTGCTTATGAAAATTTGTTATGGTGTCGCCAACTCGAGGGACAGACAGTTGTGACGTCTGAGGAAAACCCCGCGCCAGGCAGAAGCGTCGTGACTGCAGGTGCTGGACACGTGACTTTATTTATTACGAGTCGTGCCGGCTCCGCTCACGGAGCGGTCTCATAAATTAAACTGCGCATGCTCGCCCCATTCCCGATATATATTATTATTAAAAATAATTTACCTTCTTCTTGCGCTGACCACTACATCTCAATGAGCCGATCTGCGGAAGTTGGATTTAATTTAGTCCGCCGGGCTCCCGGCACGTTTGCCTCTGTAAAATGGGATTTGAGACTTTATAACGTTCCTAGGCCACCGGGGAGAACTGTAACGGTAATTAACGTGGTGGAAAATAGGCAGTCATACGGCTAGTTGTGCAATTTCTGCTGTGTGATTTCTGTATACACATCTAAAGACATCGTGAAGACCGGGTAATGAACGGCATTCAGGGTGGGCTCTACGTCAGTCGGATAGACGAAACCAACTCACACACTACTTAAACGTAATAAAGGCAATCAAATTGTAATCTTAATCCTGTTATAATTCTGTAGCATGTCACTTCCCAATTATTGGTTCAAGAACCGCATTTTAGCCTCGACCAACCCTACAATGCTTCTCCACCTCTCCCTGTCTAGTGCCATATTTTTCCATCCGTATACGCCACCTTCTCTTGAGACCCTAAGTCCTTCCTTTTTATGAAGATACATACTCCGATTCATAAGCATTAAATTCCTGCTTCTTGGTTCATATTCAAGAGTTTCGTCCGGTCTGCACAATTCTGGAGTACTTACTTACTTACTGGCTTTTAAGGAACCCGGAGGTTCATTGCCGCCCTCACATAAGCCCGCCATCGGTCCCTATCCTGAGCAAGATTAATCCAGTCTCTATCATATCCCACCTCCCTCGAATCCATTTTAATATTATCTTCCCATCTACGTCTCGGCCTCCCTAAAGGTCTTTTTCCCTCCGGCCTCCCAACTAACACTCTATATGCATTTCTGGATTCGCCCATACATGCTACATGCCCTGCCCATCTCAAACGTCTGGATTTAATGTTCCTAATTATGCCAGGTGAAGAATACAATGCGTGCAGTTCTGTGTTGTGCAACTTTCTCCATTCTCCTGTAACTTCATCCCTTTTAGCCCCAAATATTTTCCTAAGCACCTTATTCTCAAACACCCTTAACCTATATTCCTCTCTCAAAGTGAGAGTCCAAGTTTCACAACCATACAGAACAACCGGTAATATGACTATTTTATAAATTCTAACTTTCAGATTTTTGACAGCAGACTGGATGGTAAAAGCTTCTCAACCGAATAATAACAGGCATTTCCCATATTTATTCTGCGTTTAATTTCCTCCTGAGTATCATTTATATTTGTTACTGTTGCTCCCAGATATTAGAACTTCTCCATCTCTTCAAAAGCTAAATTTCCAATTTTTATATTTCCATTTCTTACAATATTCTGGTCACGAGACCTAACATATTCACGTCATCCGCATAGACAAGCAGCTGATGTTCAATTCCAAACCCTCTCTGTTATCCTGGACTTTCCTGCACAATTCTGGAGTTCTGAAACAAAATCTTTAACGAGTTCCGTCTATTAGCTCCACGCTGAACCCCCAACCCGGAAGACCAGGTCTCCTATTTATGATCCTAGAGACAGGGAGACTGCTATACTCCCAGCCACTGTGTACACTCATGGGCTGCAATGGGACTATTCTTCACCTCGACCTCCACACGGGAATCTTGATAATATGTTGACAACTAATTGAAAATAATCTGCAACAGGCAATATAAGATTTGGACTAAGTACATAAAGAATATGTGGCGGCGTAAAGTTGCAAACCGAAAGGTTGCGGGTTCGATTCCCGATGGGGTCATGGATTTTCTCCGTTGATCTAATTCTTCCAGCCGCACTAAGGCCTCTAACAGAATTGAGTACCAGGGGCATTTCCTTGGGAGTAAAGGCGGCCGACACGTAGGACTGACATCCCTACTGTCATTAATGCCGATTGCCTGTAAAGGTGGGAGTCTCACCACTTTCTGGGCCGATTTTACCTGTCATGGGGTTGAATTTACCTTTACCTTTACGTAAAGAATAGTCTATAACATGGATTCATCCACTGAAAGGAAATAATTGTTTTCTATAGCAAGGGAAGTTCATATAAGATCCAAATTAATATTAGTAGTGTAGAAGATACCCCATTAAGCAAAATAATATATTCAAATTTTACGAATTACACTTTATTATTATGTAGGATAGAAACCAAAAAGAAGAAGAAATGGAACAATTTGATAATATGAGCGGTACCAATAGAGATATCTCAGTAATAAAGTGGGTAACTATTTCAAGGTTTTATAAGATTATATCGATCCAAATTTACTATATAGAAGTAAAACGCGTAATATGAAAATGGAATTCATACAAACGAAATGAAATTCCTCAGATGAAAGTAAAATAAATAAATAAATAAAAAAAAGGATGAAATCATGAAAGAAAAAATTGAATAAGTGACAGAATAAGGCACTACTACAGACACGAAAGTATGTGTCACACATTTTAGAAACAGTGTCACTGTCGAAAGAAATAAGGAATACCTCGAATACGCTGGAGTGAACGATGTGCTGTAGTCGCTACATCCAAGAAAGTCAAAAGAACGAGGGAGATAATGATGATGAATTAAGTCTAAAAGATAATACAAAATTATGTGTCACGAACATAACACATACTTTCTCATAAGTTCTATTTTACATATTTCGTAACAATCCAGTACATCGACAATGTTGCGAATGATTTTACCATTCTTAATTTACTTTCCTGAACTACTACTCAAAAGATACACAACATTTTACTGTGCATTCAAATAATAAGAAAACCTGCCGTTTTCTGTAGCACATGAAAGTCATTTTATATAATCCAAAAAATCAAACTTTCGGTTTTATTTATAAATTGTACGGTTTGAGAATATAACCTAATGTTGCACAATTAATATAAAATTGTTTTTAGATAGACATTCTTAAAAACAGATCTTTTTAATGGTATGCAGACGTATTAAAATTAACTATTAGGCCTATAGCCTACAGTAGCGTGCGAAAAGCATTTTAACACTGACTTACACCTGTCTGCGCCGATTGTCAATTGTTTCCCACCATGGTTGTAATAGCATTAAATCAATAAAGAGGATCAAATTATGGCAGGCCTACTTTGAAAAATGATTGTATTTGTTTAGTAGGTTATTTTACGACGCTTTATCAACATCTTAGGTTATTTAGCGTCTGAATGAGATGAAGGTGATAATGCGGTGAAATAAGTCCGCGGTCCAGCACCGAAAGTTATCCAGCATTTTCTCATATTGGGTTGAGGGAACACCCCGGAGAAAACCTCAACCAGGTAACTTGCCCCGACGGGAATCGAACCCGGGCCACCTGGTTTCGCGGCCAGACGCGCTAACCTTTGCTGCAAAGGTGTGGACTGATTGTGTTTGGTCTACACAAATTAAATAAATTGCTTCAGCTATTTCATTTGTATAATAACTATATGAAACAATTAAGAATTAAATGCAATTATAAAGAATTAAGTGGCATCCGGGTTTGAGACGGGGGCTTCTCAACCTAAGTCGAATTCTCTATCACTGAGCTATACCACCGCTTGCTTTCAATGTGATAAAGTTTCACTATTATAATGAGAAAGAATACAGCAATAGAGAACTCGGGAGAAATATTTCTGTACCAGCAAGAACGAATGGCTGTATCAAAAATAGAGTACGACACGCATGTTAAACATGATTTAATTTTGATCTCAGGCTTCCTCCATTCAACTTCCGGTCTCGCTTCGCGAATATTCCTAGTCACAAAATGAAATGAAATTGTAACATTTGTACTGCAAATATTCCTATTACTATTTTTACATTCGAAAGTGATTTATAAGTTAGAAATATGGTATTGGATCATAATGAGACTAACGTTTCTGAGATTTTATTATGCGTATCGTATAAGCAACAGAAATTTACAACTAATGACCGAAATGTATGGAGGAGAGCTGTGTCTGTTTTTTGTAATAGCTGCTTACCTGCCCAGTCATCTGGACGAGGATTTAAAACGGACTGAATTCGAAGCGAAAAGTATAATGTAGGGCCCTACTCTGACTAACAATTACATTCTCATAGCCGACTATTTTTCGCTTGAGAGGAACATCGTCGTTTCAGATGTCAATTCATTCTTCATAAAACACAAGAAATTATGTAGAAAATCGTGTGATGTCGAAATGAATCGCCATTTCTTGGTTTTAATTTCAAGTAATGATTCATTTGATGATAAAATTATGATTTTCAAACTTGTAATATTTGGTTGGTGCGATGTCCAGTGATGGAACAGACGAAAAAGAAATGGGAAGTAGAGTAGGACAGGAAATCAGAGTCATATGACAGCTACACGGCATAATAAACAACCAGACAACGAATAAAAAACAAAGAATAGAATATATAAGAGCATCGTTGAAAGCATAAGTACTTCCTCGTATGTAATCGTGAAAACTTTGTAACTAATAGCACAAATACGCGTCAAAAATGATTTTCATACTCCATCGGCAAGTCTATCGTGCTATAAAAAAGGAGTGCGTTTTATAGCATTTAAGCATATAAAAAATGAAACTCAAAACATAATATTATTTAGGGCCAAGTTAAAGAAGTACCTATTTTCTCACGCCTTCAATTCTGTAGGTGAATTTATGACATTCAACAACGCTTCATGAATATTTCTGTCTTGTATTAAGTAGGCCTATAGATACTAACCCCTTGTGTTGTACTAGTATACTGTAAAACTCTTCTGTATATATTTCAACTAGACTGTGACTATAATTAAGACTTTATAGTACTATTAAGATTTTTTTGACATGTTTCATATTCTAGCTGTGAAGCGATGTACGAATACCATGGAATGTAAATAAATACAAATCAATACAATACAATACAATACTTACGGGGTCGAGACACAATGACAGCAATGGATATGGTATGACTACTGGAGGAGCTGCAGTGGCTAACAAGGCTAAATGAGGTGCAAAATAAAGGAAGGATGGAAATAGATGTAGACATTGTTGACATCATTGAAGTAAAAAGGTTGAAATGGATGAAGAGAGATTTACTTACTTACAAATGGCTTTTAAGGAACCCGAAGGTTCATTGCCGCCCTCACATAAGCCCGCCATCGGTCCCTATCCTGTGCAAGATAAATCCAGTCTCTATCATCATATCCCACCTCCCTCAAATCCATTTTAATATTATCCTCCCATCTACGTCTCGGTCTCCCTAAAGGTCTTTTTCCCTCCGGTCTCCCAACTAACACTCTATATGGATTTCTTGATTCGCCCATATGTGCTACATGCCCTGCCCATCGCAAACGTCTGGATTTAATGTTCCTGATTATGTCAGGTGAAGAATACAATGCGTACAGTTCTGTGTTGTGTAACTTTCTCCATTCTCCTGTAACTTCATCCCGCTTAGCCCCAAATATTTTCCTAAGCACCTTATTCTCAAACACCCTTAACCTATGTTCCTCTCTCAGAGTGAGAGTCCAAGTTTCACAACCATAAAGAACAACCGGTAATATAACTGTTTTATAAATTCTAACTTCAGATTTTTTCACAGCAGACTAGATGATAAAAGCTTCTCAACCGAATAATAACAGGCATTTCCCATATTTATTCTGCGTTTAATTTCCTCCCGAGTGTCATTTATGTTTGTTATTGTTGCTCCAAGATATTTGAATTTTTCCACTTTTTTTTTTTCGGGTGAAGAGAGATTACCGAAAAAAATTATGAAAGCGGAATTGCAAGAACTAACAAAGAGAGGCCGACCAAGGGCAGTATTGAAGAGGAGACTGAGAGAACTCGTGTGCGAAAGAGAGATCTGGAGAACGCGACTAAGATCACAGGTCGCTGTCGATGTTAGGATGCAAGAGACCGAAATTGTTGTAGAAAATTTGTTTATAGACTATAGCCTATTTGATGTGCGTAAAACCCAGATAAATTACCTTCTGAACGTTCAATAGGAGCAAAATTACACCATTCGTTCACACGAGAGGTTCAAGAGTGAGATGTCCCAAACCAGAAACGCTGTAAACTTGTATTTCCGCTAAAATCACGAAATGGTTTCTATGCAGCAACGCAGTCTACTTCCTCAGCGCGCTTCGTGTGATTAGAAATTAAAAATACAATGAGGATGGAATCGTTCAGTCTTTGGAAATGTATAACTGCAATTATATCTGTCCATAGTTATAGAAGTAATTTAATACAGTTATATGAACAAAAAAAAAAGTGTTCATATAACTGTATTAAATTACTTCTATTGTATATAACTATCTCATTCATGAACACTGTTGTATCTGACCTAACTTATGTAATTTAATCATGGTTACTAGTGAAGAAGAATACTTGGTCAACCAGTACCACGATATGCGTCTCCAAATTGAACTGCTAAACAAAAAAATTTGGTTTAACAAAACATGCCTAAAGGAAGATTTAAAACCCAAATACATCAACATTAAACCAAACATACATTCCCGAAGTGCCAAATACATAGACAAATTTTGCACAAGAACTTGGTTAGTAAATGAAATCAAATCAATTTTTATACAGAAAGATGAAATCAACCTGAAATTATATGTGTCACCTTAATATACTCAATGCTATACATCCCATAAAATGGGAACTAATTCAAAAAGAAATTTTTCTACGTATTAGTAACAAAGTCAGATTTTAATTTCTCAAGCTACGTAAGAAACTTCAAAATCTACTTGCATCACAAAAACCGAAGAAACAAGAATCCAACTTCAAACCCTTGGCTCAGCATTCTTTTCAGGACCGAATAGTTAATTTGTCACATGTCACTTTTGATAACAAAGAAACAAACTTGTTAAAGAATGGACAAAAATACAATTTAGATGAAAATCATGCTAACTCAATTCAACAACTTGTTCTAGATTCGGAAATAGCCTTGCAAAATATCTGTGATCCCCAAAAAAACATATTACGCCATAAAATTGCAGTTAGAATTAACAAAATACAGTTCAGTATCAAACAAAATAGAACTCTTAATCAAACAAACATTGAAGAATTAAAAAAAAAAGTGTTCATATAACTGTATTAAATTACTTCTATTGTATATAACTATCTCATTCATGAACACTGTTGTATTGATCTAACTTATGTAATTTAATATCTGTCCATATTACTGCCTTCTCGGGTGGGAGTGTCAACTGGAACATGACTGTTGAGCTGGCCTTTGCGAGTGTGATGCGAGATTAGCTTTGCATGCGGAGTAATTTGTGCGCTACTTGTTGTGGTGCCCACACTGCCTTGACAGGCTCGCATGACTGCCGTGATGGGAATCTGTTTCACGCATTCTTCTGCATTGCATTGTACTCCTATGCAACCCCCTACTCATCGCTAATTTCCCACAGTGCCACGCGCCACCGTCTTTCCCTTTATTTCCTTTTGTTGCTGAGTCTTCAATTGATTCATTACACGAAAGAGTAACTTCCATCTAGTTAATCCGGCTGCTTGGCTTCCGTGCGAGAGTGGAATATGCATTTTTATTACTGAATACTGTAGTCTCAATCCATTGCCGTAACACAGCCCTAACTCTGCTGGCAGTTTCTCGGAAAGAGAGCCACGGGTCAATGCCCGGTAGATTCTGTGAGACTTCATCATTATCATCTCGTTCATTACATATTCATCAACACCGCCACGTGTAGGCTATCTCCGATACCGTCACCATTAATCACATTCAACACAATCACAATCAGAACCTGTAACACCCATCATCACCATCTTATCTATTACAACAATCATCAGAACCTCCATCACTATCATATTCAAAACATCGCAACTATAACCACCACCACTAAAACCAAAACCAAACCAAAACCATATTCATCACAACCAATACTAGAAATTACAACACCATAATTACCGCATCATAATCGTCAAGAGAATCGCCAAAACTATCATGGTCGCATTAATGGGAACCATCACCAGAAGTTCCGCCACCAATACCACAACCTTGAAAATCATATTAATCACAAACAATACTAGAAATTCCAACACTACAATCACGGCTATCACAACCATCACGAGAATGTCCAATGCCATCATCTAGATATTAATTAAAACAATGACTAGAATCATCACCACCAACAACACCATCACCACCAAGAAAATCATATGACACCAGCCTGGTCAATTGGCTAAGGGTACGTACACGTTGGAGCTACGATAAACGATAAAAGAAGCAGCGATGCTATATCAGAGAGAATTGAAGCATGCATTATCATTGAGGTGTGCATATTGGAGTAACGATAAAAGCGAAGATACACGATAAAAGAAGCAGCGATGCTATATCAGAGAGAATTGAAGCATGCATTGTCATTGAGGTGTGCATATTGGAGTAACGATAAAAGCGAAGATGCACGATAAAAGAAGCAGCGATGCTATATCAGAGAGAATTGAAGCATGCATTGTCATTGAGGTGTGCATATTGGAGTAACGATAAAAGCGAAGATGCACGATAAAAGCGACGAAAAAGCAAAGTTCCATTTTCTTCGCTCTTGTCGTTCATATGATCTCTGATTAAGATAATATTAATCTGTGTAAATACCGGTGATTATCAATATATCCGAATATTAATCGATTTATTATTATTTCGGCTTATTCAATTAATTATTGTAGATATTGACAAATTGATCAGTTGTGTATTTATTCGTCCTATGTTATGTGATCACAAGAACCAATCACAACACAACGAATTTATACTATCTTTGGGATGAGAAACGGGTTCAATTTTGTACGTATTTAAGTTATATTAACCTTGAACTTAGCAGCTGATATTTCCTATGTATCTTCTCTCATTAAGTGGATGCATAGAATATCTTCTACTGATAAATCAAAATGTTCGCTTCCCGCGTCCTCGTTGCTCCGATATGAACACTTGATTCTTTGATAATACCAGAGCGTCGCTAGGGCATTTCTCTTATCGTTTGTCGTTGCTCCAACGTGTACGTACCCTAAGGCGCTTGCCTGCCGATCCGGAGTTGCACTCGGGCACGAGTTCGATTCCCGCTTTTGCCGATTACCTAGTTGAGTTATTTATCGAGGTTTTCCTCAACCATAAGGCGAATGTCAGGTAATCTATGGCGAATCCTTTGCCTCATCACGCTAATCACTAATCTCATCGACGCCAAATAACCTAGTAAGTAGTTGATACAACGTCGTTAAATAACCAACTGAAAAATCACAACCAATACCACAGTCACTGCTGGCATAACCACCAAGAGAATCGTCAGTAGCTACCACCAAAACATATATATATATATATATATATATATAAAACCATCACCAAAATCACTGCCGTCACCAACAACAACACAGTAATCACCAAAACAATCGCCAACACCATCATGCATGTACATAATTAAAACTATAAGAAAAATCACCACCATCACCAACAACATCACTATCACCAAAATCATATTCATCACAACAAATAGACTAACTTATGAGAAATTCCAACACCACCACAACCACCAAGGGAATCGTCAACACCATCATATACATATGATTAAAAACCTCCAACATAATTACCACCATCATACCACCTTACATATTCATCACTAACATCACCAGTTCGCCAAACAGCACTATATTTACCACAACCATCACTAGAACTTCCATTATGACCACAGCTGCCATGATCGTGTTCATCACAATTATCGTCAGAATAACCGAAACCACCTTTACCATCCATAATCATCACATTCACCACAATCATAACCAGAACGTCCAACACCACAATCAACATAATGATTACATTCTAAACAATTATCACCAGAATTTCTAACATCATTATCATACCAATATCATCACGTTAGGCGCAATCTTTACAAAACCGCCAATGCCATTACCATCACCGTCACATGCATTACAACCCTCAACAGATTCAACATTATCACCACCAACTGCTACGTAATCATTTCGTCACAAATATCGGGGTCTCCAAGATCATGCAGTGGTGTTGATATGATAATGTTCTTAAAGGTGATGATTGTGACATACACGCTAATGGTAGTACAGATTGTATTGAAGATTCCTATATTTGTGGCAAAAATTTTTATGTAGAAGTTGGTGGGGTAATATTAAAGAATCTGGTAGGAGTTGTGATGAATATGATGATGGTGCAGATTGTGTTGGTTGGGATGCTGTTGAAGGATCTGGTGATGTATACGTATTTATTCACACTGCAAATGGGTAAATAGCCAGTAGTAGTGTAACTAATTAGGCCTACACTCAGTAATGACATTTAATATGAATTACAGTTAATAATAATATTAAAACTTATAATAATAATAATAATAATAATAATAATAATAATAATAATAAATAATAATAACAAGGAGTACCCTGAATTAAAAGAAGCACGATCACTTAAAATAACATTTAAAGTAAATCTAATTTGTATCTTAACCTTAAGTTCGAACTTAAATCCACGAGTTATATGATATATCCATACAGCACAAGTACCTTTCAGCTCTATATTCATTTCGCTCTCAACTCACTCACTGCACTGGAACTACGACACATTTCACTGACACTATCCTGATTTCACGAACACTTCAAAAACATTTTCTGTTCAAATATTTTGCACTGCCACTATAAACTATAAAACTTTACTAACACAACACACTTCACTGACACAACACAATTCTTCACTGATACAACACTTCAAATAACAAAACATCAATTATTATTCCGTGGAATCCTACTTACTATATTAACCACAAAATCGCTAGCCTAGACGTTATTGGAAGCTATTTCAGCAAGTTCACGTGTGGTGGTGATATTGGTGATGTGGTGCTGTCAATGTTGATTTCAGAGGATTTGTTGATTATTATGTTATGGTGTTGGCACGGTTGATTCATCACAATTGACACCATATCCATATTCAACAAAACTATTACCAGAATTACCATTGTCGTACTAACACCATTACAATCAGAACAATCATCAAACCTCCAAAATCACTTAATCACAACTATCACCAGTGCTCAGCGACACTGTCATATTTATCATCATTTATTACAGCGTCAACAGTCTGCATCACCATTACCACCGCTGTCATCATTACCATCACAGTAAACATATCGACATCAACACTATTAATACCTGTGTCAATAATGCCACCATGAAAGTTATGAACATCTTTATGCTACCATTTATGTACAGTATTATCATAAACTATCAGAACTACTAACATAAATATCACCATCGACAGCACAATTGTCACTGACACTCTTAATCATAATCATTTCTTGTACCTACACTACAATCACAGCTATCACATCATAACCAATCTCAAAGATTTGTATTCTCATTTTGTATGATTCTCCGATAAGCAAGTTGTAATATAATAATATTAAATTGGGCTAACTGTCTACACTTATCTAGTTTTTATTTGGATTAAACATGAACGTTTTTGGCACTTATGTGCCATTTTCAAATGTATGGAATTGCCTTATTACATGATCAAATAGATACACCTTGTGTGTGTGACATATATGGTATGTACCCTTGACGATCTACCATCGTTTACAAAATAATATATAAATTAAATTAAAAATTAGATGTAAATTAGTATAGATTTTAATTATTAGCAAGTGTTTTTAATTTAACTTATATATTATTTTGTAAAGATGGTAGATCATCAAGGGTACATACCATATATGTCACACACACATAAGGTGTATTTATTTGATCATGTAATAAGGCAATTCCATACATTTGAAAATGGCACATAAGTGCCGAAAAAGTTAATGTTTAATCCAAATAAAAACTAGATAAGTATAGGCGGTTAGCCCAATTTAATATTATTATATATCAAAGATTTGTCCTTTCCTGGTCCCTCACATATTGATCTGAGACAGAAAATTCTTTGACCATGTGGTAACCATACATTACACGAAAGCACTCTTCCGCATGGCAGTCTAAATGGAGACATTCCAGCGGTAGAAATGGCTTTGTTTCCTGTAATAGAGTCCTCCATTGTAATGTGCCGCGTTAGCGATAGGCAAGAGGTCAAAGTGAGGTAACAGGAAGACATTTAGTGAACTTCTAATGCCAGCACACTGAAAAAGGATAGCAGCACGCCACACAACCGGTACTGCACGTAGTGTGAATGGAGTGACTTCATTGTGGCAGGAGTGTCTTAGGCCGCATGCGTAAATTATGTCATCTGCCTTCAGACAACAATGGCATAAGGTAGAATTGCGTACTGTATGTTAAGAGACGCAACCAACGATATTTGTTTCAATGTTAACTGTAGGTAGGTGGTTATTTGTGAAATTGTATCATTCTTCCACACCAACTAACTGATAACGAGAGATGTGACAGAGAGGGAGGCCATTTTACACTTTAAGGTACACTGGGGATGAGTTTTAAAACTTGTACAGTTTTTTTTATTAATTTCTTTCAAATTCGGCCGGGTTGCTATGCCTGTTACATTTAAATAACTATCAAATTACATCAGAGTTTATCCATTAGTTCCTTAGATATTTATTTTCACTTATTTTAATGAAATTAAGTTATGCATAAATTCAAAACATCCCTGACGGCTTCAGAATTATGTTTGGTTTTAAAAATTTCCTGTGAAAGACTTTCATTTCATTAGAAAGAAAACTACGCATGCATTTTTAAATTTGAGAATTGATTCATGAGATAAAAGCTGTTTTACAAATCATAATTTTTTTCTTGACGATTTTCTTCAATTTTAAAAAGTTAAAAATTCTTATCATGAAAAGTTTTCAGTGAAGAGCTGATTCCAAGCACAGCTTTGTACAGTATATTGAGATACGCCGAGTATTCTTGCAAAGTTTCAGGTAAATCAGAGCAAATGGAAACTGCAAGGAACTTTATTATTGACCAAAAACATAGTTTTGAGAAAACTTCATTTTTAGTGAGTGTGGTAGGTTTAAAAGATCTGCGCGTAGCATTTTAAGAATGAGTCGTCAGACCTTTAAAACTAGTAGGCGGGAACTAAATGTAAGACACAATGTTAAACAAATGTGTGAGGTAATCATTTATGTAAAATATTATTTATTTGTACCATTTTGGCCAGAAATTCAGTCCTAGGTCCCTTAAGATTGCTCTGAAGTACGCTAACATAGAGGAATAGAACAATGCTATATTACACCATCTAAAGTAAACCGTAAAGTCAAGTGACTTAATTTCCACTCCAAATGTTTGTTGCCTGGCTGGGTAGGCGGAAACTACACACTTTGATCCGGAAACTGCACACCGCTTTTCGAGGGACCCACTAATCCCACCCGGATACTGCACACTGATTCACAAGGGTTTTAGTAATCCTACCCGGAAACTGTACAATTTACAAAATATGTTTCTTTTGCATTTGGATGATTTTACATTTAAACTTCGCTTACTTCCTTCCTTCATTGCTTTGCAGTTTAATATAAGTCTCAATTTGTATGTCCAAAAGTTGATTCACGAATTTATACAATGAAGGATGACTGCTATAAAAATTGACAATAAAATGCTTGTGAAATAATTCACAGCCATTTGTTGTGCGAGTTCCATAGCGAAGAAATCCCCGACTTCCTCTGGATTCAAAGAAGTTATGCCAAAACCCGTTCTGAGCCACTGGCCACTGTCCTATCTCACTGTCTTCTTTGTACTCCTTCGCCAGTCCTACACACTATATTTTACGCTACTGTGCTTGCGCAAGATGGAAGCGGCAACCTACGAGTATAATAGGAACATATTTCCAAGCTTTTACCACTGCAGCATGTATAGCTAGTTCAAAGTCTATTACTACATTAGATGGAGTGAAGTTTTTCAATTCCTCGGCTTTATAAAATTTACAATCCTCATATACCAGCACTAAATTTCCCCATTCATTTTCAGATGTAAACAAACGCTCCATTTCGAACAAAATTAAAACACTTTGATAAATTAGAACTATGTGTAGCATCGGCAAAGCAGGTTAAAAACATTTTGGTGTGCAGTTCCTATATGACCGAAATCCAGGGAGCAAATTTTGGTGTGCAGTTCCTATATGACCGAAATCCAGGTAGCAAATTTTGGTGTGCAGTTCCTATATGACCGAAATCCAGGTAGCAAATTTTGGTGTGCAGTTCCTATATGACCGAAATCCAGGTAGCAAATTTTGGTGTGCAGTTCCTATATGACCGAAATCCAGGTAGCAAATTTTGGTGTGCAGTTCCTATATGACCGAAATCCAGGTAGCAAATTTTGGTGTGCAGTTCCTATATGACCGAAATCCAGGTAGCAAATTTTGGTGTGCAGTTCCTATATGACCGAAATCCAGGTAGCAAATTTTGGTGTGCAGTTCCTATATGACCGAAATCCAGGTAGCAAATTTTGGTGTGCAGTTCCTATATGACCGAAATCCAGGTAGCAAATTTTGGTGTACAGTTCCTATATGACCGAAATCCAGGTAGCAAATTTTGGTGTGCAGTTCCTATATGACCGAAATCCAGGTAGCAAATTTTGGTGTGCAGTTCCTATATGACCGAAATCCAGGTAGCAAATTCTGGTGTGCAGTTCCTATATGACCGAAATCCAGGTAGCAAATTTTGGTGTGCAGTTCCTATATGACCGAAATCCAGGTAGCAAATTCTGGTGTGCAGTTCCTATATGACCGAAATCCAGGTAGCAAATTTTGGTGTGCAGTTCCTATATAACCGAAATCCAGGTAGCAAATTTTGGTGTGCAGTTCCTATATGACCGAAATCCAGGTAGCAAATTCTGGTGTGCAGTTCCTATATGACCGAAATCCAGGTAGCAAATTTTGGTGTGCAGTTCCTATATAACCGAAATCCAGGTAGCAAATTTTGGTGTGCAGTTCCTATATGACCGAAATCCAGGTAGCAAATTTTGGTGTGCAGTTCCTATATAACCGAAATCCAGGTAGCAAATTTTGGTGTGCAGTTCCTATATGACCGAAATCCAGTTAGCAAATTCTGGTGTGCAGTTCCTATATGACCGAAATCCAGGTAGCAAACTTTGGTGTGCAGTTCCTATATGACCGAAATCCAGGTAGCAAATTCTGGTGTGCAGTTTCCGATGCCCGGCCTGGCTATACCACCACAATAATGCAGAAATTTTAGAAAGTGAATTACATATGGATATCGTTTTCTACCTCCGGAATCGATCTATGAAATCAGATTTACTAAAACTTGATTCATACCGTATGTAGAGACTATCAAACCTTCCAGGTTTTTTCAAAACTCGATAGATCCTGTCACTTGGTGTAATTTCTGTAAAATCCTGATTTCTGCATCTATCGACTTTTGCAAAAACGCTCCTCAATTGTAATCATAGATATCACTATCACCCCTCTTCTTCTGTTCTTCCTCGCTCTGCAGATTGCCTTGTTCTTTTGTCGATCCTTCCTCTTTTTATTCTCCTTTCTGTTATCATCTCATTATGACAGTTTCCTTGCATTTCCGAGCCTGGGTTTCTAACTTTGCCTTTATGTGTTTAATGATGAATGCCAAAGTGATAAGACAATATTATTCTGCCATGCCTTTATGAGCATAGGCTAGGAAGACCTTAAAGAGCAGTGGGAACGCTGAACTTTGGTACGGACTCGGCAAGGAACTGCTACAAAGAAAACGAGCCTCCCAGGCCAGCTTGTTAATATGTCATCTGCACCGGCAACCCAATCACAGATAAAATCTTAATCAACTCACTGCAGTCCGGTCGTTTGTTACGGACTTCATTTTTTGTCGGAGTGAAGTCACGACGACGCGAGTCGGGTTTCGGTCTGTGAGAGAATTCCGTGGAGATCGGTCCAGAGTTGAGAAGTCAAATTGTTAATCGGGTACAGCAGTACACAGAAGCTCACTTATATGCAGTAGAATTCTGTTAAATATAACAATTTTAGTAGTATGTACACTTAAATATTAAGTCTGATATAATAAAATACAGACCTACCCCTGAAATAACCATGAAATCGGATGGATCCAGACAGAATCGTATGATTGAGTAGAAATGGGTGGTTTGTTGTAAACAGGGGCCTGACAGGTCTAGGAAGAAGGTATTATCACATGTGTTAATAATAATAATAATAATAATAATAATAATAATAATAATAATAATAATAATATTATTATTATTATTATTATTATTATCATTACAAGAAAATAGGAAAAATACTCATTTTTAAAGTTATGTTAGGTTAGGATGTTCAGTCATTCCATTTTTTTCCGGAACAGTGTCGTTTTTTGGCAAAACGTCCCGCTGTTCCGAAAGTTCTTTTGGCGACGCTTGAATGTCCTTTTTTGCGATGGTGATTTGCCAATGTATTTCACGTTAGTAATGTTTTGATTTGTAGTTCACAGTTCGTACGGTAGGAAACACCACTTGTACGACCATGAAGAACTGTTTGGTATATATAATAATAAAATACTTTTCTTTGACTTTATTTGTTGATAGTGGTTGGTAGCATAATAGATAGACAAAAGAAGACATTTTAATGCGCAGTACAAAGGTAAATGTTCTACAATTTGTGAATTCAGTTTTTATTAACAATTTTTTTCCCCCACATAAAAACCCTATTTTACATGAGTATATTAGGGTTAAAGTTTTCTATCAACTTGAGATAATATAATATAATAATACATTATGCAACGAACCTATAATGGTAGTAATTAAGACGCGAGCATATATTGATTTTTTAATAATTTCGTTTTTTGGTAATATCCTAGGTTTCTCCTTAGATTTTTTGCAAATGTCCCCTTTTTATATAAAAATTTGGCACTCTGTCACGTGTATGATCAATTTACAGTACACATGTAATTTTTATTGTTCTTATTCAGTGAGTGTATTTTTGAATCTACGTACAAATGTCATGTCTGAACTGAGTTGAAGGCGAGAAGTGACAGTAGACTAACAGTAGCAGCAAAATCTCGTTCTAGATTTACTTGAGATGAAATTGATACGGATTCCAGAATTTGAGTCACGAATTAAGATGAATTGAGCACAGATCTTTTTGCTGTATGACCTTGATGATTTGTGGGAGAGGAAGGCCACCTGGTTGACGACAACTGGTGTCTGGTATAATGACCACCACCGGAGCGTAGGGCGAGGGTTCCGCTCGGGTGGTTACCGGCACCATTGCGCTAGGGTTCACGGGTAATTTATTTCCTCACTGAAAACACGATGCGATCACACGGATCCTCTTTCTGCTGGAGACATGAGCACGCGTGCTGGAGTGGTGATTGTGATGCGTGTCTATGGCGACATGTGATTAGAGTGCGTTAATTAGTATCACACGCACTGGCAGAATGTTTAATTGAACGCAACTTATGTCGAGATTGCAAACAAAAAATAACTAAGACGTCTCATAACAATAAACATGAGTTTAAACGTGAAATTTAATGTCCGAAAGAGTGAAATTATTCGTAATTGATTAAATGGCGATCTTACTCGTGTTAATTGTGTAAGCATGTGCGGCTTACAGCTGTTTCGGTGCTTCTTCACACCATCCTCAGAGCCTACTAGATCTCGGCGTCATCTCGAACTTCGCTGTCTGTTGTGTGGGTGCGTTCCATTGTTGAAAAGCGTTGAAATGCGGTGTCAAATAGTGTGTGTGTTCTGAAATTGATCTGTGTGTTGAGAATTTGATCAGGGTGTGTTTTATTCGGTTAAATAATTCCACGGAAATGGCAGGATCCGTTTCATATAACGTGTATTTGCTACTGTATTCTATTGTTTCATTCGAAAACAGAGTACATTGTATATAAATCTCCATGGGCAGACACTTGTTAATAGTTGCAAAAGTTATTATTAATGAGTTATACAAATATTTGAGGTTACAGCATTTTATTCTGAACTAGGTAGTTTTTGAAGTAAACACGTCTTTGTTCGAGGTGCAATTGATGAGAAAATGTCACATTTTTTAGCTAACAGGAAGTTTGATAACTTTCCACTAGATATTGCGCATGCCGAAGTGTACGCGTGCTGCCATCTGTCGAGTGCTGTGTGATCTACTTGCTATATGCACAGTATTACAACATGTTCATATAATAAAAATGTTTATGTACTGGAGACATCTTTGAGTATGTAAAAGAAAATAATAAAATTGTATTTGTTAATTATTTATATTTTATTTACAAAAAAAACCTAAATCATATTCTTAATAACCAGAAGTCAAATACAATAATAAATATTCCCAATAAAAATAATAAATTCAGAACAATAAAACAAAGAATTATTCACTCACTGATCGAGTTATTTTATCTGTTGCTTTTTTCCCGCTTTCTATGGAGAAAGGGCCCCAGAGGCTAGCACTGTAGTCTCGAATGGGCTTGTTATGCCTTACCACTTCTATACTTACGGTCTTATACAGACTTTTAACTGTCTTATACTTACACAGTGAATAGCTCGTTTATAAGCCGTCTGTAAACGCCTGCCTAATAATCACTATATACGTCTTTTATAACATTACAACTGTTACACAGCTACGTCATAGTTTCGTCATTATTTAGGAAGGTTAACAGAATAACACAGATTCTCTATTGCAGCCAATAGTATGCGCTAGTGTGCCGCGCAAAGAATCGATAGTACAACTGGGCCTGATCTATTACCACGCTATATTGTGATCAAAGAGTACAGCTACAACAATATTATTATAATTATTCTGTGCTCTTTTATATGTTCCTCTGTGGTTACAAGGCAACCATCATCATAGAATAAAATCAATACGAACAGCTGTTAGAGAGGCAGCCATTTTTTCTCTATATACAACTCTTAAACAGGGGGTTTCGTGTGCAAAGCAATTTCCATGTAGTATAGTTACACATTGCTTACACTGTGGGCCTACATCCATCGCTTATACATGGTCATTGTCGAGCCGTTCTTATTTCCGGCAGCAAATCACACGACAGCTTCTGGTCAGCTGACACGCTGCTTCACTGGCAGTGGTTGTCGTCAAGGTTACGCAGACAACATACCGCTTCCCGCTCACGGTGGATGTTACTATGTTGTCAAGTCTACCCTTGTAATCTTAACGAAGTTTTAGCACATGTCTAGTCTTAAACATGGAACGAAAAATTATTTCCTACGATAAATAATTAGTAATATATGAATACATAATATTATATATTATTGTTATTGTTGATCCTAGCATCCCAGGACACAGAAGACTTACCATGTTGTGTTATAATTGGTTTTTCCGATCATTTGAAGTAACGATTTTCGTAAATACAGAAACAATATTAGAAATTACTAAAATGGGAGAAAGCTGTAAAATATAATAAATAAACATTTTTTATGTGAATTAATAACTAAAACCACACAACCTGTAAATTAAGTAAAATATGTTAGTATTAAAAATTTTGTCATAAGTTATTGCTACATAAAAAAATTACACGAAGAACCTTGCCTAACGGTATTGTTCAATTTAGAGGAGCTACGCCTAGATCGCTGCAATCATTTTTGGTACTGCCGCCGCCATAGTTCTCAGTTTATTTTCTTCTTTGCCGGATTGTCCGTAATTCTCTGTCGTTATTTGAGAAACCGTGTACTTGTTCACATCACACGCATCAGCTGTTCTTTGCACCAGTTGCATTAAAGGCAATAAACTACTCTTATTTTCACGTTCATTTTCGAAATAATCTCTAACGCCAAGAATCATTTCTCTGCTTTGCGAATTGATGGTCTTTCGACTCCTCCGCGGCATTGTTATGCTGAAAACACAGCACTAACAACAATAACACTGCACTACCGACTGATTGTTCGACAGCCAGTTATTAGAACTGCGTTCGTTCACTATTGGCTTGACAGAGATTTAGCAACACCGCTATTGCCTACCTTCGTCGCGCCAAAAGTCGAGAAGGCGTGGCCACGCCGGAAATAAGAACGGCTTGAATGTAGTAATGTTTTCTGCTCCAACTCTGCATAAGTCTAGTATATACGGTTTATTAGTAAGACCGTTAGAATTTAAGAATGATTGTTGAAGTCCGAACGATCGTTTCTTTGTAGATATCGCGTCTCAACTATGTGGTGCCGTCTGTCGATTCAGACATATAGGCTTAAGGCTCTGATAAACTGCTACTAGAGTGTCCTTCTACACCTTAAGAGCGTACTACACTGATGTCTCTGCAAGCTAGTCGCAGTACTAGGCTATATCACGCCGGCGTAGTCTTGACTAATTCTATTGCAAGTAATGGTGATAATTAATACTTAAATGCACATTGACGACTTAATGATCAGTTTCAGCATCATTCTTTCTTCACCCACTCTTTCCAACATAGCTTCATTTCTTATTCTGTCTGTCCACTTTACACGTTCCATTCTCCTCCATATTCACATTTAAAATGCTTCTATTCGCTTCTCTTCACTTCGTCGTAATGTCCATGTTTCTGCCCCATACAATACCACACTCCTACAAAGCACTTCACTAGTCTCTTCCTTAGTTCTTTGTCCAGATGTGCGCAGAAGATGCTCCTTTTTCTATTAAATCTTCCTTTGCCATAGCTATCCTCCTTTTGACTTAGCTATAGGAAATATATTATGTACTACGGTAACCGAAATACGATGAATGTAATGTGATTCTCATGCAGACTCTTGTGTATCGTTAAGCCTATTTTATTAGCTACGGAAGTTCTCGTAAAAATTGCTATTATTATTGCATACCTTCAAGAATTGAGTCTTTTCATGTACAGTATAAAGACGTTGGGAACCACTACACTAATGTGAAGATTATGAAGCAGAATTACACACCTTGATCATGTGGTTAACATGTCACAAGGCCGTCGCTCATGATAATTCAGATAATGGGTGCATTCCTAGTCGTAGTGGGAGGGAAATAATTTATTATCCTCAGTTTCTTTGTCGGAAATCGATTCTGGTCAACAGGATCTGTAATTAAAACAGTGTCACGTTTGTGTCGCAGCTTACCAAAAATATGGAAGCCAGCATAAAGTGACCCCAGGATTGCACTGCAATGTTACACAACTCTCGGAGTAACGAATGTCCTTTCACTTATATGGGTTAGAGGACGTTATGATTAGGGCAATGAAAAGGCAGATGAGATTGCTCAACCGACCTCAGAGCCTACAATCCCTGTTACCATGACAACTCACACAACGTATATAGGTAGGTAGGTAGATAGATAGATAGATAGATAGATAGATAGATAGATAGATAGATAGATAGATAGATAGATAGATAGATAGATAGATAGATAGATAGATAGATAGATGGATGGATGGATGGATGGATGGATGGATGGATGGATGGATGGATGGATGGATGGATGGATGGATGGATGGATGGATGGATGGATGGATGGATGGATGGATGGATGGATGGATGGATGGATGGATGGATGGATGGATGGATTTATTTGTTTATTTAATCTGGTAGAGATAAGGCCATCAGGCCTTCTCTTATCCTCTACCAGGGGATTACAACTACATCTTAGGCTATTATATTATAATACAACACTTGCCAAGCAACAGGTAAACAGTATCAGTTATAGGCCTAGACAAGGAGATGATGCTATATTATGGAACATTAAGTCCCCACTGAGGCTACGTGATCTAGACCATCAGCTGTCACAGAGGCGGTCCGTGTTCGTGTCCCGGTCAGGCATGGGAATCCATAGTGACGCCAGATTGCAGTTAAGGATTTTTCTCGGGGTTCTCCCGTTCTCTCATATTAGGCATCAGCATCATTTCCTCCGATCTCTAGTCACGTGATTCCCCTGTGACGTCGTGGGGACTCCGTCTTGGGACTAGCGGAGTTCCTGAATACACAGCGAGCCTTAGCGTAGCTGAGGTGTGGGGCGGGAGATCAGCAATGGTCGCGGTGCTGGGTCATAATAACCCCCCCCCCCATAACAAACTATAAAAAAATCGATGGGTGCATAACTTCACTCTGCTGCATATCCTTACGTAGAATTACGTGTGGTTGGTGCGAGAAATGAAACGAGGGCAATACAAGCTGAACAAGGGAAATACAAAGGAACATGGGGGATACAAGGAGAACCAAAGGATTACAAGTAAACAGTGGGAATGCAAGGCGAACAAGGAGAAAAGATAAAGAGAACAACAAGGGGCAAGCTTACAAGAATAATGTAATACAAGAAGAACAATGGGAATACAGGGAGAACAAGAGGAATACAAGGACAGTGGAAATACAGGGAGAACAAAAGGAATACAAGAAGGACAGTGGAAATGCAAGAAGAAGAAGGGGAATCAAAGAAGAACAAGGGTAAGAGAATGAGAACAGGGGAAAGCAAGAAGAAGAAAGGGAATACAATGAGAACGAATGGAGGACAAAGTAAAACAAGTAGAAAAACATGAAAAACAATATGAATTCAAGCATAGCAAATGGAAGACAAGGAGAACAAAGTGAAGGCAAAGAGAACAAGGGGAATACAAGGAAAACACGGAGAATACAACGAGAGCAAGGGGAATATAATGAGAACGAGTGGAAAACAATGTGAACAAGGGGGAAAACGTGGAACATAAGACGAATTCAAGGAGAACAAAGAAAATACAAGACAACAAAATGAATGGACGGAAAACAAGGCGAATACAAGGAAAAACAACGGATAGGCAAGGCTGACAAGAGGAATAGAAGAAGAACAAATGGAATACAAGGAGAACACGAGTGGAAAACAAGGAGAACAAGAGGAATACATGGAAAACAATGGCAAGACAGTGAAAAAAAAGGAAGACAAAGTATAAAATGGTGAAGACAAAGAGAATAGGACAAATCAATTGGAAAACAATAAAACAGGAGAAATACAGGGATTGCGAGGAGGATAAAGGAGGTTGCATTTTATGTGAGATAACGTACATATTCCTCTCTTTTGAAATAAGCTCAGTCTGAAAAGGAGGAAGATTCTAGAATGGAGAGGTTGAAGCAGGATTGCTATGGAAACGCAAAGAAAAGTAGGAGCGAAGGCTGGCTGTTTATGGTCTTCACATGTTTTACAATCGCGTACGCAGCAAACGTCAGAGATGAACTCTGGCTGGCACAAATTCAGTCATTCGGCATTTAGAAAAGTTCAATATAATACTCTTATAGTGTAGGTGGAGAGTGGATTTGAAGTTTTGTAGCACAGGTAGGGGGTTGATTCGATTTATTTTGACATCCCCAGCTTCGTCTTTTGCAGCCAACATCATAGATTCGATCCCTACTCTGAATGACATTTATCATGCCGCAAGAAACAGTTTGTCATGGTTATTATGAAGTACGTTATGTGCCTTTTTTACGTTTGTTGCTGAAAAGGAATCTAATCTTGTGTTACATCACGTGCTAAAAATTTAGTTGTAACTTAGTCCTTTTTTTATTTAGAAACATCCTCACGTACAAAAGATTCTGAAGTCAGTTCGCTTGTAACGTTTATTAACCTGAATAGGCTATACCCTTGGCGTGGCTCTGACTGGGACAGTTTTCCTTTGGAACGAACCGCTAATATGTATGAGTGTTGTTCTGGTCTCTATTTTATAATTTAGCCAAGATGTCACACTAATATAATATGCGAGTCTTCGGTATATCATAGCACAAAGATGTCTCCCGCCCGCCCGCTTGCAAGCAAATTGATTAATTTCGAGCAACCTTACACGCTAATTTTTTCCTCCCCCTCTCTACTCCATCTCCTGCAGAGAACGTTTGTCACATGCCTTAAATTCATAAGTGTCTTATGTCGCAGATATCTTACATGTTTCTTTTTATGAAAAGCATTAAACCTTTGTGTCTAAGAAAAGACAAATGCCGCACACCTGCGTCACAGATCGAAGCTTTTGTTCGAAATACCGGTTAAACAACATTGTACGTGGTCAGGAACTTGACAATGTCGTGGCTGTTCAGAAAACTTCGTTACGACAGGGATGTGTAAATCTTTTTCTATGCGGGCTGGGAAAAGTTAGACACTGAAATAAGATTACAATATGTTATAATAGCAAATAAAAATTTCAGTTTAAAATTAGATTGAGACCTAGTAAATCAGTTTTACTCATATTTTATCAACAGTAATCTCACTAGACGTTTTGATTTTATCTAGAGAAAATCAAAACTCGAGTGGGATTTAATTGACTATTACACGATTAGAAGAAAGTATATAAAGATTAGAAGTAACGAAGTACTCCAATACAATAAAATATTAATTGGCTTACGAAAATACAATTGTCTTCAAATGTATTATTGTACCATCTCAACATTACGCTAGATGGCAGTAGTGTTTTATGATTATGTTTTCTTGGTATCAGTTGTGCCAACTATGGAATCTTCATTGAACTCCGTGGACGGTTACTAGCTCTCTATGTACATTGGTTACTAGTCAAGAAGGCTTTGTTGATTCAGTTTCATTTTTATTAAAACATTTGCATTCCACTTCAATCATCCGGATCCCAGTAATCAACGTCACTTGACAGATGATTTTTCAATAAATCTTAGTATTAAACAATCTTTGATACGTGACTATTCATAATATCATATAGCAGAAGCTACAACAAACATAACCTAAATAATATAAACAAGTGTTAGAAACGTTTTAATTAACGATGACGAAATAAAAAATAAACACGAATAATTTTAAAAGAAACAATTATTGAAAGTACAATTTTCAAATTTGAATGTTTTAGTGGTTGATGGTTCAGTTGATGTTATATTGGACGTGTGCGCAAAAGAAGTGGACTCGTTGATGTACATGATGTATCCCTCAACTTATTCAGGATTTCCGAATGGTGCTCTTCATATATGATCAGTGATCTTTATTAATTCTTGTTCTTGAATGCCAATGCGAGTCATATTTGAAAGTGCTGTGCATCGACTGGAGTGGTTTGTAATTTTCTGTTTTTTTTTTTTTTTTTTTTTGACGTCCAGACTAATGCAGTTTGAAATGTTGGCAAACAAAGAAACAAATGCTAGTGTAGTGATAAAAATAAACAAATGCTAGGGACGCGATAAAATTAAACAAATGCTAGGGACGCGATAAAATTGTGCGATAAGCAGCCATGATTGGTTGAAAGACGTCCTTTCGTACCGTTTTATTGGCCAAAAGTAGTGTGACGTAGTAAAAGTGTAATAGTTACTTTAAATGAATTGTAATTAATAGGAAATGTAGTAAAAAAGGAAACATATTTATCTACTAACGTTCGATTGTTAACATAAGAGAAGACTTTTGAAAATTTGTCTATAAACGGCATCTTCTTAATTTCAGTTGTAACTACTGCTAACATAATAATAATAATAATAATAATAATAATAATAATAGTAATAATAATAATATTAATAATAATAGTAATAATAATAATAATAATAGTAATAATAATAGTAATAATAATAATAATAGTAATAATAATAGTAATAATAATAATAATAGTAATAATAATAGTAATAATAATAGTAATAATAATAATAGTAATAATAATAATAGTAATAATAGTAATAGTAATAATAGTAATAATAGTAATAATAATAGTAATAATAATAATAGTAATAATAATAATAGTAATAATAATAATAATAGTAATAATAATAATAATAGTAATGATAATAATAGTAATAATAATAGTAATAATAATAATAATAGTAATGATAATAGTAATAATAATAGTAATGATAATAGTAATAATAATAATAATAATAATAGTAATAATAATAGTAAAAATAATAATAGTAACAATAATAATAATAATTATAGTAATAATAATAGTAATAATAATAATAATAGTAATAATAATAATAGTAATAATAATAATAGTAATAATAATAATAATAATAGTAATAATAGTAATAATAGTAATAATAATAGTAATAATAATAATAATAATAATAATAATAATAATAATAATGTGGCTATTTTATTATGACTCTTAACTGTACTGAGTTTATCACTGTTAATTCGTGTTCCTCACTACTGGGATAAAATTCTAATACATTTAGGATCGTATTCATATACATTCTTAGCGCGGGCTTTCGGTGGATGATCAGCGAACTAACGTTTTCCGTATTCATAAACCAGTGTTAGCGATATAATATGATATGAATCCTGTACAAGTAACCAGTCTATAGCCGGGGCTAGTTTAGCACGCTCGTAGCGCGGGCTAGCGAAATGTCTATGAATAGCACCCTTAAGGTATGTATTAACGTTTTGGAGGAAAATCTACATTTTTAACCAACCTTTTTAAGATATTTATCAGACAACACGTGAAAGTAGACTAACATAACCATATATCAGAAACTTCAATTTCACTTTTTGATTCCTTAAAAAAAAATAATTAATTAAACATTATTCTATTTCTTCAAAATGCCATATATTTTCTAAAAATTACTCAATTTTGAAATTTTTTCACGCTGTTTATGCGTACAATGCTCTGTACTAGGATTTTGCAGCTAACATTATTACAAAGAAAATTTTGGTCAAAAAAACGCCATTTCAAACGATAACACATACCTCAACGATTTAAAGCAAACTGCTCTACGTTTCAATAGTGTGTTGGTTATGATTTTGTTTACGTTTCACCTGTATTGGCTTGGTTTGGCTTTTCGAAGACAGTACACTTAGACTTGCTGTGCCCTAATAGCAATAATTTTCCAAGTCCGACAGGTGGTTTCGGTGACATTCGTGAATCCGATTCAGAGAGGTGAGTCATCCCACAATAGACCTCATTAACCCAGGTTATTTTTCGCTTTCATTGAAGTCCACACCTCCTTGTAGAAGGGTACACATAGCCAGATCTCGGATTTTAGGCTAAATGCTTTTTTTTTTTCAATAGGGACAAACTAAAACTACAGTAATTAACTATCGTCACGTTTTATATAAAATACGAATGTTCGGAAGGGGTTTATGGCGTCTAAATGCCTATTTTGCGCACTGTAACCTATTGAAAGTGTCTGAAGTGTAATGTTTATATTTTATAATATGTATTCTTAATTTTTTCTTATACCAATGAAAGAGAGCTTCTGAATACCATGCCTGTATTGGCTTGGCTAAAAAATCCTGTAATAATTTGGGTGTAGGAATGACGAAACCCTGAAAAGTGACTGCTTTGTCGATTGAGGAGGCACTAAGAATGTGATGAATGGGGAGGAAATCAACCTAGCAAATGTTGCTAGATTTAAATATGCACCCACTACTTCGGTGTCATTGGAAAGATATAAAACTTGTGGCTTGTGCAGCAAATGCTGCTAAGTTCATTAGAAGTTCAAATTAATTTTTTTCAAATGAATCGGTTATTGTTGAAAGGAACTAAGTCCACTTTTAAAGTTTTGAGATAATCGAAAAAAACTGTTTTGTGGATAATCTGTCGAAGATTAAACCAAAATATATTGTATACATATATTTCATGTGTACAATATATTTTGGTTTTATCTTCGATAGATTATTAATAAGTATTTAATGAATTTCAATCTTAAGGCATATAAACTTGCAAATGTTTATTTGCTATTTAATAACAATATATGAACGTTTTCGCCGTTTAGGGCATCTTCAGATATAACAATACATATTATCTGGACCTATAATAGTATATTATGCAAATAACAAGGAAAATAGAGAACAATATATGTGACACATGAAATTCATTCAGTTCTCTTAAAACCTCCAACACACCAACACCAGTACATACAAATTTATAGAACTTCTTCATTTATATACTTCAATAAACCTAAGAACACGTAATAGGATGTCATCACATCAGAGTAGCCATTTCAAAGTCAATGACCTCTAAGTGAAACAATTACAAAACACACAACATTACTACGAAAACTATCTTGAACTTACGACAATTCTCAGCCATGATTACTCTAAATATTTTATTATCTTCATTTTAAAATTTAAATTTTAACATTGACTAATTTAATCACTGTATATCAATTGTAAAGTAGTCATCAACGTCAAACAACATTCATTCAAATGCCAACGGCCTCTCTAAGTGAAATAATTACAAAACACACGAACATTAACTACGCAAACTATTTTGTAACTTACGACAACTTTCAGCCATGATTACTTTAAATATTTTATTATCATCCTTGTAAATTTTAAAATTAACATCATTGACTAATTTTAAACATTGTATATTAATTGTAACATGAGCTATATGTATAAAATAAAACATTCGTCCAGTCTAAGTTCAAATTCAAAGATTATCTCAATATTCATCCTCTATCATGTTATATCTACATAAAGCTCATGAATTTCATGTGTCACATATATTGTTCTCTATTTTCCTTGTTATTTGCATAATATACTATTATAGGTCCAGATAATATGTATTGTTATATCTGAAGATGCCCTAAACGGCGAAAACGTTCATATATTGTTATTAAATTGCAAATAAACATTTGCAAGTTTATATGCCTTAAGATTGAAATTCATTAAATACTTATTAATAATTTACCAGGCATATTGATATATTAAAATGAATTGTAAATTCGATAGATTATTCACAAATCAGTTTTTTTCGATTATCTCAAAACTTTAAAAAGTGGACTTAGTTCCTTTCAACAATAACCGATTCAAATATATTTTACTTTGTGGGGAAAATAAAACAACATTATATATAGGAAGCAAGATCTGATATAAATCTGCAATTCTATAAAGTAATAGCTGTGGCAACAAGCTGTGTTGGACTAGCAAACAACGGATGAGAATATAAATTCAAGAAATGAGACTTCTTCGAGAAATTGCTGGGTGCAGAATGATCGACCATGACATAATTAGGCCTAAGGTTGTTCGATACTAATTAAGATATACAATTAAGTAAAATATATTACCGACTAATGTGGTACGACTGCGGGAAGGGAATGGAGTCTAGGAGACACTTTTTTATGAATATGAACTTGAGCTACAAAGGAGATCAACAGGAAGTATACCGATTAAAAAATTTGAAACAAATCAGTGTAATTTGCCATTTATTGTTCACACAGAACGGGGAAAATCTCCTGGTTCTCTCTCTTCTTTTCTATTCAAATTTCGGAATATCAAGTTCTTAAATATTATGAAATGTTACGAAACAAGATGTCTTCATTGTTAAATCCTAAGCATTAAATACACATAACAATTATTTAAAAAATGCAAATGTGAATTTTAACTGAAATGGTTCTGGTATTACAAGTATTATTCTTTGATGGGATAAGCGCTGTATGAACAACAAAATTCCCGTCATTATGTCTACAAATTACATGTTGGGGCAAACAGTTTTAAATATATTGTAATTGTTTTGATGATGATGATGATGATGATGATGATGACGATGATGATGATGATGATGAAATAATAATAAAGTAGTAGTAATAGCATAATGATATGATTATGGCTGAAGATATTATTCACAAATATTTTTCTAAGAAAATAAAATGGAGAAAATTACGAGTAGGCATATTATTCTTTGTTGGGATGAGCGATGTTATGAACAACAGAGAGAGAAAATTCCCATCATTTTACCTACAAACAAACAGTTTTAAATATATTGTAGTTGTTTTGTTGTTGATGATGATGATGATGATGATGATGACATAATAATAAAATAGTTGTAGTATACAAAGAACAGATAGGGAAAATTCCCGCTTTTCTGCATACAAATCGCATGTTGAGCAAATATTTTGAAATATTTTTTGAAAATGTAACAGACCGATTTTATAGTTATTTCGATGATGATTATGATAATGATGATGCATTTCATTTCTTTATATACGCGTATGAATTCTCTTTTGTTCATAGTGAAGATGTGCAAACTTAAATCTGAGACTTTCGCTGCAGTAGTCTAGACAAGACAGGTGTGCAAGGAATTGGAATGGAGGCAGAATCCCTGTAGTTGAGTTGTATACACGTGCGTATTGTTGAATATGGATTAAATCGGCTGGAAGTTTGCTAAACAACCTGTCTGAATCGTATTCAGACCCGGAGACCTCAACGCTGGTGCAAGCGAATAGCCGTCAGCTGCCTCCAATGGCGACTCGACCGACGTTGTAGATTTCTTTTTTAATGGAATAAAAAAAAGCATAATCACCTGCTGCTGCTGTAGGTGGCTTCAGGATGAACCACACCCAACATGAACCGAAATACCAGAGCACACTGGAACCAGATCAGAGGTTACAAGAGCATGCGGACAGTCTTTAAGGCTAACGGGCTTTGTTTTTGTGCCCGCTGTGAAGGAGGCTAGCGAACCACTCACGCACCGCATCAGGCCATATCGAAGGTTACACGTGGACAGACTCCAATTCAGATGTCAGCATAGTGTTACTAACGACATCATTACCTCTTTCCCCAACTTCGACATAACTCAGTCATTCAGCTGGCTGCTTTTACCACAGGGAATCGGGTTCGATCTCAAGGAGATCTTAAAAGATTTGTAGCGGATAGTGACTGGAAGCAGGTTTTCCGTCGTTGCTCAGTTTCTTCCTGCTCTTCCCTTTTTCTACCATTATCGTCGTATCACCGTGTCATAATTTCTGAACGGTCAAAAAGTGGCGTTAAATAAAGAATTGTCTTGTACTTAGAATTTAAGTGTTTTCAAAGAGAATTATGAGTTCTAAAAATCTCTGATATGTAGGATTTTAGAGATCAGAAATTCTGAATATTAGGAGGTATGAGGATCTTTGAATGTTGGAAGATTTGCAAGCTTTGGATGTTTAGGAATTTGAACGGCAAATTATGAAAAACGATGTGGGGGTAAAGTTTAAAGTTTTGGGAGGTGGAAAGGTAGAAAATTTAGACGATTAAAAGTTTAGGAAAGTGCAACGGACAGAGGACGGCTGTCCACACTGGAAATTCAGGGTTAAGTCCATGCGAATCCAATTGAAATTTCACCTGTGGTGGACAAATATACTGGATGTGTAAAAGGTTATAAATATTTTTACACATTAAATTCAATATTTATTCGAAAGTTGGACTCACTTCAGATAAAGAATGGGTGTGAATAATATCCTACTCGCCGCGGTAGTTAAAATCGTTAAGTCATAAAGTCATAGCTAGTTGTAACGACCCCAATGAACAGCATACTCTTCGTATCTTTTGTTGACTTAAGAACTTTTATTCACTTAGAATTCCATGTCTAAGTCTTCATTATTTTATCTCTCATTTAGAACAAATTCTATACGTATCTCTCCATCGTACTTCAATTCTGAAAATATACACAACATTTTAGCTTCCTGACGTAATTTATTTTTAGGATTTAAGTTTTTTTCACAAAGTAAGTAATAGTGAGCAAAGAAATACCTATGCTGCTAAAAAGTTGTATCTCGCCCCTTAAGAGGGAAGTACACCATTGGCCTGCAAAAATTTAATGAAATTCATTTTTTTACTGTATATCTCAGCTACTATAAAAGCTAAACTTTTCATGCTTAATAGGCTATTCATATATTAAACACTATTCAGAATATTAAAATAGTTAATAATTACCTGTAAAATAATATGAAATTTGCATAATTTTTACAACCGTAAAGCATTTATATAATAAAATGTGCAATTAATTAAATATCTGCATAATTCATTTACTGGACCTACATCAACAATATAGTCTAGTATCTTTTACCTATTCCATCAAGAAATATTTTCTTCCTTAATTGTTATCTTCAATGTTAAATTTTCTAAACATTTTATTAATAAAAATATATTTCCTGAAGGAAAAGGTAAAAGATCCTAGACTATGTTGATATTGATGTAGTTCTTTAAAATATTCCTATAAAAGGATCATGCAGATATTTAATTATTTGTATATTTTATTATGTAAATATTTTACGGTTGTAAAAATTGTGCAAATTTCATATTATTCTTACAGGTGATTATTAACTATTTTAATATTCTTAATATATGAATATTAAGCATGAAACATTTTTACATTTAACTTTTATAGTAGCTGAGATATAAAAAAATAGTAATTTCACTAAATTTTTGCAGTCCATTTAAAATATTCCCAAATGATTAATTATAAGACTAAAAGTTATATCAAATTATCGCTGCAATTTTTTTTGCTCTACAGCTCTAGAAATACTTTATAAATCCCAGAAAAGAGAATTGCGCATGATCAGACATACAACGAAACAAAACTAATTTTATTCCCTCAGCTAGTCCTTTTGTGAACCAGGTCGCTCATCCTCTGATCATGCGCACTGTATCCTTTTGTGTGACTTAAATGTATCTGTGCGACGAAACTTTCTAAGGCTGTACAGTTTTGAATATAAGCAAATTTATTTAAAAAAATCAATGCGTTGGCATACAAGTTTGCTTGAGTGAGAATAGAAAGAGTTAAAGGGCTCAGACCTTAAGATTATAAGGTAATGCGAATTAGTTCTTGCTTCGCGAATGCCTTGGAGAATGTAAGATCTCTCTGCGACCCTGAATGAATTCGTGAACATAAAATCCTAAACCGCTTATTTCGAAAGAGAATTATTTTCCATTTATTTTCCTTTATATTTCGCATTGACCTCGCTTTCACGATATCATATAAACGGTTATTTCTATTATCACGTCGTAACAGTGACTTTATTTACAACCTATTGCCAATTTAGAAAGATTCAATTTCCTTTATTGTACTTCAATTAATAAAATAATAACCCAGTTTACTTGTTATTTTAAGTATTAGTTTTCTTCTATCTTTACCACCACCACCACCACCACCACGACCACCACTACTACTAATACTACAACTACATTTACAGCTACAACTACTGCTACTACAAAGCGATGATTTTATCACTTCGCTGCCGTCACTACCTGCCACCAACGTCGGCTATAGCCTCAATCGGACTGCAGTGATAAGCGTATATGAACGTGCATTCCACGTGCCTGCAGAAGTTTTAGGCGTTGCACAAAGAAAATTGTTTCGTATTAATCTCTTGAATATTTTATTCATAGATCCTCACATTTGGTTAATGAAGAGGAATTTGCAGCTTGCCGATGCGATACTCGCCTGCATATATTATAAGGTGATCTAGAATAGATGCAAATGGGGCCAAAATTACACATCTCAGAAATGAAAGTGGACAAATGATGTGTAAAATATTAAGTAAAGTTGTGTGTGCCTTACAGTGACTCCCTTACGAAAGAGATTTCAGTATTGTGAGAAAAAATCAGACATCTGCATTAATCATATCACCACTGGAATCACTTCTGATCCAGAACATCAAGATGGAACCACAAGGAGAAATATCCTTCAGTAATTAATGTAGTAGTGGCACCGAAAACAAAATGTGAAGTCCGCATTAAATGGATGTAAACGGAATATGTATCATATATCATATCATATCATATCATATCATATCATATCACATCATATCCTTCAGGAAGAAATTTGCACAAAATTAGCTGCCAGATGTAAAACGGCAAAGAAGTATATTTTTAATCGTAAAAGTGACACAGATAACTTGTAATTGTAAATAAATATTAACTTATTCTTTAGATCTGACTACCAGAAGGGGTGTGCAGTCACTCGCACTACAGGATTACTAAAAATTATAACCCACTAGAAATATTGGCACCTCTCCATGCATACATGCATACATACATACATACATACATACATACATACATACATACATACATACATACATACATACATACATACATACATACATACATACATACATACATACATACATACACATAGTCCACACCTGTGGAGTAACGGTTAGCGCGTCTGGCCGCGAAACCAGGTGGCCCAGGTTCGATTCCCGGTCGGGGAAAGTTACCTGGTTGAGGTTTTTTCCGGGGTTTTCCCTCAACCCAATATGAGCAAATGCTGGGTAACTTTCGGTGCTGGACCCCGGATTCATTTCACCGGCATTATCACCTTCATCTTATTCAGACGCTAAATTACCTGAGATGTTGATAAAACGTCGTAAAATAACCTACTAAAATAAAAAAATACATACATACATACATGCATACATGCTTACTTGTATATTTTCCGTGTCTTTATTGTATTGCTTACTTTGCTTTGTCCACTCTGTGTCTCTTGCACCCTCCCTTTTCTTCTTTTTTCCCCTCCCTTCTTTGACTCCTATATTTAATAATATTTCTGTCATTCTCAGTCATCCTCGTCTGCCCGTCTCTCTCTCTCAAAGTCGAGGTGTAGCCGCTCCCCATTTTGGCAGCGACTAGATCACGACGGTGTGCTCCAGTTCGGAAGCGACCCCATTGGACCGTTATGGTGGTGGAACGGTGACTGGCAGCCTTAATGCTATTGTCCATGGCTGAGTGCGTGCATCCCGGTCTGTAATCAGCCGCCACTCACTTGATTGTCCTGCAGATCGTGTTCTCGGGGCTTCCGTCTCCGATAGCATTGAGCTGGCTGCGAGTGTTGAACTGGGTGCTTTTCTATCTCTACAACACATGTTCGTTATTTGGAAAACAATTCGTTTGTAACTTCATTATTATTGTTATTATTATTATCATCATCATCATCATCATCATCATTTTCATCGTCGTCGGCATCGAAACAGTCATGAAGTCGTGCTCAAAGGATTTTGTTGTCCAGGAGGCGAGGCCTGGCATGTGAGTTGCGCGAGAAGGGAAAGATTAACTTAGGCGACCAGAAAAAGTCTGGCGTGTGAGGGGTGACGGTTGTTAAAATTGTACGAATCTACAAGCACGGAAGTTCAGCTCAGACTAAAAATTTCTCTTCCCCTCCATGCCCACTGGTGATAATAGACACAGTGCATGATAGGGTCACAAGACACGTGCAGCCAAATTATTACGGTAAATATATTCTACTTGCACTTACAACTGGTAAAATAACATTCTAATAATAACAAAAACGCTGTTTTGGTGATTCATTGATGCTGTCTTCCTGTCTCTTTGTCTGTCTGCCTAGATTTTGTTCATATGCTGTCATTGAGTCACTAAATTCGGGAATGATGTACAAGATATAAAATACATTTAGTAGAAAATTAATACGAGTTTATCATGAGAAATCATTCAACACCAAATCACAGCAAGAAAAATTAAGATGTTTTATTTCTTTTCTTTTTTTTTTTTCCAAATTATGTAGTTAAAAATAAAATGATTTTATGAAACAAAATAGAAATATTTGTACTATTCTCTACATTGCAAATTCGCAGTTTTTATCTTCTACCAGGTGACAGAATAGTTAGTATATAGTAAAGTCGTTGAATGAATGCCCTAGCGGCAGACTTTGTGTTGGATATATCTTTGGACACATCAGTACTTGTAATATCAAGCGGTGTTGTGACATTTTCGTTGCAAGAATTAGTTTAGTTACAGTTATTTTTATATCGACATCAATACATTCATTTCTACAACCATTGTCCACAGTAATTAAATTCCAAGCTATAATATGACTTTTAATTAAAATGACTAATCTTTTTTATCTTCAGTCAACTCGAGATATGACAATGTTATTATATACTCCACGTCGAGATGATATCGAGAAATCAATTAAAATTTCTAACGCGTCATTGGTACAAATATTTTACTAACTTAAAATTGTTTAGTCGACACGTTAAAAAGTGTTAAAATTTATTAAAAACCCACCACAACCACAACACACATACACAATTCACCAAACCATCCCATACTACATAAACATGCAGCTTTCCGTACAATGACACACAGATTAATTAATATACCAATGAACAATGACAACTACACTGAAGAATTAAAAACAATAAAATGTATAGCACAAGACAATGGATTTAACCCTAACATGATAGACACACTAATAAAAAAGGCAAAACAAAAACAGAACAAACCAACACAAACACCACGTGAGAATAAATACATAACATTAACATATTACAATACCAATACTCACAAAATTGCAACTTCATTCAAAAAAACTAAAATACAAGATAGCATACAAAACAAATAACAAAACACAGAAATATCTAAATAATCACATCAAACATTCAAATAAATATAATTCAACTGGGGTTTATAAACTAAAATGCAATAGTTGCACACATTTTTACATAGGACAGACACGAAGATCCTTTCACACAAGATATAATGAACATATTAAAGCTATAACCAAACCTTACATCACATCAAATTATGCAGACCACATTATCAACAATAATCATGACTACAATAATATAGAAACAGATATGGAAATTCTACACATCACACCAAAAATTCCACAGTTAAACATCTTAGAACAATACGAAATATATAAACATACAATAGCATACCCACTACATACATTTAATACACAATTACAGTCCAATATCCACACATTGTTCGATATCATGATATATAACACACAAACAACCGCCATGAGAGCAACACACCCCCACCCCTACAACTGACGAATGCAAATGGCAGAATTCAAGATCAACAGTAGTTCGTGGGACACTGATGAAGACACAACACCGCGTCGAAACGGGCCGTCTGCCCAAGGTATATAAAAAAAAGGTAAAAGGTAAAGGTATCCCCCTAATATACCATGAAGGCACTTGGGGGGCATGGAGGTAGAGCCCCATGCTTTCCGTGACCTCGGCACTAGAATGAGGTGGTGTGGTCGGCACCACGCTCTGACCGCCTTTTACCCCCGGGAAAGACCCGGTACTCAATTTTATAGAAGGCTGAGTGAACCTCGGGGCCGTTCTGAAAGTGTGGCAACGAGAAAAAAATCCTGTAACCACCTGGGATCGAACCCCGGACCTTCCAGTCCGTAGCCAGCTGCTCTACCAGCCCAAGGTATATAACCTTTTTTTAATAAATTTTAACACTTTTAACGTGAACTAGAATGAATGAAATATTTTACCGATCCTTATGACTAGAGCCGCATCTGAGAATGCCTAATCAACAAACTCTTATCTTATCTCTTCAAAGAAAAGCGCCTGTCTTGACATCGCCTACCTATCAATTGAACATTGGAACTACAAAATAAGGACACTTTTCTTTGAAGGTTTGTGGTTGACTAATCGTAAACCACCTTCAACTTGATGAAAGAGAGATGGAACGGAGAAAAATTCTCTCCGGCGCCGGGATTTGAACCCGGGTTTTCAGCTCTACGTGCTGACGCTTTATCCACTAAGCCACGCCGGATACAATCCCGACGCCGTTTAGAATCGTCTCAGATTAAGCTCCATCTCTTGGGTTCCCTCTAGTGGCCGCCCTCTGCACTACGTCATAGATGTCTATGAACGCAGGACCGAAGTCCATACATGTGTTGAGGTGCACTCAGATGAGTGACTGTTTGGCCGGGATCCGACGGTATGGGCGCCGTCTTTTAAATCACAAAGTGATTTATTACGCATATCATATATATATATATTTTTTATTATTTTTTTGATGTACCGAAGTACATATGATATTTCCACGCAGATATTCTGCGTCATCACATGATGAAAGAGAGATGGAACGGAGAAAAATTCTCTCCGGCGCCGGGATTTGAACCCGGGTTTTCAGCTCTACGTGCTGACGCTTTATCCACTAAGCCACGCCGAATTTTTCTCCGTTCCATCTCTCTTTCATCATGTGATGACGCAGAATATCTGCGTGGAAATATCATATGTACTTCGGTACATCAAAAAAATATATACACCTTCAACTTACTATTACACCAGCTTCTGTTGTGTACATGTGGAAGTGTATTGAACTCATATCGCAGAAGCAACCTTATCAACCTGAACAAGCGTTTTCTTCTCAGTATTGTGAAACATGGCAGATTGCTATTGACTGTTAGATAAACAGACATCACCCTACAGCGGCTCCATTGTTCTGCACGTGTGATGATTCTCCGGTCTGTCGGTAGTCGTCAAGCGAGTAACAATGCTCTTCAGCCCCTGTGATTAGTTCCCGGTGGCTCGCAGGCATAAATCAACACGCTCAGAACAAAGCGCTAGTAGGCCCAACTGCTTATTACATTGTGCTCTGCTAACAAGGTTTTTGGTTTGTGTGCGTTCGGTTCTGTACGTTTTATTAGCGTAATCATAACTATGTCTCCACCCTAATGCGAAAATTATCCCGTCTTTCCAAATGAATACTGCGAGTTCTCGTATTAGACATTCCTATTTGAGTGTTGTCAGGCTAAGCAATTCAGCTGGTCTTTGCTTCTGTTCTCCTGTCTTTTAGTGTTTTGACCTCTTGGCTTGTTTGGGAGGGGGCCTTTCTTTTTTTCTTTTCTGTTGGTTGATGCTGTAGCACGAATTTATGCACAGGGATTCATAATTAACGTCCGTAGTATGAGGAGGTGGTCCTTCATATTGCTGCGGTAAGAACAAATTCTTCAGATCAGATTTCTAATGTTTGCAGAATTATCGAAGTTCTTTTATCTCTGAAAACAGCATGTCACTGAAGCGACTTTCAAATCACTTGAGGTAAACAAGACATAGCTCAATTATTTATTTATTTATTTCTATAACAGGGCAAAGCCCCAATTACAATAGACAGTACAGATTTGTTAAAAAAATATGTTTCAGTTATGGGTACAGTTTCATTTAATAATACTTACTTACTGGCTTTTAAGGAACCCGGAGGTTCATTGCCGCCCTCACATAAGCCCGCCATCGGTCCCTATCCTGAGCAAGATTAATCCAGTCTCTACCATCATATCCTACCTCCCTCAAATCCATTTTAATATTATCTTCCCATCTACGTCTCGGCCTCCCCAAAGGTCTTTTTCCCTCCGGCCTCCCAACTAACACTCTATATGCATTTCTGGATTCGCCCATACGTGCTACATGTCCTGCCCATTTCAAACGTCTGGATTTTATGTTCCTAATTATGTCAGGTGAAGTATACAATGCGTGCAGCTCTGCGTTGTGTAACTTTCTCCATTCTCCTGTAACTTCATCCCTCTTAGCCCCAAATATTTTCCTAAGAACCTTATTCTCAAACACTCTTAACCTATGTTCCTCTCTCACAGTGAGAGTCCAAGTTTCACAACCATACAGAAGAACCGGTAATATAACTGTTTTATAAATTCTAACTTTCAGACTTTTTGACAGAAGACTAGATGACAAAAGCTTCTCAACCGAATAATAACACGCATTTCCCATATTTATTCTGCGTTTAATTTCCTCCCGAGTGTCATTTAGATTTGTAACTGTTGCTCCAAGATATTTGAATTTTTCCACCTCTTCGAAGGATAAATCTCCAATTTTTATAGTTCCATTTCGTACAATATTCTGGTCACGAGACATAATCATATACTTAGTCTTTTCGGGATTTACTTCCAACCCTATCGCTCTACTTGCTTCAACAAGAATTTCCGCGTTTTCCCTAATTGTTTGTGCATTTTCTCCTTACATAATCACGTCATCCGCTCATTTAATAATAATAATAATAATAATAATAATAATAATAATAATAATAATAATAATAATAATAATAGCATCTAGTAGGTGATTTAAAATCGATCTTATTAGATTTTAAATTATGATAATGGTCGACATATAGATATATTTTGTCATTACATTGCAAACTTGAAATGAATTGCTGAGAGATGTTGATGAAGTTGTCGAGTCCCCCGCCTTTAATTCCGAATGTGACGTCACACAGGAGCAATTCCACAGAAATGATGAATGTAGAGGTTACCGGGTGAAACCCGAAGCGCACTCTCATGCATTGTAAACAGAACAAAGGCCGGTCTGGGCGACTCTGATTACAGTTCGTGGATAACAATTTTCAAATATGCAAATTCCTTCATTTTCGTGAGTAGTACCGCAAATTTCTCGATAAATGGCGGGTTATATCACGTATGAGGCAGGCACTCGGTGCAGGTGCCCTGTGGTGAGATTTAACCCTTTTTATGCAGAGTTGGTTAGCGGTAAATGAAGGAGTATACGGTTTGGAATGCGCTCGCTTTTCAGGCCAATGCTTTTTTTTTTCTTCTGAGGAAAGTATTACCCTTCGGCCGTTCTCTTGAAGACTTAGATTGTCTTCCGCTCCGATCTGCCGCCAACGACAGGTGACCGCGACCCCTGCTGTACGTGGTGACTGCCACGAGCTTATTGTCTTGACCCAAAACTCAATACTACGAACTGATCTGAACAACGTCAGCTTAAACCTATGAAACCGTAGTTTCGTTGTTCCGTCGATCATATCAAGCGTAAACTTACAAAATTATTAGAGCCGGAATTATATGCAGAATGCACATTTTCCTAGGCGATCAATTATTGCACAATAATTTAGTTTCTTTCGAAATATTGGACGATGAAGTCTCTGCTCTTCTCAAAGAATTCAACTTCTTCGTTAGATCCTCCCTTGTAGTTGTGGGGTATCTGTCTTTATACCGGGACATCATTTTATTTTTACTTGCATTTTTATTGTACCTGCATTTCTGAATGTACTTCACTCTCACCCCTTCACTAATGTCCTTGTTCCCGTCAGACACACATACTTACGGCCGCTGTTGCATTCGAAGTCTTCAAGCAGTGAAGTAAACACTGCAGTGTATAGTGTGTTTCAGAAATATGGTTGCGTTTTCAATAGAAGAAAGAACCTATATTAATAATGTGGTACTAAAAAATTATATTCAAGAAACGATAAATTCAATTTCAGAGAATATGCTTCAAAATGTTTTTAATAATATGCGTAAAGAATTGAAGCCTGCATTTTAATGAACGGCAACCATTTTCAGCAACTTGTTTAAAAATTCAGATTAGCTTATTTTGAATTGAGGTGGCTAGAAGCAAAGGAATGCTAGTGACATTTGTAATAACATGAGTTAAGTGCATCCAGTGTAAACTAAAGTACCTAAAATTTTAGTGGCAAAGGGATATTTTAATCGCATCACACATTAAAATGTAAATAAAAATTTCACCGATTTTACGAAAGCTTAAATATTTAAACCCCATTTTCTCAAAAGTAACTTAAGTGCACTTACAGCCCTTTACTTATGACCCCCTCAATTTAAATGCACTCTCTATATTGTATGTTAACACCAATAATTAATATGCTAAATAAAGTAGACATTACGTAACGAACATAGCCGCCTGAAAAGTTGAGTTTTTGACAAAAAATGTTACTACTCTACTGTATTTTGATAAATTCCGTAAAAGTGATGCTCAAACTGAAAATCGAAATATCGTATTTCCCTACAACTTAAATGGTTACACTACTTTTCTCTCCTCCTATACCTAGTAAAATGATTTGTTTACATATTGCACTAGTAACACCAAACTCCTGTAATGGAAGGGGGCAACAGTGTTTCCGAGTATAGCCAGGTTCATGTTAAAAATGTTGGTAAAAATAAAGTGATGTCCCTGTATATGTTGAGCAAAAGCTCGTACATCTTATTTTTCTTCTGTGTATTTTTATATTCATTCGACTTGACATTCCACAAACCTGGTAGCTTAATGTTTTGTAAAGTTTTGTGCATTCAGTAATAATCGCAGCCATTTCGTATTAATAAGAAAAAGATCACTATGTGGAAATAGAAACAAAGAACTAAACTAACAGATACGGATAAAAAACAACTTTGAAATAAAGAACGAAGACAGCGCTCTGTGATAGGTGAGCGATTGTACTACACGGCTTCTCGTAAACAAATGACGACATATTGCGCAATGCTACCTACAGACGGCGAAATATTTTTCAGATTGCACAATATATTTTAAAAAGTTTTGATACATTCAATAGTGCGCATCCTTCCAGTCTAACTTCCACACGCTCGATATTAAAATATATTTTTCAATAATATTGATTGTCTTGTGACTGCTTGAAGGATAATTTTAAAGTGGTCCTGTATTTCTTTTGGCAATTATCGTACATTAGACAACAATTGTACATATCATATTTAATTTTTCACATAAGTACATATATAGGTAGAATATTTTGTTTTAATAAAGTAGGAGTAGAAATTTCCATACTGACAGGAACCAAATATGAATTAAAGGGACCCTATGACACGACCGTCGGTCTGGGTAGCGCAGTCAGTAAGTTGCTGGCCTTCTATGCCCAAGGTTGCGGGTTTGATCCCGGCCCCGTTCGATGGCATGTAAAAGAACTCCTGCGGGACAAAATTCCGGCACACCGGCGATGTTGATATAGCCTCGGCAGTTGCCAGCGTCGTTAAATAAACCATAATTAAAAAAATAAATTTTGGCACGACTAAATATGTTATGATATATAATTATGGAGTACCCATAATAAAATATGCTAGTGCCGGATTTGTCGTATTAATGAAGTGATGTTAGAAAATGGAAAATTAAATTTCAATAAAATTTTAAATCTGAATACAGATTTTACGTATTTGGGCGTTAAAATTAATAAAATCACTGGGCAAGAAATTTATTAATCACAGAATACAAAAAGTAAGATCGTCTATATCAATGTTAAATCATAATAAAGGACACAAAAATTCAAATTTATAAATTCAAAATTAGAAATAGCACAATATACGGATTAGAAACTGGATAGGTAATTAAATCACAACATTAGAGTCAACTTACTATCAACAAAAATGAACTATTTTATACATTCTTGGTTATAAGACGAACATAGGTCCACGGTTAACATGCCCTATCGTGAAACGAGCGGTCCCGGGTTCAAATCCTGGTTGGGATAAGTTACCTAGTTGGGATTTTCCCGGGCTTTTCCCTCAACCCATTAAGAGCAAATGCTGGGTAACTTTCGGCGCTGGACCCTGGAGTCATTTCGCTGGCATTATCACCTTCATATCATTCAGACGCTAGATAATCACAGCAATTGATAAAGCATCGTAAAAAAAGACGAACACCAGAGCAGAGATTACCCAGGAACACTTTAGAATGTGGTTTCCACCTCGAGAAAGAAAGAGGTCGACATATGTTCATATGGTTGCATGAGGTTAGGAAGGGTTGGAATAAATGGATTGGGAAGAAGGCTGGGTTGGGGGGTTAAGTGCCATATTTTGATACAGAAAGATGCGTGTCCATTGTTAATCTGTATTTGTATATAATTTATAGTCCTTTCCGTAAAGTAAATAAAGTCATAAATATTTTATAATGTTATAATTGCAGTAGATGAAATAAAATTGTCATTCATAGAATCTGTACCAGAGGTGATATAAATTGGTTCTTAAAGACAAAATCGTTGAACAGGTTAATATACTTAATTTATTAAATTGGTATATGCAGCATACCATACAGATGGCATTGGTATAAAAGAAAAATTAGGAAACTTCAGTTAAATATGCGGGAACATGAAGAGAACTTTAGAACATAAAACGAGACCAGATATAAAAGTAAAATTTCATTTAAAACTGTGACCGTAACGAGCTGCCTCTATGCAAGTGAAATATTGAAATTGAAAGAGAAGGATAGATGTAGAATACACTCAGCTGAAATGGGCTTTTTGTGATCAGTAATTTGAGTTGCCCTACCAGGAGAGATCGACTTAGAAAATAATGATGATGTAAGAAAACAAATATCTGGAGTTTAGGAGTTTAGATAATAGAATATTTAAACTCTGTAGCCAATAATAATAATAATAATAATAATAATAATAATAATAATAATAATAATAATAATAATAATAATAAATGTACAGTGAAACCTCTCATTTATGGACATCGAAGGGACGTAACAATCTGTCCGCATTTGGGAGGTGTCCTTTATTGGGAGGGAGGCTCCTCAATCTAACAGTAAATTTATAATATGCATTATGTATCCCTTCACGCTTAAATGAAATGTATTAGGCCTACTGTAGTTTAATTTTAAATTCAGTATACAGTACTACAGTAAATTCTTTGCAACTTTGAACTACAGTAGATAAGACCGAAAAAGAAAAATACAGTGCTGTGCCATGCAATTTTATTCTAGGTCTGCAGTTAATTTACAGTTTTCAAATTAACCTTTACGTTCAGGTGCCATGTCTCTCGAAACAGAACAACTGATTGAAGTGAAGAGAATAATCCTACTAACCCTATCATGTGTCGAATACAATTTCACGATCGCGGAAACCTTGGACTCATCACACAGGTTAAATTTTATGACTTTGTTTATCCACCCGCTTCCAGCTAACAAGGAGTAGCCGGCTGGGCTAGTGGTAGCCTACGAGACCCTTATTGTCTTCTTTCATGTTAAGAAATTTCTATACAGTTCTCAAAACTAAATTTTCCAGTTTTGTAAGACATTAGGTCGTGAAATCCAAGTTCTGTCCGCAGTCAGAAGGTAAAGCAAGGTTTAGGACTGTGAAACAGCTGTCCGTGTCCGTGTCTGAGAGTGTCCGTAAACGAGAGTTAAATTTATCATCATTTCTATATTATTTCAGTTGGGACATAAAAATCTGTCCGTATATGAGGAGTGTCCGTATCTTGGAGGTGTCCGTAAGGAGAGGTTTCACTGTATTTATTATTTATTTATTTAATTATTTATTTATTCTGGTGTATTTGAGACCATCAGACCTTCTCTTCCACAACACCAGGAATACAAATATAATAATAGAAATAAACAGAAAAAATAATACACTATATACAAAGTAAAGCTACACAAGAAATAAAGAGAGAGAGAGAGAAAGAGAGAGGGAGAAAAAGACTATAAACAAAGTAAAGCCACACAAAAATATACACAGGTTGCAGTCACACAAACTTTAAATGAGTGATTAAGTATCATAATTAATTGTATCCTAACTAATTAACTAACATAAACAAGAAACTTGCAATTTTAATCTAAATTAAAAAAGAAAAAGAAAAAACACAAATCAATACTTCTAGCAATACCTAAAAACATTAACTAAGACAAAATTTTCCAATTTAATTTTGAATTGTGATAAAGTCCGGCAGTCCCTGACGTCATTAGGTAACGAATTCCAGAGGCGAGGTATTTCTACAGTATAGGAAGATGAGTACAAAGACGTTCTGGTGGTGTTCAGGACATAAAGCCTTCTCTTCCGCTCCATCACAAATATGTATACATACAACATTTAAGGACAGCAAGGAAGAAACGTATAACGTTAATAACACAAAACAATAACGTATCGATAGCTATAGATTTCCCAAACAAGCATTTAATTACACCCCATGACGATGATGATGATGATGATGATGATGATGATGGACGAATGAGATTGAGTTGGTGTAAGAAATCGAAGTAGTGAAAATACTTTCGTCAAAATGCGTTGCACCATACGTACGAGTGCATGGCAACATTGTATAAAATCCCATCTCTTGAGAGACCATCGGGTACTCAGAGGTTGGCTGTTCTGTTTACACACAGTTAATTACATAGCTGGCCGAAACTTAGTTTGTTCGCAATTGGTGCATTGTACAGAGGTGTGAAAATTATTAGAATAATCTTAATTTTAAAGGTTTTTTTAATAGTTCCTTCACAAATATTAATTGAATTGATGAATATTGGTATATATTACTATACTGATGTAGGATATATTTACTACTAACAATGCCGGAAAGCATTGTTGTACATTGGTATTTTTCTTATTTTACATTTGTTATGGGAATTCAGAAATTATTATATTATGTTGGCGGAATTGGAAACATCAAAAATTTAATGCACAAAACAGATGTATACGTTCATTTGAACCTTCACAACAATGTAAACGCAAAGAACAATTTGTTTAAAGCATTTCTTAATTAATTTTTTTTTATGTTTCCAATTCCGCCAACATAATATAATAATTTCTGAATTCCCATAACAATTGTAAAATAAGAAAAATACTAATGTACAACAATACTTTCCGGCATTGTTAGTAGTAAATATATCCTACATCAGTATAGTAATATTATATACCAATATTCATCAATTCAATCAATATTTGTGAAGGAACTATTAAAAACCTTTAAAATTAAGATTATTCTAATAATTTTCACACCTCTGTATTTAAAAATAAACAAATAAAATAATGTAAAACTCATTCTTAACTGATACCCCGAATAACTGTCATAATCTAAACGAAGTAGCCTGTTTTTTTTCCTTCTAATTGGCCATACATTAAAATATTTAATGCAAATAACATTTTACTGCTTCTGTCTCTAAATTAATTTGACGTAAACTCGAGGACTACAATTACAGAAAGGCACTTCTGTGCACATGGCCTGCAGCAACGTTAATTTGATATTCATAAATTATGCACAGACGGACCTTTGAACTGGTGTTTAATTCAGTATCGTGTACTCCACCTCACCACACGAGCTATTTCGGAATCTGCCTTACTTTCCTTGCTGTTGCACTGGCTAGTAGCTTGAATGGGCTGCCAGGAGGTCAGCACTTTAAAATTACTCGTTTCCGGCCCTCAGGGGGTCACCACAGAATGTTTGGCAATAAGGCCATCGAGTATGATCAACGAGTCTGGTTTGTTAATGTCTGCTGCTACTTTTTACACGATCTGTTGTGTGTCTTCCAGAGGTGCTTAACCGAACGTCTTCCGAGCACTGTGGCATTGTTAGTAATAGATTATTACTATTTCTGAACTTTTAAAATAGAAGCTTCCTTCACACTATTTAAGTTTACGCGCTGGCATTGAAAAGTTTTCTCATTAGGCCTACCACTACGACTTAAAAGATATTTCTTACTTCATGGCAGAAAAAAATTAAATATTTATATTCTAATTTCATACTACACTGTTCTCTCTGACAGGATTTTTTCTCGTTGCCAAACTTTCAGAACGGCCCCGAGGTTCACTCAGCCTCCTATAAAATTGAGTACCGGGTCTTTCCCGGGGGTAAAAGGCGGTCAGAGCGTGGTGCCGACCACACCACCTTATTCTAGTGCCGAGGTCATGGAAAGAATGGGGCTCTACCTCTATGCCCCCCAAATGCCTTCATGGCATGTTACGGGGATACCTTTACCTTTTTACCTTTTTACCTTTTACTGTTCTCTCACAAACAACGTTATCTTACTGTCCTATACTCTCTACTCCATCGCACGCCACTCTGCAGCATAATACTTTACCTATTCTACTCCACTCTACCCTATAATCATAAACGTCGTCCTTGGTGATCTCTCGCGGTTACCATGTTGGTTGTTCGATTCGAAGTTCATGGGTTCAAAATCGGCCAGGTGATGAATTTTTTAATTCCTGGCATTGCATGTAAATTTATAACACTGTCCTTGACCAGACAAAATTTGTCTTTTATTTCTCGGCTCCGTTGAATTTCGACAAGAATAACTTCTGCAGTTGAAAGTGTCATTAAATAAGACACTACTACAAGACGAAGACCGTGGTTATCGAAAGAAAATAAAGAAGGTAATCTTGCGAATTCTAAATGAGGCAGTGGAACAAGTGGACAGCTTCAAATACTTGGGGTGTAGTAACATGAGCTGTTGCCAAATCAAAAGGAGGATAGCAATGGCAAAGGAAGCTTTTAATAGAAAAAGGAGCATCTTCTGCGCACTTCTGGAAAAAGAACTAGAGAAGGGACTGGTGAAGTGCTTTGTGTGGAGTGTGGGGCAGAAACATGGACATTACAATGAAATGAAGAGAAACGTCTAGAAGCATTTCAACATAAAATTCGGTAGCTAACTGATGAAAAACCACATTTAGTTCACCGAAGTGATGTAATTGGTGGCCGAGTGGTTCAGTTGGTGGAGCAGATCAAATGTCCAATTTTGGGCTCACTTACTCTGTGAAGCTCAGACCTCGTAGAGCGCCATGGTGACCACGTGACTACGCCATGAAGGCATAGAGCTCTGCTTCATACCGGGTGATTCATAAGTAACTATAAATATTGTGCAGCAGTAAAAACAAGACTAAAACGCTCTTTAACACTTTTTCTGGAAAGTGTTTCATTTTAGAATTATGTAGCAAAGAGACAATAACAAACTCAATATAAACTAAAAAAATCCCCGCAGAAGTTTACAAAAATTACAATATGCATCATACTTGTTCGAAATGATTTCCCGATCTCATAGACAGAGAAGTGCTCGTCATCTTTGTAACATCACACTTCAACTTTCAGAGCTAAGTTCAATTTATTCGTCGCTGCACTTATGCTGTGTCCGGAATGTCAGTGACGTACACTAATGACTTGAGACGACCCCACAAGTAGAAGTTCAGTGGGTTCATGTCCGGTTGTCTGGCTGGCCAACCAACTCGTCCTTCATTTCACTGCGGAATAATTCTGAAATAAAGCACTTAAAAGTAAATAATTGATTAAATGGCGATCTTACTCGTGTTAATTATGTAAGCATGTGCGGCTTACAGCTGTTTCGGTGCTATTCGACACCATCCTCAGAGCCTACCAGATCTCGGCGCTATCTCAACTTCGCTACCTGTTGTGTGGGTGCGTTCGTGTGATGAAGAGTTGTGTCAAATAGTGTGTGTGTTCTGAAATTGATCTGTGTGTTGAGAATTTGACTGGGGTGTGTTTTAGTGTGTCTGTATATTTCATATTGTTGTAGTGTGTTCAGTTTAGAACAATATGTCCACCCCTGTGGAGTAACGGCCAGCGCGTCTGGCCGCGAAACCAGGTGGCCCGGCAAGTTACCTGGTTGAGGTTTTTTCCGGGGTTTTCCCTCAACCCAATACGAGCAAATGCTGGGTAACTTTCGGTGCTGGACCCCGGACTCATTTCACCGGCATTATCACCTTCATTTCATTCAGACACTAAATAACCTAGATGTTGATACAGCGTCGTGAAATAACCCAATAAAATAAAAAAATTGAACAATATGAAATATACAGACACACTAAAACACACCCCATTCAAATTTTCAACACACAGATCAATTTCAGAACACACACACTCTTCATCACACGAACGCACCCACACAACAGGCAGCGACACAACAGGTAGCGAAGTTGAGATAGCGCCGAGATCTAGAAGGCTCTGAGGATGGTGTCAAGTAGCACCGAAACAGCTGTAAGCAGCACATGCTTAGATAATTAACACGAGTAAGATCGCCATTTAATCAATTATTTATATTCAAGTGTTAAAAATAGTGTACATGGATTACCACTTAAAAGTGTCTTGGGGCGTTTTAGTCTTGTTTCCACTGCCTGTATTGTGCGAACATGAGGACTTGCAGAGCTGATCATTAAGTATTTAGATGTATAACACATACATAAACACACACACACACCTACCCATGCAATGCATATTGCAAGGTTTCGCTGAATTACTGAGTTCTTTGTAACCTGTAAACTTTGAGATACTTCGTACTTATGTGCAGTGTGTGTGGTAGGGCGACAGAGAGAATGTGAATAGGCCTACATCGTGCATTGATTGAATATGCGTGCTTGAGGACATGACGTGCTGAAATAATTTGATCTTGTACAGTGGCGGCTCGTGATAAAATATTATGTGTGTTCACAATTTTGTGGTTCAAAAATCGAACAGAATTTGAAATTGTACGTTTAGTCTAATATGAAATGTCATGATTCCAATGTTTCACTATCGAAAAAAACCGTATATAAATTCAAAACGACATATAATAATAATAATAATAATAATAATAATAATAATAATAATAAGAGTAATAATAATGAAACTCAGTCTTTCTATTTCCAATTTTTTCTGGTAAGCCAGTTTACCCAGTTCTTTACTGTTCCAAATTTCATTGAACAGAGTTCATCGTTTACGTTTGTTAATAATGAATACATACCACAGTCCCGTTATTTACAATCGCGTGTGTTCAGTAATATATTTTGATTCACAACACACTGATACACTACAGCCTATACCAGTACTGTAATCCCATTCGCATAGATTGATTACTATAAATACATGCCAGTAAATATTATTCTTAAATATTATACACTGCCATACAGATACTTAAATTCACACCACCACCACAGTCAGCCAGCACGTGTTTGAAAGCCAAACTATGCTATTATGCCGACACTGAAGTATAGTAATTCACAAACTACACTCTCGTAGCAGCACTGTACACACATCTATGTAAAGTAAACGTTCCTACAGTCAGATGCTGACATCTACAGGCTTTTAAATTTCCTCCTCGAGATATAGCACGTGAACGATAGGCATCGATGCACCTGACATCTGTAGGATAGATACTCATCATGTTCACTTAACGCTTTGTGCTCTTGACGAGTCATAAGCGGCCAGCTAAAGACAATTTTCTCCCGCGCATGCGTGAAATTCCTGTAACCATCTCGAAAAGAGCACGGCTTGTGCGTGAACGGATGTTGCCAAGTTTACATAAGACGTTTATGCAAGATGCGGGAAGTTTAAAATACTCGATTCTGATATACATCCCCACTACGCCAATACGGTATCAACTAATAAAACTAGTCGTGCATTAATGGAAACAAGGTGTTCACGTGCTCTTGTGCTCTTATTGACGCACCGCCACTGATCTTGTATGAAAAATGATTTGATGTTGAAGATGACCCGTGTGCCAGCATTCCTTCTATTTTGCCGTCTTCCTGTATGATCGGAATAGCCGCAAGCACGGAGAAATATTAGACGAATAATTACAGTTTTCTCTCCCTTTTTTATATTCATTTTCTCTCCTCGTTGATTATCACGTTTGACTTCTTATCCTGCAAATTTGCGTCTCCTGGTAGAAGGTTAATGGCACGCATGCATTGCGAGTAACATTTTCATTAAGGTGATTAGCACTTCGTACTTGTTAGCAGCTAAATACTTAACGACCAGCTCACGCACTTACCGGACTTGCGGCAGCTGATATTGTTATGTATTTTCAGTTTCGTGAGCATGTCAGTATCTTCACATTGCCATTAGCAATATGATAGTCCTAATTAAAGGGGTTTGTTTGTGTCTCATTTAGCGACACTACCAATTTCTGATTGTATTAGTTTATTTTATACTGTCCACACGTGTGAAGTAACGGTTAGGGATCTGACCGCGAAACCAGGTGACCCGGGTTCGAATCCGGTCGGAACGAGTTACCTGGTTGAGGTTTTTTCCGGAGTTTTTCCTCACTCCAATATGAACAAATGCTGGGTGACTGTCGGTGCTGGACCCCGGACTCATTTCACCGGCATTGTCACCTTCATTTCGTTCAGACGCTAAATAACCGGAGATGTTGATACAGCGTCGTAAAATAATCCATTAAAAATATTTTATACTGACATTTCGAGTTTCAGGCTTATATTTCTGTTTTTAGTGATATTCAATTGCAGCTTTACCTGTACTGACATTTTGAACTGCAGATGTGTGTTAAGATTTCTTTTAGTGCACACACTCAATTCTAAGAATGTGTTAATGTCTAAGAAAATACATTTTCAACTCCAACGGACTGTTATTGTTCCAGTGACATTCCAATTAATTGCAGTGACTGGTAATTTTTCTACAGTGACACAATTGCAGATGTGTATTAGAATAGTATTAATTTTAGGGACACATTCAGCATTGTAAGGATATGTTAAAATGACACTTACAATTCTGCAGTGCTCGGGAAAAGTGACACAAGTCAGTTTCCACAAACCTTTTTGATAATTTATTGACAACTTACGGAACATCTGCTCACTTGGAAAAAAAAATACATAAGTATTTCTCCCATTACAAAAATTCATACAGAAAAAAAAATCAAATCGACATAAACCAGTGTAAGTTGTCAATAAATTATCAAAAAAGGTTTGTGGAAACTGACTTGTGTCAGTTTTCCCAAGCACCGCAGAGTTGCAGCGGTGTGTTTATGTTTTAGTGACATTTCAGTCACAATGATTGTTAATATTTGTTATAGTGAGATAGGGACGTTGGAGGACGACTGACACTCTCACACGCAAAGAGGTGTATTGAAAATTAATGATAAAGTTTACGATCTCGAATACTGTGAAAAGAATTGTGACAAACCAGAGTTTTGGACTGAAATGGAGCAAAGTCAGCTAAATCAATGTAGGCTACACTTTGTCTGAAGTTTGATAAAGCATACATTAATCTCTAGAAGTACGATGACATGTCCTATTAAAATTTTTAGTAAACTTGCTAGTTAAGGCTAAGTTTATAATCTGACTTTACTTATGTTGATCTACTCCAGTGATGTCAAAGCAAGCGCATTTTTCTGACCTTGATGTCATGTGCGGGCAGCAAGCGCTAAGTATGGAAAGAGGAAGGGTTGTGTATATGAATAAGCAACCTGTTGGATTAAGAAAATAGTAGTGCACAAACTTCAAACGGAACGTGAAGTTTATGTCGTTATTTTTATATGGCTTCTTTCTGTTTAATATTATCTATATTGTCTGTAAAACAAAAGTACTAACACTGATTTCTTAATATTGCACTTGTGTTTTAAATCTTAATAACATAATAGAGAGTTGAGAAGGAATATTCACTTACATTCCATAGTAGTATAATATTATACTGTATTAAGTGGATGAAACACATCATTCATAAAGAAAGTGAGATTCCAAAGAAAGAGATTGAGTATGACATGATAAGTTGGAATTTATATTGATGATGGTATCTTTAGCCTTACAAAAGTAATCAATAAACTAATCAAAACAATATTACAGTACAAAGCAAAGTTACCTAGGTGCTGTATATGTTTTAAGTGTAATTAATATTCCATAACAAAACTCTTATCGCATTATGCTTTTAAGGTGATATTTGTGAGCAACTTCCTATCATCAGAATATTAAATTATTTTCTCGAAATCTGCTGAAGCTATAGAGCTGGCATTTTTACAACGCATTGGCACGTATCTTTTGCTTATGATGTAACAGTAGTTGCTTTGTTAATTCATTTCCTTACAAACAATTTCCAAGCTAATATTTTCAAAATTGTCAATACACTATCTTCAGTAATACGTATATACGGTATATTAGATTTACGAAAACATTCTGTAAGGCTACTAAATAAATAGGCCTATACCTGAAAATTTCACTTTTCTATACGAAAAGTTGAGAAAATATTTCTTTTGAATAAAAAAAAAAATTGTGAAAAATGAGCATTAAAATTAAAACTTACATTCTTATAATGCACTTATACTTCTCAGGCAAATCTAAAAATTAACATGGATACAGTTTTAATAAGTTCTCTTCCCTTTATCTATTGAATCAGTGCTGGCCATCCCTGAATATAGCTCGACCAAGCGGCATATACCAGCTCTTTCGTGTGTCTCTTTCCTTTCCTCTGTAAAGCGCTCAGGCTCTCCTGGGCTGTAAAGCGCGCGCTTGCTCCTGTGGGCATCAATTGACATGCCTGATCTACTCCATCACGTCTTGTAATTTTTGGACGGCGGCGTCTTCCGAACACTCTGCATACATGTGTGCTAGTCAGCATGCAGGCTGCTTAGGGTGAACTAGCTCACCAATCGAGAAGATCCATAGCTATCCAATTATAGTTATAGACAACAGTGTTAAATTGCTGTTTCAACTGAGAGGTCATATAACCGCGTCTGTGGATCAGATATAGCGCAATTTTCTTTCATCCAGATGACCCAGGATCGACCTCTGGCCAGGTCGTGGTACAAAACGGTCATTGTAGGGTTACTCTCGTTTCCCTCTATCATTCCACCGCCCTAGGGGTCACCAGATACTCGTTTGTGGGTGGGATATGCAGCGATCAGGGCTGAAGCGAAATTGCCCACCTTTCAGCATCGGATTCATAGTGCCACTCAGGCCACCTGTCGGACTTGGGCGATCATCACATGCAAGGGGTGCATGTAGGCCTGACTTTGGCTCCTGGAAAAGATAAGCCAAGAGGGTATCAGTTTATCTCAGTCCAATTCAGTCACTGTAGTTGCTCGGCTGAACAGTTGTGCTTAATTATTGTATTTTCAAATGCACGGGCGTTCTGAGTTTGTTTCTTCTATAAGGAGAATAATATATTGCACTATAGAAATCCATGAATGCCTTGTAACAGTTATAACTTTGGTCGGCGGGAAAACGCACGTATAAGTAAAAAAGTCGATTTTTCTGTTGCAACTAATCACATACTAAGTCCCGCGCCGTGGCGTCGCGGTCTAAGGCATCCTGCCGAAAACTCGCGTTACGGAATGCGCGCTGGTTCGAGTCCTCGTGGGGGAAGAAATTTTCTCATGAAATTTCGGCCAGTGTATGGGACCGGTGCCCACCCAGCATCGTGATGCACTTGGGGAGCTACGATAGGTAGCGAAATCCGGTTGCGAATACCAGCTATAACGCCTGGGGAGATCATCGTGCTAACCACACGATACCTCCATTCTGGTTGGATGATCGTCCACCTCTACTTCGACATGTGGGCGTGAGGCCAGCAGCCGGCTGGTCAGTCTAGGCCCTTCAAGGGCTGTAGCGCCACGGATTATTATTATTAATCACATACTAAGTCTAGTATTTTTTCTTTAAATTTGAAATAATAAAATTTCTTGTATTTTAAATTGAAAGGGGTCTTACTTTAACCAACATAGATGAATTTCATTATTATACTTATATTCAGTTAAGAATAAATTAAAAAGAAAGTCTCTTCTGAGAAATTAATTTTTTTGACTTATGTGCCTTTTCACGCCAACCAAAGACAGTAGTAGTAGTAATAATAATAATAATAATAATAATAATAATAATAATAATAATAATAATAATAATACTTACTTACTGGCTTTTAAGGAACCCGGAGGTTCATTGCCGCCCTCACATAAGCCCGCCATTGGTCCCTATCCTGAGCAAAATTAATCCATTCTCTATCATCATATCTCATCTCCCTCAAATCCATTTTAATATTATCTTCCCATCTACGTCTCGGCCTCCCCAAAGGTCTTTCCCTCCGGCCTCCCAACTAACACTATATGCATTTCTGTATTCGCCCATACGTGCTATATGCCCTGCCCATCTCAAACGTCTGGATTTAATGTTCCTAATTATGTCAGGTGAAGAATACAATGCGTGCAGTTCTGTGTTGTGTAACTTTCTCCATTCTCCTGTAACTTCATCCCTCTTAGCCCCAAATATTTTCCTAAGAACCTTATTCTCAAACACCCGTAGTCTCTGTTCCTCTCTCAAAGTGAGAGTCCACGTTTCACAACCATACAGAACAACCGGTAATATAACTGTTTTATAAATTCTAACTTTCAGATTTTTTGACAGCAGACTGGATAATAAAAGCTTCTCAACCTAATAATAACAGGCATTTCCCATATTTATTCTGCGTTTAATTTCCTCCCGAGTGTCATTTATATTTGTTACTGTTGCTCCCAGATATTTGAGCTTCTCCACCTCTTCAAAAGATAAATTTCCAATTTTTATATTTCCATTTCGTACAATATAATAATAATAATAATAATAATAATAATAATAATAATAATAATAATAATAATAATAATAATAATATAATAGTTTCAGTATTCATGTTTAATGTCAGGCGTTATAATCTTAGGTGAAGGCTGCAGAGCATTTCCTGTATGTATTACAGAAGTTGCTACCAGAAATAATATGGAGAAGATGTAACAATTTAGAATGTCACATGTATAAATTTAATTTAATTAAGGAATATAATACAGGGTTAGAGGAGTGCCTTTCGCTGTTTTTGCAGGCATAGTTGGGCCATGAGTGGATCTATCCATCGTCTGTAAACGAAAGGAATTTTGTAGCCCTGCAGGTATGACAGAAGGTTAGGACGAAGTTTAGACCGAGAGGTAGGGCAGCAAGGTACCAAAAAACTACAGCGCAATCAGACGGCTTTTGGTGTGAGAGGGCAGGGCGACCTCTTATTTTATTTAGCATACACTGTATACAAAGATGAAAGGGATTTTAGCTCTATGCCACAAAAAAATCTGTCCAATTATATAAATTGTTCGTTTCTCGTGTTACCAACTCGACCTTTACGATTCACAAAAAGACATAAAAAAGCTGCATTGTCTTTCGTTGTCTTGAGGTATTCTCATCGTATAGTGTTCGTTATTTCAGAGCGTCTGAACTTGAAAAATCAGATTTTCTCTTGAACTGATATTAACAATCCACGAAGAAAATTATTATGGCTCATTACGAAAAAAAAAAAAAAATCCCTGTTCAATAGTAATATACGTTACAAGAGCGGTATGTTGACGTTTTCATGTTCGAGGAAAAGATTGAAAAAGCGAAACGTAGTTGAGCTTTTTTAATTTCCGGGAACATGAAAACAAACATACCGCTCGTGTATCGTACATTATTTTGTGCGAAGATCGTTTATTACACACCTGAAAGAGAATTTCTAATTAGTTGCAATGAAATCTCCATCTTGATTTCTGTTCAATGACGGCAACTTTGGAAAACAAATATATCTTCAACATTGTTCCTATAAAATGTTTTCTGTGTTTACTATACTTCAGCAGGCCGTGATATACGTCTGTCTTTTTTTTTCCCCCAGTCTATGATGAGTCTGGAATCTTGTCGATTTTTTCACGGCTTCCTTAATGTTACTTGCATTACAAATGCAGTAACTTTTGTGGTGTTGTAGAGTTTATTTAATTTTGGCAAATATTTAAAAACAATAATTAACAGTACAATTTAGGTGAAATTGCAGTGGTAAGTTTCCAATTTATAATTATTACTATATTGAACGTCTTTAAAAATAATATGTTAAAAGCCTAAAGCAGTAAAATCAATATGACGCTTAAGCGGTAAGAATAGGGAAATTGTTATGTGTGTAACGTTGGGAATACTGAATGTGGTATTTCACACTTACCGCGTATTGGTTTTGTGCGGAAAGCAAGCAAATACGCACGATCTCGCACAAAAATAATTTATTGATGACCTTCAGGTGTCTTTATTTTATTACTTTGGCTTGAATATATGCATATAAGAATACAAAGAAAACATCATCATCGTAATCATCATCATCATCATCATCATCATCATCATCATCATCATCATCATCATCATCAGGTATTACCATTACAATTGGGGACGAAGTTTAAAACAGACTGCATATTTTAACTGCTCAAGTTGTCTTACTCGTATAACTTAATAGCAGGTTTATAATGCAATGTTTCCTGCCTAGGACTCGGCTTGCGTAATGCGCGCTGATTCGAGTCCCCGTCGGGGAAGAAGTTTTCTCATGGAATTTCGGCCAGTGTATGGGACCGATACCCACTTAGCATAGTGATGCACTTAGGGAGCTACGATAGGTATCGAAACCGATTATGGAAGCCTGCTATAACGGCTAGGGGCATCATCGTGCTAACCAGGCGGTACCTCCATTCTGATTGGATGATCGTCTACTTCTGATTCGGTATGTGGGCATGAAACTATCAGAATGCTGGTCGTTCTAGGTCCTTAAGGGGAGGAATAGGTGAAATTACTAAATCTTAGAGTTTTCATTTTTTTTCTCAAAGACCAAGGACACCAGAATAAAATTATGTGACACGTTTCCTTATTAAGATGAAATAAAAGGCACGATTTTTTTCAACGTGATTTTCTTTAATTTTCGACGTGTGGAACCATTTATATATTAATTAATTAATTAATTAATATATAGGATAATGCCAACTTAAAGTTGCTATAACGCAGAAAAACCATATTTTTGTTGCTCTTCTCGTTTCTTAAAATTATTACAACTCTTTGAAATTATTTAATTTCTTGTGTGTATCATATATATATATATATATATATATATATATATATATATATATATATATATATATATATATATCATACCACCTCATTCTAGTGCCGAGGTCATGGAAAGCATGGGGCTCTACCTCCATGTCCCCAAGTGTCTTCATGGCATGTTACGGGGATACCTTTACCTTTATCACATATAGGGGTTACATATATATGCAGATTTTCACTCGTCTAATTTTTAATGTAAATATGTTATAAATTCGATGAAGAAGGCCCCGCTAGGGTGCCATCCCAGAAAATGGACCGACACATTTTCAGGTCAATTTGTCGCGCCTATTTATAAAATACACGTTCATCATTATACGATATATTCCAATGAAGTAAACGGCGATCGACAGAAAAAGGATCAATGTATCCAGCGTGACCTTGAGTTATGGTGAGTGACGTCATCTCGATACGCCGGAGGGGAAGATTTGGGGCACGAATTGGCGGGTCGCTTGACAACCGAGGCGGTGTAACTCGAGAATGCGAAGCGACGGAACGTTTACAGTAGTGTCGAACGATTCGTGACGAACAGGTCAAAATCTCAATTGAACAACAATCAGTATTTGTCAAATTAAATTGGAAAAATTCGCGAGTGAATTTGAGTGAAGAGAGAAAATTCACAATGTTGAGGCATATGCAGTGCATTGGAGCGGCATACAAGAGGGAGACGTATTCACGAGCTGCTTCCCCGCACAGCCTGCTTGCCTGCCATGATTTTAGTTTACTTACAATTTTTATCGCGCATTGTTTTTCCTTGAATGCCACTGTTTTCACCTTCTCAGTACAAATGTAGCCTATAAATTACAACGCCAAGTAGGTCATTTGTTTGCAAGTCGTTGTTAGTAATTCGGACTTCGACGAACAAAGAATTGTGTTTAAAACTAAATAATCAATTTAAAAATGTTTCGAAATTTTCCTGTCTTTCATATTGTAGCTTCGTCAGTGTAAACACTAACGAATTCGAGCCTGAGATTAGAGATTATATTGACCCGTTGGTTTTTATTTGAAGCAATATTAGCTCGAGTCTGACGTAAGGGATATATATATTTTGTCCCTTGGTTCATATTTAAAAACTGTGTCCTTGATATTTCTATACAGTATGCCTACATTTTTTTTTTTTTGCATCTAATGCAATTAGTGTTTGCTTGCATACATTGCTAGTGAATACAGCATTATTAAAAGAAAAAAAACTTTGGTTTCTCATGTTGGTAGGCCTACTTTCGCGGAAATTACGTAAAGCTTCAAAGTGTGACATAACGTTGCCACAAGCACACTTAAATTCCATCGACTTGAGTCGTGATTGACCCCTCAACCACGGGCACAGAAGGCCAGCACTCTACCGACTGCGCCACCCAGGCCGACTTTGTGATATGTTATGGCGGAAAATAAAGTCTGTTTGTGCACAGCTTGTAAATCATCGTAATAAAGTGAAGCCAGTTTATACAAAGCAGCTACCCCGGGGATGTGTACTGCATTGGATCATGACGTAGGTAACAAGAATGGCAATCTGGCATGTACTGTACAAAGGAGTGTGATGGCAAGGAAAGTGATATAGAGTTCACACAAAGCAGCTACCTGGGGATATGCATTGCAATCCGTTCTCCTGTACAAATTACTCATATTTACATTCTCGAACGGAATAGAGTTCATTCCTTCGCCTTGACAGAACATTGATATTTGTCTGCTTTGCTTTGTATTAGAGTGTAGTCGAAGTTTACAGTAAGGAATAATAAATTATATAATGCAAGTTATTAATATAAACTCGTTTATTTGATACAAAAATCGTAAACGTGTTAAGATGTGAAGTTTTGTTGCAAATATTAAAACCTTTTGCATTCCTCTGCAGTAATCGTGTAGTATTGTAATATGTACATTTCGGCAATATACGAGTATAAAGTATTCTACGAGTAAACAGTGTTTTTACTTTTCTAGTTTTAAAATATGTTGGGTGTTTTTGTACGAGACGAGCACGTGGTACTTTTGGATGAAAAGTTTACTTAAGAACATGATTTTTGTAGTAGCATGATGTTAAAAATATCAGGATTTATAGAGAGTAAAGATATTTCTGTTTTTCTACGTACAGAAAAATTATACCAAAGGAGGCACTATTTTATGAAAGTGTAACACTCACTTAAACATAAAAACAAAATAGAAAACTCGGGCAGTACCGGATACTTTTTGCCCGGATATTTTAAGCTAGTTTAACAATAAAAATAAAAGTACAACGGAAAACACTAAAAGAAAGAAAGACTCACTTACGACTTTATTTTTCTAGAATAAGCTCAAAGATTGTCCTAATTATCTCAGTTTGAAACTGCTTTTCTCATGCAATTCAGTTTGATACATCAACTTTAACATTTATTGGTATTTGCTTATGCCGCATAGCCTGCGAGCAAACACCTGACGTATTAATTAGCAATTCATCCTATGAGCTCGTTGCCCACTGAGTTGACAAAGTGGCTGTTGCAAGTGACATCTCAACTATCTTTCCGCCCACCTGGCCAATATTTGTTTTCAACCCAACCTTGAAGAATCATATTTCGTCACGATGGGATACCAATTTCGTAGCATCCCTGTAGAGAAGCTATAAGAATAACTTGTTAAATCATCGGATGGATCACTTAGCTATTCACTACATGACAAATCAAAGTGACAGTAATCTAACACTCAGAAGCGTTCAGCTTTAATTGGTGCGGGAGAAACATATAATCACATTCGTAGACTCGGAGCTCGTCTATACAGAGAAACCATTAAACAAATGAAAGAAAAATGCAAGCCCTAAGTCCCACGCAAAGTATCGCAAGAAATTTCAGGACAGCTGTGATTGGCTGTATTATTCTGGATTCTAACGTAAATTTGAACAAGTTTCTAGACTTACGCAGTTCGTTTATATCTACGTCAATACATTGAAAATTGCTGCATATAGTAGTAGTAGTAGTAGTAGTAGTAGTAGTAGTAGTAGTAGTAGTAGTAGTAGTAGTAGTAGTAGTAATAGTAGTAGTAGTAGTAGTATAGTATTAGCAGTAGTAGTAGTAGTAGTATAGTAGTAGTGTAGTAGTAGTAGTAGGTTTATTTTGCCTGGCAGAGTTAAGGCCATGAGGCCTTCTCTTCCACTCAACCAGGTTTCAATAATATACATGAAATACAAAATTAGATTACAAAACAACACAAAAGAAGATACCTTAGAAATTACATAAAATATAGTAGATAATTACAAATAGTCAAGATCAGTTACATAATATATAAAATAAAGTAGAAAATTACACATAATCAAAATTAGTTACATAACATAAAGGGAATATACACACTCACACACACACACAAACAAACAATGTATAAGACCTAAAATGCTGGAGATAAATTCGACGATTAATTCACTTGAGATATATTATACAGTTAATATACTAATAGGAGAATACATGTGGGTTACAAGACATAAAATGTTGATTAGCAAAGTCGTACTAAATGGCATGCAAATACAAATGATTAATCAAGATAATAAAAAAGAAAAAAAGAAGAAGAGAGAGGAGGAAAAAAATAACACCTTGGTCATTTAAGACTATTTAGAAACTTCCGCAAGAGTCTACTTCTGTTCATTAAAGACATTTCTAAGTAGAGTTTACTTAAAAGATTTTAGACTCCGACTGCTCCTGATTTCCTGTGACTAGGATATACTGAAGTGGGTTTTAGAAGACACATTGCATGCAATTCGTACGCCACTCATATTAGCCTCTGACAATATAACAATATCTACCACATGTCCTTAAACATTTCAGTGCAGCTTTCCGATGCTACCAAGAGAAGTAATTACAAGGAACGAGTTAGCCTTCCTTCTTGTGAAAAGCAGTTCGCTTAAATTTAATTAAATATCACGTTTCCTGCCCTCATTCTTCCATTGCTAGGTGGAATATAATGTCTTAAGGATTATGGTGGAATAAAGAGCTTTAGTGTAGGTTTTATTTCCATTTGCTATTCTATTGTTTTGAAACTCAGTTCTGCAGTGGGTGTAGAGCGCGCCACTCACGCTCATTGCCACGCATGGGGCGGCGCGCACCGGATGTCAAGCGTGCGGCCAGGAAGCGGCACCGCAACACCTCGTGCTGGACACGCATTCCTTCTCAGATATATGCCTTCCGGTCGCTCGAGCCTCTTAGCTCATCTTCCGCCAGAAGATTGCTATTCAAGTTACTTTTACAGCTACATGCACTGGAAGTGACAGTACCGGTACCCATCATTCACCACAAAAATTGCCACCACAACGTCAGTATCTACTGGGAAACTCCTTCAATTTTTTTCAACAGTAATCTCACTAGACGTTTTGATTTATCTAGAGAAAATCAAAACTCGAGTGGGATTTAATTGACTATTACACGATTAGAAGAAAGTATATAAAGATTAGAAGTAACGAAATACTTCAATACAATAAAATATTAATTGACTTACGAAAATACAACTGTCTTCAAATGTATTATTGTACCATCTCAACATTACAAATATTACGCTAGATGCATGCTAGATGGCAGTAGTGAGCAATGCCTTCTCGTCGAGAAGTTCTCGATCTATACACGATGGCAATGTTACTAGTCAAGAAGGCTTTGTTGTTTCAGTTTCATTTTTATTAAAACAGTTGCATTCCACTTCAATTATCCGAATCCCAGTAATCAACGCCATTTGACAGATGATTTTCAATAAATCTTAATATTAAACAATCTCTGATACGTGACTATCCATAATATCATATAGCAGAAGCTATAACATAACCTAACTAATATACACAAGTGTTAGAAAAGTTTTGATTAACGACGATGACAAAAAAAAAATAAACATGAATAATTTAAAAGGAATAATTATTGAATGTACAATTTTCTAATTTTAATGTGGTTGGTGGTTCAATTGATGTTATATTGGACGTGTGCGTAATAGAAGTGGAACTCGTTGATGTAGGCCTACATGGTGTATTCAACTTATTCAGGATTTCCGAATGGTACTCTTCATTTATTTGTAAATCGGATTTCAGAAGATGCATAGGTATGATCAGTGATGTTTATTAATTCTTGTTCTTGAATGCCAATGCGAGTCATATTTGAAACTGCTGTGCATCGACTGGAGTGGTTTGTAATTATATATATATATATATATATATATATATATATATATATATATATATGACATCCAGACCAGCGCAGTTTCAAATGTTGGCAAACAAAGAAACAAATGCTAGGGACGCGATAAAATTAAACAAATGCTAGGGACGCGATAAAATTGTGCGACAAGCAGCCATGATTGGTTGAAATACGTCTTTTCGTACCGTTTTATTGGTCAAAAGTAGTATGACGTAGTAAGAGTGTAATAGTCATTCTAAAATCCTCTTTTTTCTCTCTGTATACCTTTCTCATGTTCATATTTTCGTTTGACCATTCGTTTTCATTTTTTTCCTAATTTCTTTCTCCATCTTCACATTTCATTTATTTTATTCATTCTTTCTCTCTCTTCCTTTTTTCTTTGTTTTTCATCTTTTGCTTTTCCCTTCACTTTTCCTTCCTTCCTTACCATTCTGTCGTCCTTACATTTTGTCTGTAATTTCATGAACATGTTATAAAAATGTAATCTTCAGTGATTATAATATTCCCCGTGTATTTAAATACAGTAAAATATCATTTATATATATTTGTGGGGCCTGAAGAAAAAACGCATAACTGAAATGACATTTAATAACATCTGGAACAGCATGTGACGGCTGTGAGTTAAGTGAATTCAGTAACATTTAGATGAAAATAAATATCAAAGGTCCTTGTCTATTCTTTAAACCTAATGCATAATACAAAAGATTACATTAGGTTCCTTTATTAAAACTTTTGTTATTGATTTTTGCAGATTTCACTACGCGCTGCCATTTCATACGTCGTGATGACTGATGCAAATAATATTTTAATTTGTTACTCTTTTAACTGTCTTTGTCACATTTTATAAGCTGCACATATGTTTCGCAGACTTTTATCTCAAGGCATACTTTTTACGATCTTAATTTTATAGAGGTTTGAATTATTACAAATATTCGCTTGTTTTTAAGCCATTTTTTACTTTGCCTTTTTTGCACTGTTATTTTAATATGTAATTCTCTCACGTCGTGTACCTTATTATATTTCATCATGTTACTTTTCCATCTAAGTTATGTCTTTATGTCAAAAGCTCAATGATACGCAAGCCAGACCTGAAAATGCTATCTTAATGGCGAAAGCGCTAGTCGCATAGGTGTTTTATGTGAGTAACATAATGTAATCTTTTGTATTTATTTATTTATTATTTTGCTAATAATTGTAACATAAAATATTGTGAATTTTATTAGTAACAACAATGTAATTTATTCGTCACAACAATAATTCCTTTCTACAATTCACCTTAAACGCTCTCGTCAACAATTGGATCTTCACTCAACACAGTATTCGTTATAGCACTCCACCGACGACAATGACAATTTACTTGGACTATTACGCACAACAATGAACTGTTAATCTTAACTAATATTTACAAAGCACTATTTACAAATCAGAACTACCAGTTCTCAGTTCACAGTTCTTCTATCTCAGTCACTCGAGTTCACAGTATCTCGAACCACAGACCTTCAGAGACAGTTCACTGTACTCGAACTCGGGTCCCTCCAACTGCGGTCCACTGCACTCGAACTCAGGCCTTCGGCTGCTGACGCACACTCGAGTCGAACTCCGGTACACAAGACTGGCTTCCTTGCTCTGGCTTTCTCACTGACTGAATAACTGAAAAAAAACTGCTGTCGTTCCTTCGCGACCGTAATTTATAACCACAGCGACGTAGCCTCGAAAGTTCCACGCGTCTCTAGAGATGGCACTCCAGAAAAATCCAGAGCCCTCTCCTCTCTACCAGCACCAGATGCGCGCGCACTCTCTCTCCACTCTCTCGCCGCGTTGGCCCTTTCCCCTCTCCGCCGCGCGCCATCCCAAAGTGCTCCGCGCGATCTTCTCTCTTGCGGGACGCTGGTCGTGAGTTCGAATCTCACGTCGCTGTCACAATATAAAATATACAGAGAAACTTTAGCTCGCCCCTGAAAGAGTAGAACTCGTGCTCAGGGGCGGATTCCTGAATTTAAATTAATTATACTGTACAATACAATTATAATTAATAATTATACAATACAATTTGCAATTATAGTATATAAATTTAAATTTACAATTTTTCAATTTTTATAAAATCCATACATAACTTTTTAAATTTAATACTAGAACTATTCGAATTGACAAGATTAGGATATTTAAATATAAATTTGTTATATATTCTTGGGCCTAAATTACTACTATGATTAAATACTGTAACAGTATTGCATTTTGGCTCAAACAATCTTAAAGAATTCATACCTTTTGTTTCATAACTGTGAGAATACAATTCAAATTTATTTCGATTTTTATGTATGAATTGTATTAATACAATATAATAAATTTGTCTTACGTTAAGTACATTAAAGTCTAGAAACAAATTTTGACATGGAAAATCAATGGGTTTATGAAGACATATTTTAATTATTTTCTTTTGTAATAAATAAAGTGGATTAAAATTGGATTTAAATGAGCTACCCCATCCTATAATTCCATACATAATTACCCATTGAAATAAAGTTAAATATATTTTACGTAATAAACTTATTGACAAGTAATTCCTCAATAAAACAAAATAATATACTATTTTACGTAATTTATTACAAAGGTAATTAATGTGTTGGTTCCATTTTAAATGATTATCGAAAATTATGCGTAAATACTTAACTTCAGAGGACTCTTTAATAATCGGACATTTACACTGTATAAGACAACAATCAGAATTATGTAATTTAATACGTTTAAAGAATAGACAGTTATTGAAGGACCTTTGATATTTATTTTCATCTACTTGTTAACTTGTCGGACCAACATGCCTTCCAAAAATTCAGTAAAATTTATTTTCACAAGGGAAATTCATAGCTCCACAATTAGGTCATCTTTGAGTCTATAATACAGTACTAGAATTAGTAACAAATGCCTATTCCTAAAGAATGTAAGATTTGTAGAAAATCTTGGGTGCTTAGAACCGAAGCTGGCTGATATATTACATTTCAAACTCCAAATCAGAAAATTTTACTAATTTGACATGTGACTATTGAATTCAATCTTCCTACACTTCCGCAAAGGCGTATTACCTATGTGCAAGAGAAGTTGCCTAGAAAGTACGGCGATCATTCTGAAGAGTACGTACCGATACGTACGGTAACGCCTCAGGAATGTGAAACACGTACTGAGGTGAGTTTATTCTTTACTGTCGGGATATGGGGAGAGGGTTAAGACGATTTCTTACGTATTTGTTGACATTAACTTCGACGGCCAACATGGACACGGAGCATTTGATTTGTGTTGTGGAATGTTGCGGTACGCAACCGATGATAACAAATACCCTGCGTACGACTTGCCCGCGCAAAACACAGTTCGAAAGAGGTTATGGTAGCACACAGACCGTACAGACCGCCATCTGTTGCTACGACGTTCAAGTTATACCGTACACGTTCTCAAGTTCAGATTGAACGCCTTGAATAATCGGCAACTTCTCTCACATAAAAACTGAAACTCGCTTCAAATCGCTGACTTACAACAGTGACGTCATGACACACTTTGAAATGAACACACAGTATTTTACAAAAATAGAAGTCAGTTATTTTGGATTGCTTGTTCCACAGGAATAAACCATGCCATAATTTGTTCAGTTACCCATGGTGTGTTACTAGATGATTCACTGTTTCTAAAGCAGTAACGATGTCATTAAAGGACACAAGATTGGTGCAGGGAAGCGTGGGCAGCTTCGAATTTCCACAAATTTCAAAGTGGGCCATATCTTAACGGTAAACATGGACCTGATGTATTTTCATGCTCTTACATCGTCACAGCAAACCTATTTCGATAAAAATTGATTTACAACGTGTAAATGACATTTAGTATCTATTGTGGTTTAAAATATGGTCGTGTAAGTGTAAAAAGAAACGTATAATGTTGTAAAACTTATATCCGAAATAAATTAACGTGGAAAGTAGGCTATAGGAATTTTTCCAAGCGTGTGAAACGTATAAAACAAGTTTTACTGTAAAAGTTTCACGTAATTGTGAACAACTATACCTGGAATAAATTCTGTAGGCATTAATACAGTAGGAGAAAGATGTTCCCTTTTAGCCGACATTATTTAATGTTTATATAGACGACGTTGTTAAAAATGACAAATCAACTTAAATTTAGGACAAACGACACATTATTGTTTGCATATAATCAGCTGATTTTAGGAATCTCAGAAGATGAGGTACAACTAGCGATTCATAAATTTTTTATTTTATTGGGTTATTTTACGACGCTGTATCAACATCTAGGTTATTTAGCGTCTGAATGAAATGAAGGTGATAATGCCGGTGAAATGAGTCCGGGGTCCAGCACCGAAAGTTACCCAGCATTTGCTCGTATTGGGTTGAGAGAAAAAAATATTAAGGAAAAAACCTCAACCAGGTAACTTGCCCCGACCGGGATTCGAACCCGGGCCACCTGGTTTCGCAGCCAAACGCGCTGACTTATTCCGCAGGTGTGGACGCGGTTCATAAATGATACCATGTTGCTGAAGAATATAATAATATCAATCAAATAACAAAGATATGGCATTTCAAGGATAATAATAATAATAATAATAATAATAATAATAATAATAATAATAATAATAATAATAATAATAATAATAATGATTTATTTAACCTGGCAGAGGTATTAGATAAAATAATAATAAAGGATGAAATATTAGAACAAATAGCAGAATTCAATTACCGGGAATATTATATGACCTCCAGAAAATCCCAAGATCTAAACATCAAACTTAATAGGTTTAGATATTTTATTGTAACGATTCAATTTTCACTGAAACGTAAAGTAAGAAAATAAACATTAGCCTATTAAAATGATGTCATGTGGTAGCTCTACCATCCTATTTACTGTATGTATGGTTGTGAAAATTGAACGACAACAAAAGATCAAATGCAGAGACTAGAAGCTGCAGATATGAGATTTCTCGGTTTTATTAGGGCCTTAGGATGTATTGTACGCTTTATGATCATGTAGAAAGTAGTGATACAACAAACTGGAGAGACCGTGTGAAAGAATGCCAGTTTCAAGAGCAGCTAAAACTGCATTATAAAGCTACAGGGTGACAAAAACAGGGACGACCTTGGAAATGTTGGCATGACTAAATATAGGAAGACACAACGACTTAATACATGAAGATGATTATCATGACGACGACGATGATGATGATGATGATGATGATGATTACTGTTGCATCTAAAATAATTAAAATTATTAATTTGTTCTAGGACTTCACATTTTAATGCATATTTTGCTGTTAAGTATTCCATATCCAGAAGCTTTTATTTTACTTGTCTAAATTTCTAAATTATATTCTTTTAAAATGCTGTATAATTTGTAGACAGGCCTTTACAAATTAACTTCAGAATGTGGTAAAATAAAGCTGGTGATAGTGAATAAGATTGTATGAAAAGGTAGTTCTTTATACTACGAGTATCTGTTCTGGGTTAATTTTGCCATCGACTGATCGTTTAGTCTAAATACTATAATAAGTCCAGTACTATTAGGTCTGCTTCACAAGGAGCTTTACCTGAAAGCCAGATTTGCTAATTACTATAAATTAAATCATGCAAGTGATAAGAGACATTTTTATTCCACTTGTATGTTTTCTTTGTAGTCATCGGATATGCCATTGCCAGTATGTAGGCTATTTTTATTAATTATTCAGTTAAGTACTTTCAATAAGTCTTGATCAAGTCATCTGAAGTATCTTCATTCATCATAATTTCAATAATTTTTCTCTACTGATCATATCAAAAGCTTTCTTAAAGTCTATAAAATATAAAACATGTATTATTATGGAGGGACACTAAATTCGTTATCTTCCTCTTTGACTTATGTAAGAAAACGAAAATTCACAATTTGATTATGACATTTCTCTTTCGAAAACTATATTTTTTTGGGTAATTTCTCTGATGTCACTGACAATTTTTAGCTATTATTCTGGCATAGCTATGTTTTATAGCAAATCTTCAGTGGCTAATAATAATAATAATAATAATAATAATAATAATAATAATAATAATAATAATAATAATAATACTACTACTTACTGGCTTTTAAGGAACCCAGAGGTTCATTGCCGCCCTCACATAAGCCCGCCATTGGTCCCTATCATAAGCAAGATTAATCCAGTCTCTACCATCATATCCCACCTCCCTCAAATTCATTTTAATATTATCTTCCCACCTACGTCTCGGCCTCCCCAAAGGTCTTTTTCCCTCCGGCCTCCCAACTAACACTCTATATGCATTTCTGGATTCGCCCATCCGTGCTACATGTCCTGCGTATCTCAAACGTCTGGATTTAATGTTCCTAATTATGTCAGGTGAAGAATACAATGCGTGCAGTTCTGTGTTGTGTAACTTTCTCCATTCTCCTGTAACTTCATCCCTCTTAATAATAATAATAATAATAATAATAATAATAATAATAATAGTGCATAGCAATTGAAGAGACACAAGACACATAATTGAAAACTAAAGAGTAGGAGAAGAAAGAAGAAAAGAAATGGAAGAAATCAACAAATTAGAAAATTGAATAAGGAAGAATTGGGAACAAGAAGAAAGTAAAAGTGCGAATTTTATGAAAGGAAAACAAAATAGAGACATAAAAATCGTGATAAAAATAATGATGCGAAGGAAGAGTAAGAGAGCAGAATGAATGTAGAAAGTAAAGACAAAGAGAGGCGGGAAAAGCAGTAATAGTGGAATAAAAGTAAGGAGATGAATAAGTTAAGAAGAATGTTGAATTGCACCCTTAGCCCGCTTTTGCGGCGACGCTACTCCTTTCCGTTGTGGCCGGCAGCATCGGGAGCCAGTACCACAGGGTTCCCTATCACGATGGAGAGGGATTCGCCGAGACCGCCGTAAGGGCAGGAGCCGGCCGAAACAACTTGTCTGGCGTGGCAGGCAGGCGGGTTGTTTGATTGTCGAGGCACGCGAGGAAGTCGGCGCTGGCTGGGTGAGGCTAAGGTGCGCGCGCAGCAACCACTGCGACCTCATTAACGCCCGCGCAGCTGTCGCCGGTTTGTCAGCTGGGACGCTCTGTACATGGGGTCAAACTTGGACAAATAACAGACGTTCCAAAGCTGTATTTCTTCTCTGTAAAGTTCTTATATGCAGCTTAACATTTTTGTGCCGTGTTTGACCCTGTAGTTTCGGTATATGCTTGAACACCGCTATAAACCCATGCTCGAAGATGGATTAGACCGAGAGATTTATTTGATCGTAGAGTCGATAATGTATGCACACCTGTGGTTATTATCATTATTATTATTATTATTATTATTATTATTATTATTATTCGTCAGGGACATCATTGAAACAACTACCGTTTGTTCCAAATCCATAAAAAAGTGTTATGATAATGATTATTATCATCATTACGTCATCGTCTTCCTTTTATGGAATTTAGGCCAACTAGCCTGTTCCAATCTCATACCATCTCTTCTTTGGTCTGCTCAACCGTTTCGCTCCTGCAAGCTATTAATTATTTTTATTATCCATTTTGAATCTTGCGTACACCACTTTTAACACTTGAATATAATTAATTGATGAACTAGTGGACTTACTCGTGTTAAATATGTAATATTTGTCCGGCTTACAGCTGTTTCAGTGCTTCACGCACCATCATCAGAGCCTACTAGATTGCGGCGTCATCTCGAACTTCTCTGCCTGTTAAGAGGGTGTGTTTTATTGTTGGAAGGTGTAGAAGTGTGGAGTCGAATAGTGTGTGTGTACTGAAATTGATCTGCGTGTTGAGGATTTGATCGGGGTGTGTTTTAGAGCGATCTAGTAGGCTCTGATGATGGTGCGTGAAGCACTGAAACAACTGTAACCCGGACAAATATTACATATTTAACACGAGTAAGTCCACTAGTTCATCAATTAATTATTTTTATTAGTTTTGGTTCCTAGCCTAAAATTCGGCATTCTTTAGTATTTTACTTGTTCTAAAATTTCATTATCGATTACTATTTTTCTTCGAACCTTATCTTCTCTTCAATGCCATGACGTTGGACACAGGATATAACATGTTGAATAAGAGGTACTTATTTCTAGTGTATTCTTTCCAATCAAACTCTCTTACATCCATTCACTCATAATAATTCATATGTACTCAACTGCATTTACACAATGCCCTCTGTACAATTAATTTTATTCTCGGTTCCTTTACGTGGATTCACACATTAATCACTCACAACTACTCCTACAATAATGAATCTTACACTCAAATGTTTTCGCACCTATCACTCCCATCTATGTATTTTATCAAACACTCTTACAATAATGAATCCTAACACTTGCTGTTACAATAATGAATCAAACACTCAGTTTTTTTAAATAAATAATCAACATCTATACTGCGCCACTCTTATCAATCCTTTGCTCACTGTTTTCGTATCAATCATTCACATACAGGCCTACTCTCAGCCTGTCCTACAATAATCAATCATCATTCAATGTTTTTGTACCAGACGTTTATACCTATTCTCTGGTTCTCCTGCAATAATAAATACTAACACTCAGGGTCGATTTCTAAAACACGGACGAAATCCTGGTTCCAAACCTCGGCTTTTGAACCGCGATCGAGGTCTGAATCCTTGTGCGATTTCTAAAACGAAGTCGAGACGCGGCTTGAGAAGAAACCGAGGTTCGTGGGTTTTATATATGGCAACGCAGCTTAGAATCGATTTTTATTCTTGTAAACAGTCGATATTACAAAGAAATGAACATCGGGATTAATATTTTTATTGAATTCCAGTAAGTCACATTCTTTTGTTCTCAGCTAAGGTATTGTTATGTTTGCTAATTTACAGATATGTGCGTTTAAAATACTAGCATTAATTATAGAGAACTGATTTTTAGGTACCAGAATTATATTTCCCAAATAATTAGCACAAGTCGAACGTTTATGTTGTAGTTTATCATTTGTTCGTAGCTACTGCCAACATTAACTACCTGAAAACCCGGGTCTAACGAATCAATAACCTAAATATTAACTGGATTAAAGTTGCAATTGAAACTCAAATATGATATGGTTCTATTTTCACATATAATAGGCCTACTATGTGGAAAACCCCAGTAGCATAAAACTTAAAATAAGAATACAAAATCACGCTTGTTTCATACATATTCTTGTAGGCCCACTTTATATTCGAATATTAAATAAAATGTTCAGAAATACTGTAAAGACTAAGAATTTGGTTATATCGTCTTATAGACATAAAGGTGTAATTAGTATAAAATATTAGGCCTATATCTTACTTCCCTCAAAGCAACAAGAAGGTGTAAAAACTTGTCAACCTGGCGCCTCTTGCATTTCGTTGCAGATTATTATTTAGCATTCCCGCTAAATTTTTCCTTGATTCCTTCTAAAATCGAAAATATTCGCCTGAAATTATCGTCGTTATATAGTTACAAAGGATTATTCCTGTCTCTCATCACTCTAATCCGAGATTTAATATTTGTAATCACAAATTTTCCTTCTATAATCACCCAGCTGATCATCTGACTCCATCTTGTACACATGAAGCCGAGGTTTTAAACCTGCCCCAGCCGTGGTCTCCGCTTTAGACCATGGTTTCGACCCATGGCTCAGAAAAATGAAAAAGACCTCGTTTTATAAATCCAAACGCGGTTTAAAGCCATGGCCGTGGTCTAGACCTTGTTTTAGAAATCGACCCTCAGTGTTATTGTACCAATCACTCACACCTATTCCCCACAACTCCTTCAATAATGAATTCTAGAATCAGTGCCTTTATATCAATCACTAACAGGTGCTACACTTCGTCTCAATTACACACAAACACATACTCTCCGTCACTATCACTATAAAAATCATGATATTGTGTTTTTCTGCCAACCATTCAACTTTAAACGAAACGAACCACACACACCTACTTACCACCACTCCTACAGCAATGAATCCTACACTCAGTGTTTTTTTATCAGCCACTGCAAAATTAATCACTCCTACATTCAGTGTTTTTGTACCTCCCATAGGGAAATTCCTCCTACAATAATCAATCTTAGATTTAGTATTTTGCATTTACAACCATTGACGTCATAATTAATCCTAAACTCAGTGTTTTTGTTTCAATCATTCACAGGTAATCTCCAACAATAATAATCCACTGCTTTGTGTTTTTGTACCAATCACTTACAGCTATTTCCTTCCACTCCTACAATTTATTATTAATCTAATACTTGACGTTTTTGTAATAATTATTGACAGATACCCTCCATAACTACTACAATAATGAATACTATATTGAATTATTTTGTACTTAACACTCACTCTCCACCACTCTAATAATTACTAATTTTATATTTAGTGTTTCTGTGTCCATCAGTCATCACTGCTACTGTCCAACACTCCTGTATTAATTAATCTTACGCGTAGTGTTTTTGTATCAATCACTCCCACTTATCTACCACTGATAGAATTTATTACAAATCCTACACTTCAAACCTACTCCTACTAGGATTTAATTAATCTTATACTTAGTGTTCGTGTATCGATCACTCGCACTCCCTCTCCGCTTCTCCAACACTAATAAATCCTCCACTCAATGTTTTTGTATCAGTCACTCATACCTACTCTCCACCACTCATTCAGTAACGAATCCTGCACTTGTTTTTCTCTTCATACAATCACCCACATCTACTCTCCGTCTCTCCTGAAATATTAATCTCAGACTATGTTTTTTTTTATCAGTCGCTCATAACTAATCTCCACCGCTGCTGCAGTAATGGATCCTACAGTCAATATTTTTGTACCAAACGCTAACAACTACTCTCCGACACTCCTAAGTAATTAATCTTATACTTAGTCCTTTTGTATAAATTACACCTACGTATACTTCACCACTCCTACAGTGATTAATCCTACGCTCATTATTTTTGTACTAATCACTCACTTCTACATTCCGCCACTTATTAAATCTTATACTTACACATATACTTAATTAACATCTACTCCTATAATAATAAATTTTACACTCAGAGCTTTGCGCTATTCATTCACACCTACTCCATTTTTAATACTCCAACAATGACATTCCCAACTTTCCTTCCAGTAGAGTCCGAAGTTTCGTCTAAAATAACTCAGATTTTTTTTTTTCATTTTCACAAATTGAACGAATAAGTTCCACAGTTTCTTTGTAACTCTTCGGGAGATACTTTTTTTCTCAAAGTTGACTCTTCAGGAGTGTCAATACTTGAATATTTGGTGAAAAATTTTCGTAACACGGGATAATTTACTATATAAACGAGTATGTCGCCTGACACAAACGCCCTGCATACATTTGCACAGTAATCTGAAAACTTAGAAGGTCCTTTGGAATAACTTGAAACTGGATTACTAAAATTAGAGCTTGTTTCTTCATGTTCGAAACTGCAGCGATGTGTTTGTTGCCAACTGTGTGTTGTGTGACCTGAGATCCCACTCAGACTTATTACAGGTCACGTCCATCTGAACAACTCTTTAAGATATTGCTGCAAACGGTAACTTGTCTTTGCCTTTACTTTAGGCATTGTTGTAATACACTAAGAAAATGTAACCGTGAAATCCACCACCTCACAGCACCAGAAATTAACTGAGTGATCAGGTCTCGACTCAAGTACCAGTTTATAATGTTTTGAAAGAACAGAATACTTCTGAAATATTTGTGGCAAGACTGATGAGGGCTCTGCAATTGCGAAACTACATGCAGTCCCTAGAGACATGTTTATGATTGGAAACGAAAACAGAGGTAGCTGATGTTTATGAAATTATAATTGCTTCGTGAATCAGCGTTACAACTTACAAGGCACTTCTAAATGACACATCAATGTTTATGTGTGTTAGTCACAGTACAATTTGTTAGTGGTGACAGCTCTTATGGCTTGTGGTGAAACAGCAGACTCCAGTTGCAAAGGTCCACAGATAGGCAATTGCCAGCTCTCCAACTGCGCTGAACATTTGGGTGATGATTAATCTGAAATGGGGCTTTTGTCGAAAATTATTTGATGAAAACTTAATTTCTATCAGTCTTACTAATAAAAACTATATACAGACGTTTAACTGTCTTATACTTATACAATGAGTAGCTCGTTTATGCGTCGTGTGTAAATTCCTTACTAATAATCACTACATACGTCGTGTATAACAGTACAACTGTTACACAGCTACGTCATAGTTTCGTCATTACTTCGTTACGAAAGGTAATAGAATATCTGAGGTTCTCTATTGCATCCGGTAGAGCGCTCTAGTGTGCCGTGTTAAGTATCGATAGTACAACTGGCTCTAATCGATTACCACACTATATTTTGGTCAAAGAGTACAAGCTACAGCAATATTATTCTAATTATTCTGTGCTCTTTGGTTTGTTCTTCTGTGGTTACAAGGCAGCCATCATCATAAAATGACAGTCGATACGAACAGCTGTTAGAGGGGCGGCCATTTTTTCTCTATATACAACGCTTAAACAAGGGATTTCGTGCATATAACTACTGCAAAGCAATTCCCATTGTATAGTTACAGCCTGTTTATACGTCCATAGCTTATTCACGGTTTATTAGTAACGTTTTCTGACTCAACTCTGCATAAGTCTAGTATAAAAACTATACACGGTTTATTAGTAAGACTGTATGTGTTTTGTGTGAATATTTGTAAATATGTATTTACATTTAAAAAAATCAAAATACGTGTTTTATGTGAAATAAAATTTAAAATATATTCTCAGGTGACCTTGTCCGAAACTTAAGAACAATTACGAGTTTCTATTACAGTGCAAATAAAATATTTATTTACCTAAGAATCCTAACCCTAGTCATGACTGCGTCAGAATGTGTTTTTTATTGGAGGAATGTAGTTGTGCAAATATGACGAGAATACGAATGGTGTAAAGAAACGAGGAGTAGAGAGAGAAAGAGAAGCCGAGGGGTGAAGGTTAGAGCAACCTGCCCACCAAGGTGAGGCGAGGCCCTGCCCCCGTGGCGATGTTTGTCCGCCGCGTGGCCCCGCCCTGTACAGCTCCGAGATGCGGCTTCAGTAGCCGGCCAGAAACATTGAACTTGGCTCACACGTGCACTCGTTTCCAGTGCCAATGATGGTAGCTTACTTGCTTATTTCGAAACTGCGCCAAATATGTACTCGTATACGTTCTTCGTATTCCACAGTTCCAAAGTTTCATCCTATTTTCAAATCACTATATTTATTATATCACTACTTGAAAGCGTAAAGAAGTAAATGAAATAAATATTCGTTACATGTATACACGCATGCATGCATACATAATTACATACATACCAGTGGCGGCTGATTGACTGAGGCAAGTGAGGCCGGGCCTCAGTCACATGGCTTAACTGAAATCAAATTTTGTGTTTTTATATAATGTATTAGTTATTTGAATGACGCATATATCGCGCATTTGAAAACTTTGATGTTTATAGACCTGTTTTGCAGTAAAATTTGTTCCTGAGGCCAGAATTGCTCGTGCCGGGTCTGGCTTGTGATGTATATAGACCTGTTTTGCAGTAAAATTTGTTCCTGAGGCCAGAATTGCTCGTGCCGGGTCTGGCTTGTTATGTATATAGACCTGTTTTGCAGTAAAATTTGTTCCTGAGGCCAGAATTGCTCGTGCCGGGTCTGGCTTGTGATGTATATAGACCTGTTTTGCAGTAAAATTTGTTCCTGAGGCCAGAATTGCTCGTGCCGGGTCTGGCTTGTTATGTATATAGACCTGTTTTGCAGTAAAATTTGTTCCTGAGGCCAGAATTGCTCGTGCCGGGTCTGGCTTGTGATGTATATAGACCTTTTTTGCAGTAAAATTTGTTCCTGAGGCCAGAATTGCTCGTGCCGGGTCTGGCTTGTGATGTATATAGACCTTTTTTGCAGTAAAATTTGTTCCTGAGGCCAGAATTGCTCGTGCCGGGTCTGGCTTGTTATGTATATAGACCTGTTTTGCAGTAAAATTTGTTCCTGAGGCCAGAATCGTTCGTGCCGGGTCTGGCTTAATGCATTTCATGTCCTTTCGCGGGCTTTGATTTTACGCTTAAAACGTTGTAGCTGAGGCACAATTCGGCTGGCCTGGTCAGGTTTCACTCGTCCCATCCATGGGCCGGCCTCAAGGGTAGAGTGGGGTGGGAATAGCAATGGTGACTTGTCTTCCTAACTAGGCCATAAATAACAAAATTCCAGCTCTTTGGCAGGCAGAAACCCACTCGAGATTCTCTCCCCTTATGTCTCAGTTTATGACATAAGCGAGGGTGTTCTACTGTTGTACTTCGTAGTACAGTAGTGAATGCGGGCTAATGTTGTTATGTATTTCGGGAAAATATAAACAGAAACAAATGCCAGAAATAATCCTGGTGTAGTTAATTCATTGTTAGAGTGTCCTTTTTCGAGAAGAAATAATACTGAAAGAAAGGAAGTTTTAAATAAAGAGAGAGACTACCGAGATACCTACGACATCGCTGATAATTTTTCTGACACATAATCTTAAAACGCGAGTTTCTATTGCATCCTGATATGGGCAACATAAATGGTTATGTGGTAATGTGATGCAAAATAAACTTCTCTTGGCCTTGTTTGTTGCTGTCAAAGGAAAAAAATAAAAAGAAAAGAAAGAAAGGGGAATTTCAACACATAATATGGGTTGCTTCATCACACTGAAACAATCACTGAAACTCACAGCATAACAGCTTATTTGGTGAGTGAAATTATTATTTTTCATTGATAGTAATAAGAATATAATAATAATAATAATAATACAGTAATAATGATATTAATAATATAATAACAATAATAATTAATATAAACATTTCCTATCGGGGGCACTTAAACTAGTTGCATCTGGCCTCACCGGGGATTTCGATCACCGGCCGCTAATGATACATACAGTGTCCCAAGAAAAGAATGAGACGATTGAATATTCCTAAGTCTCACAAGGGAAGGGCTTCGGCTCGAACAGGAATTTCGTATCCAAAATTTGTATACAGACCCATCTTTACATCTCTGTAAAGCTCCCAAAATCATTCGTTTGTGTGATGTGTGGTTTGTCTGTTAGAGCACTGTACAAGTTGAGGGGTGGGGACAGCACTGCACAAGTTAAGGGGATGGGACACCTTACCCGTAAGCCTAGCCTAGCCTAGAAGCTAGTGCGAGTGGTAAAATGTCTAAAGTCCATTTAAGAACATTTATTTCCAACGTTCTGTCTGAAAATATTGCAGCTAATCAAAAATGTACACTGTTGTGTGAGTCATTGAATGCGCACAAGGACGCAACTTTAATAAATGGATCATTCCAAGGCTAGGACATGGAATGTATGATCATTCCACCTAAAAAAAACTAAATGTATCCAGCCTCTGAATATCTGTTTCCTTAGACAATACAAAATATATGCTCGGAGGATAGCAGATTGCATAAGGACTCTTGCTGATAATCCAGAACTTAACTTGGGAAATCGAGTGTTTATAATGAAAGTGCACTCTGTTATTCATAACCAGTTGTCTGCAACAGTATACCGCCCTATGCTTCAGTATTCCTGGCAGTCAGCTGGTTACGTGAATCCTGAACAATTCTCGGACTTCAAAAATGTAATTCAGGTGGCATTTGATTGTTCAGCACTGGAGTGTGGTTCAGCAGATTGTTCAGGTGTTGCTTCTGCGTGTTGTGCTTATTGCTCTGCTCCATGCTGTTTCATGCATTTTATGGAGAATCCTCATGTACATTTTTAAAGAAGTGTATTGACCAATACCAACCAAACGGAGAGTTACACAAATGAATGCTTTTCTGGTCTTCATCACCATTGTGAGGTAAGCGTCTGTACAAATTTTTAACCAAAAATTCCCGTTCGAGCCGAAACCCTTCCCTTGTCAGATGTAAGACACTGCTCATGATCGGAGACCAGAGCACTGATACACAAGATAACGAATATTGAGTTACTTAAATTGGTTTGTTACTAGCATCGTTCCGAAATTCACTTAAAAAACTGCAAAAAAATATGATAATATGACGTAAATAATAGATAAATATATACATAAATTGTGTAGTCATATCGACATTCCGCACGGAAAGGAAAGCTTTCGTGTCGCTTCAATAGTTCAGACGCTAAGACTTTCGTGTTGTTTAGAAGAATGGGAGTTCAATTCTTAGTCTAGGCCTATACCTACAACGATTTTTTTTGTCTAAATAACTTGAAATAGCTAAATAACGTTAAAATAGAGTTTTACAAAGTCCTGAGATTAAGTGTTAACGATCGCAAATAATACAGAATTACAAATTATAATATTATAAACGTTAATCTAATGAATGCATTAGAAAAATGCATATATATTAAAAACTAACAATTAGAATGAAATTTAAAAATATTCCTAAGTCACACAGACGAACTTTTCCAAAGGTTTAGAGTCCTTAGATCTATGTCATTTGTTAAGTAATTGTTACAATATTTTATTAGCAGTTTTCCCAAATGTGTCAGAAATGCACTCGCACAAAAAAACCTTAAATAATTAATTTCATGGTGTTATTCTTTGAGATATATCAAACAAACAATTCCTCTCGTTTTTGCTTACTTTTCGAAATAAAAATTGTTTTATATGAAACATTTCATAGTATGTGTTGGGAGACCAATTCCCAATATAGTCAGTCAATTTAAGAGGGCAGTGTATTATGATAATAAATGATTGAAAACAATTTTGTTTTGTCCTTTAAATGTGCAGAAATTTCATACGAACAAATCTATTATTGTAAAATTCCTTTGCAGAACGAAAAGTTACATTTCTTCGGATGAAATTTCTACACATTTAAACGAGAGAACTAAAATTATTTCAATCAATCATTATCTTAATGCACTGCTCTCTTAAATTGACTGAGCATATTGGAATTTAAATCAATGGCTTTCCCAAAATATGTTATGAAATGTTTCTTATAAAAGAATTTTATTTTTATCTCGAAAAGGAAGAAAAACGAAAATAGTAATTAAAATAAAACTTTTTTGTTTGAAATATTTCAAAGAATAACCGCCTGAAATTAATGATATTACCTACTGTTCACCTTGTGTGTTGTTGTTTTTCCTCCAACTGCCATCTTTTTATTCAATCACACATATATTTGCCTCCTAAATCGTTGGTCATCAATGCCATGTGTACAGTATGTAGTATAGATTGGCTGGGTCACTGGTTGAGAAGAAACTTCCTTTTGAAGGATGCACTGGAAGGAATGGTGAACGGTAGGAGTTCGGTACAGAAGAAGATATCAGATGATAGACAACATTAAGATATATGGATCATATGAGGAGACTAAGAGGAAGGCAGAAAATAGGAAAGACTGGAGAATGCTGGGTTTGCAGTGAAAGACCTGCCCTTGTGCAGAACACTATGAATGAATGAATGTAGTATAGATACGGATAAAAACGAGGATATTTATACATGTGTGTATATGAGTATATAAATATTGTTTCTGGTTCAAACTACCACCTTCAAACATGTAACACTTTATTCTTGAATTTTCATTAAGTAGCTCATTCTTTCCTTTGTTTGTGTTGAAAGTTTTCATTGTTCAGTTAACTCGAGTTCTGAACTTTTTTGTTAAACATTTTATTGCAACCCTTGTTCTTCTCGCCCCAAGCCGCCCGTCTTGTCGTCTGGAAGCAACAAAAATGTCTAAAATAAGAAACAAAAACGCCAACTCACGATCATCAGTAGCAGCCGGCACGACTTCATCTCTCCGTGCGCTCTTCTTCTGTTTCATTGTATTGTTGAGAGTGCCATCATGACTTTTTGCTGTTCCCAACCCTCCAGTAAGTAGAGAAGAAAATGGATTACAATTCATCGTCTCTTTGTTTCAGCAGATTAATCTCTTTCTCTCACCAATATACATTTTTTTAAAGACCATACACACATACACACACGCACGCACACACATACTGTACTCCAACCACGAGAAAGTCTTTGGGGATTGAGACGAAGCGGGGTAATGCTGTGAATGAATGTTGATGTCATAAGATGTCATAAGGTCACACACGTGGGTACTCGTGTTTGCATTGGCTAGCTCTCAGAGCACAAACAATAACATTGATACACACATATTGATACTACCCTAGTTACAAAATTAGATCACAGTTAATCTCCTGGTCTTTTAATCTCTCCACTGGAAATAACATATGCAGGAGAGCGCATGGTTTTTAAACTGTCGTTATAACGGTAATATTATGTATCTACTTCGCTCCAATAGATGACGCAATAGTAAGCACATTCCTTTCACGGTTGATCTCCTGGTTGGAGAACAGTACACACACACACACACACTCTCTCTCTCTCTCTCTCTGCTACTATTTAGAATAAAGTTGTAATACTTTTAGTAGGTCTACTTGATATTTACGTCCATTCTGCAACTCTAAAATTCTGTTTATTTTTAATGTAGCCTATAGTTATCGGTGGAGTCTTGTGACAACAATATTGTCGCCGGATGAAATATTATTCAGCATTAGGAGTTGTTCGCCCAACAAATAGAGAGACTCGGTGATGGGTTAGAACTACAATTTTTCTTCCATACTTTAATATTCTCCAATCCAAGTAACGACAACTGTTTTCATTCTTTCAACAACTAGACAGTAACTTCTCTTATCGCTTGCCCACTATAGAGACCAGGTGAGTTTCTTTGTGATTTCAGATAACAGAGCGAATTTTATGAAGAAGTTGGAAAAGCGGCGGAAGTCACCATGTAGCAAGATAATCTTGATGTAGGCGAAAATCATTTCCATTTTAGTCGTTTCAACGACTGAAAACAAGACATAGGCTACGGTACTGTATAAGCAGATAGAGTTATGGCCCATAAAAACCACACTTCCAGTACGAGGAGTGGATGTTTTCACTCTTAAATTTCTCCAACGCCGGGGTTGCAATCCCAGTCTCGGATGTTAGATGCCGTTATAGACGATAGTGTATTTTGGTCTTTGCTTTTCTAACGCGTAGTGACGCGACTTATTAATCTCCTAGGAGTATTTTGAACTTACGAGTATATTAGGACGTTGGCATTTGAAGAGTCCACTGCAAGAATGATGGATGTCATTTGGAATACATTTTTCAGGAGAAGCAATTGAAAGTTTGAAATGCTTAGCGCTCAAAGCTTAACTGTGATTTTCCGATCATTACTGGACAGTGACTATCAGTGTTAATGCCATTATAACTCTCTATGTACATTCTATATGTCTTAAGCTATGATTGACAGTCTTGGTTTATTTTCGACAAGGAAGTGACAGCCATCATTCTTGCAGTGGACTCTTCATTTGTAACTGTTGCTCCAAGGTATTTAAATTTTTTCCACCTCTTCAAAGGATAAATTCCAATTTTTATATTTTCATTTCGTATTATGTTCTCGTCACGAGACATAAACATATAGCCTACTTCACATGAGCGCTTCACGTCCACAATAAAAAAGAAAAGTTTAACGCTCAGCAAAATCGATGAATATGTATTATGTGTATTGAAAGATATCCTTTCATATCAAGGGGTAGTGAAGTAGTGACGGGGATTTAGGCGTGAAAGGAAGATATGGATAACACCCAAAGAATATACTCGTAGATCGACCACACATTGTTTTCTCGAGAAAATGTTGGCTTTGCTGAGGCGGGATCTAGAAAGTTTTCTTGCTTGGTGTGTCATGAAACATGGGTGTAGTGAAATTGAGAAGTTCTAGCTATGTTGTTCTTATATCCTCATCTTGACAATTTTCTCCAACCCTTGCCACGACATATTAAGCACTTCCTTGCTTGGTTTGTGACTCTGCATTGGAGGTTTTTTCAGCGCCCACTTCCCGTTGGCATTAGTGACGCTTAGTGGTTTGTGCTACTAAAATTGGCGGATGTAAGTAAATATTTTTTTACCCGTCATCAGAGGTAAGGGGTCAGAGTTATTAGGAGGCTAGGGTCATGGAAATACGAGAGACATGAGTTACATAATCAAGGAGAATCTACTCCCGAAGATTGGTGTTGTCTCGTCAGATCCAAGTTAAGAAGGAACGATTACTTCTGTGGTTATAGACATGAGGGACAGTTCGATAGCCTAAACTTACTTTTTACTCTCAGGTCTCCCTAATAGCGAGATTTTCATTAGTCATGGATAGGCCTGTCATTCGTTGGCAAAATGTAACTGTCGTTCGATAATCTTATTTCGGTTTGTATTTCCTTCTAATCTTCTTTCAAAGCCAAAGTGATACATTGTAATGTTAATGTTCTGAGTTCAACACATCTATACTAATAATAAATCTGTAGCCGAAATTTTTCTGGTAATTTTCGATTTTCCAAAAATAATTGGTCTTAACATATATAATTAACCACCCTGAAACCGAAAATCGCTTTTTTGAAATTTTTGTTTGTATGTCTGTCTGTATGTTTGTTACCTTTTCACGCCATAATGGCTGAACCGATTTATATGAAAATTGGAATATAAATTAAGTTCGTTGTAACTTAGATTTTAGGCTATATGGCATTCAAAATACTTTATTTAAAAGGGGGGTTATAAGGGGGCCTGAATTAAATAAATCGAAATATCTCGCTTATTATTGATTTTTGTGAAAAATGTTACATAACAAAAGTTTGTTTAAAAATGATTTCCGATAAGTTTTATTCTTTACAAAATGTTGATAGGACTGATATTTAATGAGATAAATGAGTTTTAAAATTAAAATAACGCTATCTAAGACGGTGCAATGAATTAAGAACAAATGACTTCGTCTATAAGGGGCCTTGGACAACAACAATCGAAACAGGGGCCTTGGACATCAACAATCGAAAGCTATTAAACATAGCCTACAGAGAATGTTTCCGTGTTTGTATGAAGCAAAATCAGAAGCTAAATTAACCGATTTGTATAATTAATTATTATTTCACCATTGGAAAGTGTAGTTTCTCTAGATGGACATAATGCTATAATGTTATTACAGTAACGTCTGAGTAAATCGAGGACAGGAAAGATTAAAATAGCTTCTTATGCACAGAAAATTTGATAGGCTATTTTGTACATTCGTTTTCTGTATTTCTTAAAATAATATTTATGTACACTCATTTTAATGTCAGAGAATTAACGAACAACGAGAGTGTATTGATTTAGTACGCAGTAATAGTACGTTAGCTTAGCAATCCATTATTTTATAATTCAAATTTTAACTATGCTCAATTGAATCGTGTTAAAATACATAAAATACATATACAATAAATGCAATGCAAAAAAAAATGGGTAATGAGCGAAGCAGATTATCTTGCGCTGTTGTAAAAGTTGTTCCCTGGATCAAATGTCCTATTTTAATTATGTAATTACTTTATATTTATTTGTAACAGGTGCAGCGGAGCGCACGGGTACGGCTAGTATGAGAAATAAAATAAAATAATCTGGTTCAGTAGAAACAATTAAGTCCACCCTTCGGGTAAAACATTACTCTCTTCGTGACTTGTGACACTAGAACATTAACAAACGTATAAAAGATGGGTTGCAATATGTCTGACATTGGTTATCTTCTCTTTCCAGAATTTCCGTGAGCAACGGATCGACGGCTCGTCACTGCCTCTGCTTACCGAAGAACATCTGACGACAACGATGGGCATGAAGCTGGGGCCGGCACTCAAGCTGCGTGCGACTTTATCCCGACGCCTGGGCCAGTGTGTCATCTGCATGCACTGCGTCCATTGCCACAGCGCTCCCAGCTCGCTCGCCGCCATTGTGTCGCCTGCACAGACGCCCCCTTCAGTACTGAACACTGCAATCGGGAGACCAAACAGCACTGGGAACTGAACTAAGCATTCCTCTTGTCCGGTGTCCTATAGAATCGTTTGCACAAACCTCAGATTGTGCAGTTTATTGGTGCTGTAATGTCAACCTTCGATTTGACTCCATTTTGTGAGTAGCTGTTTCCATTTTGTTTAAATATGACTGATGCCTGATCAGCAAAACTGTGTCTTAGTAACTACATCAGGGAATCACACATAATATGTGATATTACCTTCCACTTTATTATGCATTAGATCTCGTTTCTTAAGGCGTGAACTTAATGTCTGATACAAACACTGAGTGACTTCAGTGTCCAGGAACAGCATTAAAGTATGTCCGGCTTCAATTCTTAGGATGTTTATCAATTTTCAGTCATACTAGAAACTGTATGAATTAATATTTCGTGTGAACTTCATCAGTAATTTCAAGAAAATGCTGAAATAGTACACTATCAGCATATCACTATCAGCTAACATAATTCAGGATTCAAAAATAATGTAGATGTCTATAGCATAATCATAAATAAATAAAATTATGAGCCACAAACTGTCTTATTGCAAATGTCAGCAGAATGGTGGTGTGTAACCTACTCCTTTGTTGTCTTATTGCAAATGTCAGCAGAATGGTGGTGTGTAACCTACTCCTTTGTTGTCTTATTGCAAATGTCAGCAGAATGGTGGTGTGTAACCTACTTCTTTGCTGTCTTATTGCAAATGTCAGCAGAATGGTGGTGTGTAACCTACTCCTTTGTTGTCTTATTGCAAATGTCAGCAGAATGGTGGTGTGTAACCTACTCCTTTGTTGTCTTATTGCAAATGTCAGCAGAATGGTGGTGTGTAACCTACTCCTTTGTTGTCTTATTGCAAATGTCAGCAGAATGGTAGTGTGTAACCTACTCCTTTGCTGTCTTATTGCAAATGTCAGCAGAATGGTGGTGTGTAACCTACTCCTTTGTTGTCTTATTGCAAATGTCAGCAGAATGGTGGTGTGTAACCTACTCCTTTGCTGTCTTATTGCAAATGTCAGCAGAATGGTGGTGTGTAACCTACTCCTTTGCTGTCTTATTGCAAATGTCAGCAGAATGGTGGTGTGTAACCTACTCCTTTGCTGTCTTATTGCAAATGTCAGCAGAATGGTGGTGTGTAACCTACTCCTTTGCTGTCTTATTGCAAATGTCAGCAGAATGGTGGTGTGTAACCTACTTCTTTGCTGTCTTATTGCAAATGTCAGCAGAATAGTAGTGTGTAACCTACTCCTTTGCTGTCTTATTGCAAATGTCAGCAGAATAGTAGTGTGTAACCTACTCCTTTGTTGTCTTATTGCAAATGTCAGCAGAATAGTGGTGTGTAACCTACTCCTTTGTTGTCTTATTGCAAATGTCAGCAGAATAGTAGTGTGTAACCTACTCCTTTGTTGTCTTATTGCAAATGTCAGCAGAATAGTAGTGTGTAACCTACTCCTTTGTTGTCTTATTGCAAATGTCAGCAGAATAGTGGTGTGTAACCTACTCCTTTGCTGTCTTATTGCAAATGTCAGCAGAATAGTGGTGTGTAACCTACTCCTTTGTTGTCTTATTGCAAATGTCAGCAGAATAGTAGTGTGTAACCTACTCCTTTGTTGTCTTATTGTAAATGTCAGCAGAATAGTAGTGTGTAACCTACTCTTTTACTGCTTGTTAAATTTGATTGATTTCAACGCGTCACTTCTATAACCAATTAAATAATATAAGAAATGCAATGGGTTATGTTAACTTATTTATTTTAAAACGTGTGTTAATTTATTTGTTGAAAGAAGATGAATCAGGACTGGACATAATTCCGAAGTTTTCATCAAGCAAAGTGGATTATCAATCAACAACGCTATAGACTGTTGGTCTGTGTTAAATGATTACAAAAGTGGACTGGAAATATACAGTTAGGACAATAACAATTTCTACTACTGTTTTTCTGAAATTGCTCAACAGAGATTTGAGACCTATTACAAGTGACTTCAGTAATTTAAAACAATGTAAATATAATTAAATAAAGGCCAAACAGTGATCTCTGATCTAAGTGCAATATTGTACATTTATGCTATCTGTAACATATTCCGGACCCTTGTTGTTTGTTTACGCGTTTAATGAAATTTAGTTTTTTGTTTGTTATGTATACATGCGTCATTTCAGTGATCTTAAATGTGTACAGAATGTTTCTAATAAGTTCATTTTCTCACTTCGTTTCCCGACTTCTGACTGATAGTACATTTTTATGGTTATGACATATTGTATGAAAAGTTGCACATCTTTGAAGTAAAATTACGAAACTCGCAATAATATTATTATTCAATGTCTTCTTCAGTATTCCCAAATAATAATTTAGATAAATGTATGTACAGAGGTGTGAAAATTATTAGAATAATCTTAATTTTAAAGGTTTTTTAATAGTTCCTTCACAAATATTCATTGAATTGATGAATATTGGTATATATTACTATACTGATGTAGGATATATTTACTACTAACAATGCCGGAAAGCATTGTTGTACATTGGTATTTTTCTTATTTTACAATTGTTATGGGAATTCAGAAATTATTATATTATGTTGGCGGAATTGGAAACATAAAAAATTATATGCACAAAACAGATGTATACGTTCATTTGAACCTTCACAACAATGTAAAAGCAAAGAACAATTTGTTTAAAGCATTTTTTAATTAATTTTTTATGTTTCCAATTCCGCCAACATAATATAATAATTTTTGAATTCCCATAACAATTGTAAAATAAGAAAAATACCCATGTACAACAATGCTTTCCGGCATTGTTAGTAGTAAATATATCCTACATCAGTATAGTAATATTATATACCAATATTCATCAGTTCAATGAATATTTGTGAAGGAACTATTAAAAAACCTTTAAAATTAAGATTATTCTAATAATTTTCACACCTCTGTAAGACGTAATAATTTTAGAGTTGATTAATGATTAAAAGAATGTGCCAATAAGAAATGATAACTCTTTAATCTAACAATTTAAATGAAATATTAAGAATGATTAGTTTGAGAAGTTAAAATAGCCCTATAAAACTTAAATTTAAAATGTTAATTTTAAGACATGAATTCTTACCAATTAAAAATTTCTTCCACCCAGTTCGCACTGTCATCACTTTTATTTAGATTTAAGAGGTAATCCCCATGTCACATTAAACTATGAATGTAGTTAACAAAATCTATGTTTTACTTTCAAACAAGGATGAGTAATTCTTATGGGAGACCGTTTCTTCGTTTTCTGTTAATGGTAACAAGACATTTGGCATGACTATTATTATTGTTCATGTGATATTCTATGTAGGCCTAATATTTTACTGCATTTTCTCACTCCGTATATGCTCCAAATAGTAATATGCGTTACAAGAGCGGTATGTTGAAGTTTTCATGTTCGAGGAAAAGTTTGAAAAAAGCGAAACGTAGTTGAGCTTTTTTAATTTCCGAGAATTGAAAGAAAACATACCGCTCGTGTATCGTACATTATTTTGTGCGAAGATCGTTTATTACATACCTGAAAGAGGAATTTCTAATTAGTTGCAATGAAATCACCATCTTGGTTTCAGTTCAATGACGGCAAATTTGCAAAACAAAAATATCTATCTTCAACATTGTTGCTTTAAAATGTTTTCTGTGTTTACTATACTCCAGCAGGCCGTGATGTCTTTTTTTCCCCAGTCTATGATGAGTCTGGAATCTTGTTGATTTTTTCACGGCTTCCTTAATGTTACTTGCATCACGAATGCAGTAACTTTAGTGGAGTTGTAGAGTTTACTTAATTTTTGCAAATATTTAAAAACAATAATTAACAGTGCAATTTAAGTGAAATTGCAGTGGTAAGTTTCCAATTTATAATTATTACTATATTGGACGTCTCTAAAAATAACATGTTAAAAGCCTAAAGCATTAAAATCAATATGTATCTTAAGCGGTAAGAAGAGGGAAATTGTTGTGTGTGTTAGGTTGGGAATACTGAATGTGGAATTTTAGACTTTCCGCAGATTGGTTTTGTGTGGAAACCAAGCAAATACGCACGATCTCGCACAAAGGTTATTTTTTCATTTGAAGAGAATATATTTGTATATTTGAAAACTTCTGCATATTTACATATTTAACAACAACAACAACAACAACAACAACAAAAGATATCAGCATAGAAACCAAACGAAATTATTGACCTTATGTAGTATGTGGTGCTGAATACATAATTATGTTTTAATTGAAATTAATTCCTACATTAATTGCTAAACATTATAACCACAGTAAATCAATGTTGTGGTAATATTTACAAAGAGCAAAATGTTTCACTTCATTATATACGAAATGACTCGCAGTTGCGTATATTTTTCTGACAAAAACTCATGAAGTTGCAAAAAGAAGGGAAGGCCAGTAGAAAGTAAAATTGATTATTGAAACCCTTTAAAGCATTTCACACGTACTATGAAATTAGACGTGACACTGAAAAGATTTTCACTGGATTCGAAGAAAATGAGCAAAGGTGGAATACGGACCTGTTCTTTTGTTCTGAGTTGTCAAATTCATCGACGATACAAGCTCAATGACTAAAACTGAATTTTGAGATTACGCTTGGCGTTGGGAATCCCGGAATGTTAGTGGGGTTCTTCAATTGAGTTTGCTGAAAAACATTTTTTTCTGTCCTTATAACATCAGGAAAGCGCTGTCTAGCAGTAATTATAGAAATATTAACGGTAGAGGAATAACTCGTGCAAAGTTAGAAAAATATGAACATTTTTATGAGATATGATACATCTGTTGGTTTGAATTGCTTTCTTCACATCGAGAATCGTGGAAATACTTGTTCCCATACGGTTCAGAACATGAAATTTCGTATCTTCCTATCACGTGCGTAAAATTCAAATTTATCAGTTATAGAAACCAGCAGCAAGATTTCTCAGACTGACAAAGAGCAGAGTAGTTATGGGAATCCGTAAAATGTGTATTTGGAACAGAAAAGAAATGTGGACTACTGACATTCTGTACTACTTATGGACACAAGACGCAGCCACCATTGAATATCATTCTTTGTTAATTCTTAGTAATACGTTTGTAAAAAATGTCGATAATGAGACTTGGATTTAATTGAGAATCTGAATTAATTAATTATTAAATCAAAGGGAGAAAATAAACTTGAAACATAAAGCATAATATGAAAAGACACACGAAACGTATAGGTAACTGGTCATGTTGATATGAGGGAACATGTTTTCATAAGCCAAATCGCCAAAAGTAATATTTAAAATAAATGAAAATTGAAACTCGTTTTAATAATAATATTAAAATGACATACGAAATATTTAATAATAACTTATTAATGCAGTTAATTTTTAACACAGTACTTCCACCTCCTGAAATTAAAAATTTAATTTTAGCAATAATATTAACAACACGGCGGACATTGCCCTATTTTCTGAATGTACTGCATTTGGGTAACTATACCATTTTTCCATAGAAATTTTCGCCAAGGGAATTCTTCAAAATAAATTCAAAATTACTTCAAAATCTAAAATTCGAACACTAGTGAATAATACCCAATCTTTTTTCTGTACCCTTCATTGAAGTTAAATTACATATCCTTTTAAGTTTTGAAGCACCGAAGTATGAAATGTACTTTCGCATACATTTTACATTACTGCAAATCCTACATTATACACAAGACAATCTATTCCGAAATAAGTAAGTGGTAGCATCTTTATCTCGAGAACGTTCGTGTTTCATTCAAAATTGTGAAATTTCTAAACGTTAACACTCAGGTTATCAGTTGATTAAGATTGAAAATAAAATTATTAATAATTTCTTTTAATTGAATATGTACGTACTTAAAATAAGTATAGAAGGTGTCTGAAAACTATGATCCATGAACAAAATTCACTCGATCGCAGAATTTCAGTGGCCAAAAAGATAAATGAACTGTTGACCTTTCAAATCACAATTAGTTAATGGATTCTGACTTAAGGTATGACTCGCACTTAAGAATTAAAAAAAAAAAATTGTGACACACAATACATCGTCAAAAACTAAGCTAACTACGGTGCAGTGAAATAAATCAGTTCTGTTGAAAATGTGTAATGTAACAATAGAAAGTCATTGTCAGTGTAGCGATTATTTTCAACTAAACTTCTCTTGCAATCAAGATAGAGTAATGATTTTTTGTCAATTGCAAGACTTAAGTTACTGCAGGACTAAAACATTACTATACTTATACCCATTGTTGAAAAAGTTGTGCATTTTATTATAGTAAATACTTGCTTGCTACTTTTATAGAAAATCAGAATTATGTTCTGAGAAGTTCAGGATCTAGTGTGAGAAATAAGATTTAATTTAAAAAAAAATCACGTCAGTAAGTTGAAAGTTTTAGAGCTATATCACTGTTTAAATTGCAGGAAATAAGAGATGAAGTGTAAGCTCACCTAGGCTACCTAAATCTGCACAGCTGCACTAAAATGTTTATTTTTCGGGAACTATTATTTTATCAGATTTACAAATACCATCTTAAATATGATAATAATTAAAAGTCAGTAGCATTTCTAATACCCCATCTTAAATGTAAAGAATTAGAGTATATACTGACATCAAGTTTTAAAAAATGACAAAATTGACCTTTTATGTCATTGCAAATGTCGACTCATCTATACTAATAATAAATCTGTAGCCGAAATTTTTCTGGTAATTTTCGATTTTCCAAAAATAATTGGTCCTGACGTATATAATTAACCGCCCTGAAACCGAAAATCGCTTTTTTTGACATTTTTGTCTGTATGTCTGTCTGTCCGGATGTTTGTTACCTTTTCACGCGATAATGGCTGAACCGATTTATATGAAAATTCGAATATAAATTAAGTTCGTTGTAACTTAGAATTTAGGCTATATGGCATTCAAAATGTTTTATTTAAAATGGGGGGTTATAAGGCGCTTGAATTAAATAAATCGAAAAATCTCCCTTATTATTAATTTTCATGAAAAATATTACATAACAAAAGTTTCTTTAAAAATAATTTCCGATAAGTTTTATTCTATGCTAAATTTTGTTAGGACTAATATTTAATGAGATAAATGAGTTTCAAAATTACAATAACAACGCCATTTAAGGCGGTGTAATGAAATAAAAAACAAATGACTTCGTCTATAAGGGGCCTTGGACAACAACAATCGAAAGCTATGAAACATAGCGTACAGAGAATGTTTCTGTGTTTTTATGAAGTAATATCGGAAGCTAAATTAACCGATTTGTGTAATTAATTATTATTTCACCATTGGAAAGTGTAGTTTCTCTAGATGGACATAATGCTATAATGTTATTACAGTAACTTGTGAGTGAATCGAGGACAGGTAAGATTAAAATAGCTTCTTATGCACAGAAAACTTGATAGGCTATTCTGTACATTCGTTTCCTGTATTTCCTAAAATAATTTTTGTGACCAAATGATTGGTCTCTGGATCAAAATGATCGCATTTTAATTTGTTTAATACAATTTAAATTAAGTAACATAATAAACGATTTATCCTTCTATCAAACACGAATGTTCCCTGGATCAAATGTCCTATTTTAATTATGTAATTACTTTATATTTATTTCTAACGGGTGCAGCGGAGCGCACGGGTACGGCTAGTATCTTAATAATTCTGTTTGATCTCCCAGTTTTTCCAAATATAATAGTGTAGATAACTCCTGAAGACGAGATTTTTACAGTTTCTAGTTGCATATACCGCCGCTTGAATCGCTAGTTACACTAAACAGTATGTCCAAGTTATGCACAACTTCCAATTTCATAAATGACAATTTCGTTAAATTTGGTGAAATCACATATGTTTTTCAACCAATAGACTAAATTGCACAAAGGCAATCTTGTTTTACTACATTTTCTGAATATTTTAGTTTTACAAATAAAAAAATTGTATTACATAAAAAGTGGTCAGTGAACATGAATTTCTTGTAAGATTTATAATGTACTATCGTTCAGAAAATAATCTACATTACGCCTTGCCAATCACGTATCCCTCAGTCCTATATGCTGAAGTTTCTCGCAAGTCACAATCATTGATAAGATAGAGATTATTCTGAACACAAAAGTCAGTCTACGTCACTGAAATGCCTCGTTTTATAAGAGTGGTGGTAATTGTTCAATTTACGAAAACACGTGTAAATGATCGTATTCTTACGAGACAGAAAAACGCTATGTTTTATACAATGACTAATACTAATAAAGTACTTATTGGTTTTCGCCATTTACAAGAAAATTACCACAGATTATTTAATTGAATTATCACATCTTGTTTAAAATACAATTTTAATGCATAACTTAAAATGATGACAATGCAGTCCATATATTGTAATTCGTTATTTCACATTAGAAAAGAATGAATAGAAAAGCATGTTGCCAGATTTATCCTTTCTTAGTCATGAAAAATAGATTTAAGCTGTCATTATAACTAATATGTTTGGGAAACTTTTTTTTTTTGCAGTGATTACTGAGATGCGCTGAAAATTATAAATATTATAATGTACTGCTAGTTTGTTTTAGGGAATTAACTAAAGCCATTACAATCTATCCTACTACGGAAAGCATAAAATTTATTAGCAGTGTTAATAACGATAACACATATAGAATGAAAACACTTGTTCCCTAGTCTAATGAAAGTTTCTTTATAAAATTTCAATAAATGTACTTATTTGTTCATAGAATTAAGTTTATGAAGTTTTTGTATGATACACTTTATCATTCCAAATAATGTGGGTACAATGAAATGCCAGTAATGGTAAGGTATTCTGGAGAGCAAATAAATTATTTAATTATAATAAAATTATTCTTAAATAAAATGAAATTTAAATTTTTTTAACTGCCTCGCATTGGAGGTAACCCAGAAGGACTCAGTATACTCTCCTACATGAATTTTACAGTATTAAATGTTTTACATAAATTTTGTCGAAAGAAAATTAAATATGTTAAATAAAATCTTTACAATTCATTTCCTGTAAAAATAGTTTTCTGTTCCAGTAATGGCAATCACTGTACCAACACTTTCTGTATTATGTCTCCAACTGCTGTGATAGTGTCGAATGAAACTGCATTCTTGACTGCGTGCCTTATCAAGCCAATAATGTTATAAAATTGTCATGTGATTGATTTGTGTATAGAAATATGATAATTGCTCATTTGATACTTACGATATATTTTTAACAATCTATGGAATAGTGTTACAATCTACAGGATGCTCAAAAACATTAGCCCTTATTTAAGAATCACTGTGTTGTAACAAAAATATAGTGCTACAGTTCCTCAAATTTATTCTAAGAAAGTTTGGATTTAAGTTAAGATTGATGTATATGCCGCATCTCTTACAGATCAAACAGTAATGCTGCTATAGTTGATTAAGTATGATAACATTGATGATGACGATTTTTGGGTAGTTCTGACGGCTGAACCAATGATTATGTTGATAGTAGGTCTTATGGGGTTTTAGGTTGTTACATTTATATGGTAATTATTTATTTACTCGTTTATTTTGTTTGACCCTGCTTAATCAGTCAGTATTCTAATGGCAGTTCACATATCGATATAGAATTCATGAATACACCATTGAATGGAATTTTTCATTATTTCCACTCGGAAGGCTTGGGGAATTTATTTTCACAATTCCATGTATCTCAAACAAGTTCATTTTTCTTGCCCATCGTCTGCATTTCTTTATTATACTCTAACAAGTTTTTATTTCCTCGTTAGATTTCTATTAGGTTCAACTATTTCTAAAACCAAAATTTTGCTAATTTAATTTACACAATACAAAAGAAACTAATGCTGTTCTTACTCATTAAGTATATTACAACTTATTCTTTAAATTCGTTATTTATTTTACATCTTAAGCATCGTTTTTATATTTATTTTGAAACATGTTTTTTTTTTTTTTTTTTAAAATACTTTATCCATCGCCACGTTCCATTGCATTGCTAGCATAAGAAATACTTTTTAAATTGAATTTTACACTAAATTGTGCTAGGTATTGACTTCGTTTATTGATATACAATAATTTCTTTTAATGGCGGATGCAACAACACGGACGTACGATTATACATTTTCATTGTGCCTTGCATATCGGCATAGCGAAGCTTTTCAAATTTTATATTTTATGTCATTGCTTATTGATTTTCTTTAATTCCTTCAAAAATATCCTAGTATTGTATTTCATGTAGTTAAAATTATAAATCAAAACACCTTAGCCACTGTGTTATACTTATACAGGGACATCACTTTATTTTTACCAACATTTTTAACATTAACCTGGCTATACTCGGAAACACTGTTCCCCCCTTCCATTACAGGAGTTTGATGTTACTAGTGCAATATGTAAACAAATCATTTTACTAGGTAAAGGAGGAGAGAAAAGTAGTGTATCCATTTATGTTGTAGGGAAATACGATATTACGGAATTTATCAAAATACAGTAGAGTAGTAACTTTTTTTTTCAAAAACTCAACTTTTCAGGCGGCTATGTTCGTTATGTAATGTCTACTTTATTTAGCATATTAATTATTGATGTTATCATACAATATAGAGAGTGCATTTAAATTGAGGGGGTCATAAGTAAAGGGTTGTAAGTGCACTTAAGTTACTTTTGAGAAAATGGGGTTTAAATATTTAAGCTTTCGTAAAATCGGTGAAAGTTTTTATTTAAATTTTAATGTGTGATGGATTAAAATATCCCTTTGCCACTAAAATTTTAGATACTTTAGCTTACACTGGATGCACTTAACTCATGTTATTACAAATGTCACTAGCATTCCTTTGCTTCTAGCCACCTCAATTCAAAAAAGCTAATCTGAATTTTTAAACAAGTTGCTGAAAATGGTTGCCGTTCATTACAATGCAGGCTTCAATTCAGTACGCATATTATTAAAAACATTTTGAAGCATATTCTCTGAAATTGAATTTATCGTTTTTTGAATATAATTTTTAGTACGATATTATTAATATAGGTTCTTTCTTCTATAGAAAACGCAACCATATTTCTGAAACACACTATACACTGCAGTGTTTACTTCACTGCTTGAAGACTTCGAATGCAACAGCGGCCGTAAGTTTGTGTGTCTGACGGGAGCAAGGACATTAGTGAAGGGGTGAGAGTGAAGTACATTCAGAAATGCAGGTACAATAAAAATGCAAGTAAAAATAAAATGATGTCCCTGTAGAACAATCAATATCGCTAGATAAGGAGGCTATCTACCAACAGTTCATCAGTCACATCCTGTGACGTATATATTTCGTTTTCTGCAGTAATTAATTAACGAATCTTTTTCACAGTTCACTTAATCACCAATCGGCATAAAATTATGGGCAAGTCTGATCCATCTTAGTAGAAGCGACCTGAATAACCCCATGTTTTAACACGCACTGCTTCTAAAAATATATTCATCGGATTCGAAGTATTGTGTGTCTGTCTGTTATTTCCTTGTACAGTCTACAAAATGTGTCAATTTTGTTTTGCTTTCTTTTCTGTTGTAAGGTGAAGTCACGTTTGGTACTTAATTGTATTAAAGACTAAGCAAACAAGTGCTAGATGTAAATAAAATTGTTACATGAAAATATTTTTTATTCGGCGTTTATGTAATTAATTTTATGAAATGACTTTGACTTGTAAGTTTTAATAAGTTTATGTAATAACTGAACTTAATTTTTATGTTAATAAATAGTTTTGTTTGTCGTGCTTAATGTGAAAGACGGATTATAAAACTGACATCTTATAAATATGAATAGAGAAGAGTGTGCCTTTAGACGAGAATATTTCTTTTGTATTATGTCTGTGTTGTAGGTACATTACTGTACAGTATGAAAGGAATGAGGTGGTATACTGTTTTAGAGTATATAATATGATGTGGTGTAATGTATTTTTTGTTAGGATATTGTTCACAAATAAATCATAACAATTGTTCAAATATGTTATTGTACATAATTTGCCAAGCTCCCTTACATACAGTACATTGGGTGCAATTAATATTGCATTAAGATGTAAGTTTTGGATATAGACCTACCGGCGGTGCGCAAAATTATCATATTTTACGGACCATAAAACGCAGACCGTTTGTTTATTGTGTGTAGAGACATGTAACAGTAAACGCGGTACCTGCGGTAAATTTATGTACAAAATCACCTGTATAGTAATGGTGCTTATACAGTGCAGTGTATACTGCAAAGAAATATTTACCAATCTCTCTCGACTATGTCAAAATTGAATTCCTCTTTGCAGATGCCCCGACCTTAATGTGGAAATTGTCGGTCTAGATTCTTCACATATAGGGAGGAATTGAAAATCAATCAGTCTTCATTCAATGGAGTAAATAATTTCAATAGCGATTCTAATATGTTTCTGATACCTTGATATTTCTGGAAGTGTAACCAGTAAAGATTTTTGAAACCTTAGAACTTTCGTTTCACGACATAGTTTAAATGTACAAAAATTATAAAACCCTGAATCTCACAAGAAACTGGATAAAATATACATTAAGGCAGATTCTAGATTTGATATTTCTAGCAACTTTACAGTGATAATATTGAAATGTATAAGCACATGTTGTTGAGAATTCGTCGATACACAGAGTTTAAAACAATTTTGCTCTCACAAAATTCTTTACCCAGTATTTATCACATACAAGTATTTATGTCCAACAAGATGCTATGTATTAAAAAGTGAAACAAGCAACGTTATTCTCTTATCTATCGTATTACAAAAGCGCCAGTGACTGTCTGAAAAAAACGCCAACATCAATATAGCCTTTTTGAAGTACCACAGTCAAAGATGTGGAAAATAATAGAAATGTACATTTGGTAACATAGCTGCGGAAATGGACTAATTTTATTCACACATTCATTAGTATGTTGAATATGACATATTGTATAGTTGAAAAATAAGTATTCGACAGACATAGATACGTCATCTTCTAAAATATAGATTGCTCGCTCATTGGATAAAAATTGTGAATTAGTTTAAGTTGTTTACATAACGATTTAATTATTAATGTCAACCTACAGTCATTGTTCGCTTTTATTAGTCAAAATTTGTATATCTGTTCAACATTTTAACATAGATTCTTTCAAAATTTTGGAAGTGACAGCAAGTGATTTCCTTCTTTTCTTGTACATAGTAATTCGAAATTTAATGGCTATCGAATTCAACAAAGTATTTTTATCACATTTAACTCCTATCGTATTGTATGTATGTATGTATGTATGTATGTATGTATGTATGTATGTATGTATGTATGTATGTATGTATGTATGTATGTATGTATGCATGCATGTATTCACACTGCATAATAATAATAATAATAATAATAATAATAATAATAATAATAATAATAATACAAGGAGCATCCTAAAATTAAATGAAGCACGGTCACTTAAAATGACATTTAAAGTAAATCTAATTTGTACCTTAACCCTGAGTTCGAAATAAAACCCACGAGTATGATATGTTAATACCTGCACAAGTACCTTTCAGCACTACACTCATTTCGCTGTCAACACACACACTGCACTGGAACTGCGATTCTATCCTCATTTCACTAACACTTCGAAAGCATTTCACTGTTCAAATACTTTGTACTGCCACTATAAATTGTAAAACTTCACTGACACAAACACACTTCACTGACAACACACTTCACTAACACAACATACTTATTCACTGATACAACACTTCAAATAAAAAAAAAAATATCAATTACACTTTTCAAATAGTATATATAATACACTACCGTCTATTAGTAAAGTCCTTAAGCCTATTTTTAAATACATTTTTGGTTATTGGTAAAGCCTTTAGTAAGTCTGCAGGTAAAGCATTGCAGTCCCTGATAGTACGATTGAGAAAAGAAAACTTTCTATTGTCCGTCCTCTGTCTTCTTTCCCTCAATTTATATGAGTGGTCGTTCCTTGAAGAGTAATTTGGCGGCTGCAACCTATTTTTTATTTCTCTCCAGGCAGGCTCACCTCTGTATGTTTTGAACATTGCGCATAATCGAATTCGCGTTCTCTTGTCCGTGAGTGTGTCCCATTTTATATTGTCTTCTGGGTTTCGCATTATATTTACAACTATTTCGTAAAATCATTCTCCGGTACCTGAAAGTTCAATGCTTAATGTTTATGATTTCCATAATAGCTTAAAATATCTGTGAGTTGGTCGTTACTTACAATTGTACTTGACAAGTTTTATAAATACACTCCATGATATTTCACCTTTCGTTATACGTATTTTTTATACTGTCTTGTAATTTTCTTGCACTTTACACGGCACAACTTTTTAGAGGTGTTACCAAATATTTATTAGGGGTGCCTTCATTTATTGCTATTGTTATGTTTACGTTGACGCTTTAGTTATTATGTCATTGGCGCTTATGATAGTCCTTATAACTGAAGTTGACGCAAATGTAATCCACCGGCTACACAGCGGGTTTTGCATACTTCGGCCCAATTAAGCACAATTACATGAAATTTCATCTGAAGTTATATAACATAACTTAGGGTACACTTATGTTTCTAGCGGGCTAGTACAACAGATTTTAAGCTGTATAAAATAAAATAATTCCTTTTACTGAATGCTAACATACATATTTTAGCTCTAAACCGGTAGGGCATTTCCAGAGAGTGCATGATAGACGTTGACCTGGTCCCCTCCGGGAAAACGTAAGAAGTGTGGTCCTCCGCAGTACTTGGAGGAGAGAGATCGCCAAAGCAATGAAGAGGAAAGGATTCCAGAGGAAGACTTCAAAGGCAGCAAAACGAGCAAATGCTGGCAAGAAGAAAACCCTGAAAAAGTGAGTAAGTAATTTTAGTGAAATTATAAAAATGTATGATAAAAACAATCTGAGTGTGCTATAATGTGCACACGCTAAGCGTGCAGTCTTAAAGGATATTTTGCAGAAATGTGCGGTATTCTCTGAAGCGTACTTTTCATAGACAGGGACTGAACAGGACTGCATGAAGTGGCAGCATAGTTCACCAATATGTTTCCTGACGTCATGATCTGTCACTCGTTTTTGGTTAGGATTAGCATTACTTTTGCTGCAAATTTATCAATAACTCATCTACTTGTACTATAAAGAATGTCCCAGTACATTTGGAACATTCCCATAATTAGTTTATTTTAGTGTACCTATCTAAAAATAATTCGGAATATCATTACTTTTGCTGCAAATTTATCAATAACGCATCTACTTGTACTATAAAGAATGCCCCAGTACATTTGGAACATTCCCATAATTAGTGTATTTTACTGTACCTATCTAAAAATAATTAGGCATATCATTACTTTTGCTGCAAATTTATCAATAATTCATCTACTTGTACTATAAAGAATGCCCCAGTACATTTGGAATATTCCCATAATTAGTGTATTTTAGTGTACCTATCTAAAAATAATTCGGAATATCATTACTTTTGCTGCAAATTTATCAACAATTCATCTACTTGTACTATAAAGAATGCCCTAGTACATTTGGAACATTCCCATAATTAGTTTATTTTAGTGTACGTATCTAAAAATAATTCGGAATATCATTACTTTTGCTGCAAATTTATCAATAATTGATCTACTTGTACTATAAAGAATGCCCCATTACATTTGGAATATTCCCATAATTAGTGTATTTTAGTGTACCTATCTAAAAATAATTCGGAATATCATTACTTTTGCTGCAAATTTATCAATAATTGATCTACTTGTACTATAAAGAATGCCCCATTACATTTGGAACATTCCCATAATTAGTTTATTTTATTGTACCTATCTAAACATAATTCGGAATATCATTACTTTTGCTGCCCTAGTGTATAAATTTCCACTTCAACATGAGGCCAGCTGCTGCTCTGTGTACATACTAGCTGTGTAAGTGTAACTTTTCAAGAGCCAGGGCGAAAATACGCGGCGCCTAGATTAATTCAGACTTTTAATCTGATTTCGCAGAATCGAAAGTGAATATATTTGACATAATATGCGAACATTAAAGTCACGTATATTGTTGAAACTGCTGCTAGTGCACTCTGATTCCATAGAAACAAAACTGAATGTATTTACACACCTGCAAGAATGAAGTCACTTGTTACATCACGTGATGTCGAGAGATCGTTCTCGGCATTTAAACTATTATTCTGACAGAGAAGAGAAGTTTCACAGTAGATAGCCTGGAGAAATCGTTGATTGTTTACTGCCATAATAGTTACGTGAAAGGCAAAGAAAGTTTAAAAAAAAGTTGGAAAATTATGAATTTAACAATGTGCCAATTAAACTATGTATGTAAAATGAATAATTAATAGAGTACATTTATAAAAGTATTTAATAAAAATAACGGTTACTTTATAGTACATTATGCAACGAGCCTATAATGAAAGTAATTAAGAAGCGAGTATGGATATTTATGAAACGAGCGCAAGCGAGTTTCATAATTTTCATACGAGCTTCTTAATTACCATTATAGGCGAGTTTCATACGACTTTTTATGCTCGACCATATTTCTAACTTGATATTATTAATTTTATTGTATCTGACCTGGAGCAATGTGAGATGTGCGCAGACGCGAAAGTATTGATTTTTTCCGAGGAACAGATGTCCACATTGACCTTGCTAGGCCATAAGAACCTACAGAGATAACATTGAAATAAAATTAGACATTGAAAAACGAGATGACAAATTGTATTTATTTGAATATTATTTACAATTAACACTAATTATTATAGTAACAGAACATACCCTTCTGCTGGAAAGCCTCCGTGACTTTTCGCTAATTCTCTTTCGATTGCATATCCGAGAATAATCGATACTTGCGGTTTTATAACGGTAGAAAGCTGACCTGTCATTGGCTGAACAGTTGTAACCTGAGTCGTCATTGGCTGAAAGACCTGACCTTTAATGAGTAGGTATACTTTAATGACATGCATTAAAGGTCTGCTACCAGGTGTATAATTACTACGTTTCGGCATGGTCGAGCATAAAATTATTTTCATGTTTGTTGTTGTTTAGTCAACTGTCCGAAGACAGGTCTAAACCTCGCAAATGATGCCAAAAAGCACCATTTATGAGGCAACTAGGCCATGAGATAATAGGGTAGAGTGGCCAGTTCCTTTTCCCCTCCATAGCATACATCGCCGACTAGCTATATATTAGGCTACACTAATCAGACTTCAGATGTATACAAACAATTGTTCTTCCTCTGACACATATCGTCAAGTGAGGTGTACTGCCTGATAATAGGTATACATATCAGCCAGAACCTCAATCAGAGGATGCACATCATATTATTAAATCAAATAAATCTCTAAAGTGTATTTTTACTGCATACATTTCAACTTTTAATGCATATTTCAACAGTTTTTACTGCATAGTTGCATGCATATTTTCAGGTTTCTCACTGTACGAAGCTCCGTGGCCTAGCCATGAGTGCAAGGATCAGAACTGGATTTTAATTAAAGCGATTTTTGTTACGTTTTGATTAAAAATTAGTGCGGAGAAACTCTGCTCACGTAAATACGTTGGCGGGAGTGGCAGGAGGTGTGAAATGGCAGCGTCACTGTGCAGAAATCCAAAAGTCACAGATTGACATGTTTTCGAATTTTATTTTCAGTGAACCCTCAATGAAAATTTTCAGCAAGATTTGTTTTCATTTGAAGTTAATTTCAGAAAAAATCAAGGCGACTGTAATTGGGTGTTGAATTCTCTCCCACTTTCTGAGAAGTATTTAAAAAACCATACCCTGAGATTTTAGGAGTGCCATTTAATTTGCTTCTTACCCATTAGAGTTCTACGAAATGTTTATTTGGCCATTATTCAGTCTATCATTCAATATGGTATAATTGTTTGGGGTGGAAGTACAAAAATTAATCTTAGTCCGTTAAATTTACTACAAAAACGAATAATTAAAATTTGTTTGAAGAAACGTTTCGATTATCCAACTAAATTAATTTATTCTGAATTTAATGTATTTAATATTGAACAAATTTATAAGTATACGCTGTTAAAATTTTATCATAAAAATCGTAATAAGTTTGTATTACAGACACACAATTATGACACAAGACGAAATATTAATTCAACATTAGTAGAACCTAAATGTCTCACATCTGCTGGTCTAAAGCATAGCATTAATTTTGGCCCTCGGTTGTACAATGCTTTAACTAAATTACACCCAGAACTTCTAACATGTAACCCACTAACATATAACAAGAAAATTAGAAACGTGTTAATATCTTCAATTTGATTAAATAAATTTATAGCCTATGTATGAATTAATCAACCTATATTATATTTGCATTCTATAATTTTGAAATATATATTAGTCCTACTTTTCACGTGCGATATTATTCTTCTCTAGTGTTAATATTATATTATATAATTCCATTGCCGCTGTAATTTAAATTTTAGTTTCCTATTTTATTTTACTTATTTATTATTATTATTATTATTATTATTATTATTATTATTATTATTATTATTATTATTATTATTATTATTATTATTTTAATATTATATCTGAACTGCGACCGAACACGAGCGCTGCTCATTCGGTCTCAAATTTTGTTAATACTACTGTATCTCCTTTTTATATTGCTTGTATTATTTTATTTCAATTTCTCTTGTTTGTTTTGTAATTATATTTTTTATTCTGTATATTTAAATTTAAATAAATAAATAAATAAAATAAATAAAAAATAAAATTATATTATTAACACACAGGCAGTTAAAATAGACTCTTGATCACAGTAATACTAGCGTGACGAGTAAAGTTGCCTGCAACAACGCTAGAACTAGGAAATAATGAGCATTTGTTTTGGAAAACAAATATTTTTCTGAAATTAAAAATTAAATTGTATCACTCTGTTCGTTGTTATAAAGGAAAGACAGAGAGGCAGAGAATATGGCGCTCCAAAATTGCACGATCGTATGTCCAGGTGTCCTATGGCCAGCCCTGAGTTTGACTCCGATCATTCAGTGTTTATAATGAAATAAAGTGTATATCTTTACTAAAATGTTATGTACCACTTCGTTCGTGTTTGTGTACCTCCCAAGGGACGCATACCCCTGGTTGAATACCACTGGTATAGAGTAATCCGTTCCAATCCCGGTGGCGGACTTTCAACACAAGCGTCTGGCTAACAACCATGTCACACCAAGAGCATCTTGAGACATAAACCTAAACTGTTCATGAATAATAATAATAATAATAATAATAATAATAATAATAATAATAATAATAAAGTAAAGGTATCCCCGTAACATGCCATGAAGGCACTTGGGGGCATGGAGGTAGAGCCCCATGCTTTCCATGACCTCGGCACTAGAATGAGGTGGTGTGGTCGGCACCACGCTCTGACCGCCTTTTACCCCGGGAAAGACCCGGTACTCAATTTTATAGGAGGCTGAGTGAACCTCGGGGCCGTTCTGAAAGTTTGGTAACGAGAAAAATCCTGTCACCACCTGGGATCGAACCCCGGACCTTCCAGTCCGTAGCCAGCTGCTCTACCAACTGAGCTACCCGGCCGCATAATAATAATAATAATGATAATAATAATGATGATAATAATGATAATAATAATGATAATAATAATAATACTAATAATTAAAATCTATACTAATAATAAATCTGTAGCCGACATTTTTCTGGTAATTTTCGATTTTCCAAAAATAATTGGTCCAAACATATATAATTAACCACCCTGAAACCGAAAATCGCTTTTTTGAAATTTTTGTTTGTATGTCTGTCTGTCTGTATGTTTGTTACCTTTTCACGCGATAATGGCTGAACGGATTTCGATGAAAATTGGAACATAAATTAAGTTCGTTGTAACTTAGATTTTAGGCTATATGGCATTCAAAATACATTATTTAAAAGGGGGGTTATAAGGGGGCCTGAATTAAATAAATCGAAATATCTCGCTTATTATTGATTTTTGTGAAAAATGTTACATAACAAACGTTTCTTTAAAAATAATTTGCGATAAGTTTTATTCTTGAAAAATATTGATTGGACTGATATTTAATGAGATAAATGAGTTTTAAAATTAAAATAACTGCCATCTAAGGCCGTATAATGAAATAAAAAACAAATGACTTCGAATATAAGGGGCGGCCTTGGACAGCAACAGTCGAAAGCTATGAAAGAGCCTGCAGAGAATGTTTCTGTGTTTGTATGAAGTAATATCGGAAGCTAAATTAACCGATTTGTATAATTAATTATTATTTCACCATTGGAAAGCGTACTTTCTCTAGATGGACATAATGCTATAATGTTATTACAGTAACTTCTGATATGATATAATATAATATAATACAATACAATACAATACAATATAATATAATATAATATAATATAATATGTAATATTATATAATATAATTTAAGTTATTTGAAGGGTTCACAACCATAGTGGTCCAAGCGCCATTTACTGAATACGTAGAAAACAAGGGTTAAAATTAAGTTATTACCATAATTCAATGGAAACATATAGCAAGTAAAATAAAGTATACACATTAAATCTAAATGATGTCAATCTTCATTAAACTATGGTTGCATGTAATAAAAATTAAGAAACATGTTAAACGAATTGTCATTGCACCAAATGAGTGTCTCTGGACCAAAATGATCGCATTTTAATTATTTGGATGCAATTTAAATTAAGTAACATATTAAACGATTTATCCTTCTATCAAACACGAATGTTCCCTGGATCAAACGTCCTATTTTAATTATGCAATTACTTAAAATTTATTTCTAACGAGTGCAGCGGAGCGCACGGGTACGGCTAATAATAATAATAGTTATGTTTTATTCTGAGGACAGCGATTGTATCGAAGAGAAGTATCACTTTTTTACATTTGAAACGTTCTGTTTCCACCACAGTGCCAACACACTTCAGATCCAGAGCGGTGTTGGTGACTTCCCCCCACTGCACGTGGCATCGTCGGCGTCTCAACCTCTACCCAGTCATGGAGAGGCACACCGCACAGGGTCACAGCTGAACTGCACCTTGAGTCCTTAACACGCAGGGACGCTGGACCCTACAGCTCCTCAGCATTCAACGACTTTGGGCAGGACGAGATGATCGTTTACCTCACAGTGAAATGTGAGTCTCATGCATGATTTACCATTGTCTGTCGAAAATAACTACTATGCTTCATGTAGGCCTAAAGACATGCACGTGTTAAGACCCATTCACAATGAAAATTAAACATAACCGTAACATAAACACAGAAGTTTGCGCCCATACTACCAAATAGGATCATTCACAATGATTCACATAAGCATTGACATAAACATTACCGTAAGACGTTAACATGAAAGTTTGCAAACTCCAAACTTTCATGCTTATGCTTACGTGATTTGCAAACAGAACACAATCGTGGAGCGCTGAAATATACGGCAGAATATGAGGAAATGGCGTCGTTGTTATGTTTCCATGGTTACCAAGTATGTTTGCGGTTATGTTTATGTTCCCATCGTGAATGATGGTATGACTTCTTGATTTTACTGTAACGTTAAGTTAACGCTTACGTTATGTTTAATTTTCATTGTGAATGAGCATGGCAAGTTGTCGGCTCTACTGTTTTTATCATATGGGTGCAAGGAAGAAGTTCCACCAGTAGCGAGCGGTGACATTTTTCAGGGGAGATCACCAGTAATGGAACTGTCGTGACACTATTTAACAAAAAAGAGAATAAATATAAAAATATGTTAGCTAGTACGTATTATAACGAAAATAAGACTTATCAGTTACCACCTTCATGTGTACGTCAACGGAATCCTCCTCTCTCCTCTTAGGGCAAATTTTTCTATGACGTCATCGTAAAAATGTCTTTGGCTTGAATTTTGTTCAATAGAGCAGTAAAAGTCCCGAAAGCCTGTCTTCGCACCGAGTGTTCCATACGTAACTCTACGCGTTTTAAACAGGAAAAAGTACGTTCCACTGTGGAGGTGCTCACTGGAATTGCAGCTGTTAGGCAGCATAATTTATAAACTTCTGGAAATGCCTCTTCTCCTAACTCGGTGTCTTTCAAAAACTTTGCTGTCTCATCACTGTCCTGCCTGAAAAGTCTGACAACCTATGGGCAGCCACCAACTCACTTCGCAAATTTTTTAAATGTAACAAATTTTTGTAGCCTGATTTCAGAGACGTAAACAATATTTCGGGAAATCTGGTTTTGAAAGATTCAAACTTTTTCGGATCAATTAGCTCGATAAATTTTAGTTCTTCTAAATCACAAAATCTGTTTTCCATTTAGCTGACTATCGTGTCAATTATCTCGTTGTAAAGACGCAAATATCTCATTCTGGGATCGTCCAATTCACCTTCCCGTCGGCGCTTTCTAGGTTCATTCTCATTCTTATTACTTTCTTCTAGTGTTGCATACATATCATCGAGATTCTTGAATGAAAGAAATGGTCTCTTTCACGTTTCTTATGCAATAATTTACATCAAAAGTCTTTGTCTGGAGAATATTGAATAATGTGTCAGTGAAAGCAAAAATATGACTGAAAATTTCCAACAGAAAAGAAAAGGTGAAATCCTTCAATGATGCTAAATATCCTCTGGCAGAAATAAAAGTGTCCCTATCCTAACAGTCTGGGTCACCAACAATATCCTCAAAAAATGAGATCAGTTCTGTCTCATTTTCATGCACCGCGTTCACAGTCCTAGAGTTGTGATTCCAACGCGTAACTGACACTGTTGGAAACCTCTTCTTGACTTCCGATGCATTCAATGCATTTACATGCTTTGCTGAATGAGGAAAAAGGAACAAAAACACTCAACGTCATGAAAAATATTTTACATTCCTTTATAAATTGCACTGACTGCGATAGAACTAGTTTAAGCCGATATGAGCATAACAGTGGACGAAAAACGCATTGGGACTTTTTTTTTCACTAGTGCTTGCTACCCATTTAAATGGCCAGAAAATGTTGCAGCCCCGTCATATCATCGAGCTTGTCCTGACACTGAAGGTCCGAAAGGATTTTAAACACATGTTCACTTTAAAAAAGTCGTTAAAATTTGGTTGACCTACTCACTGGTGGCGTAGTGTCAAATTACAATTACTTTGGAGTTAAACCCTTCCATGTCGCCATCCAGCAACAAAAAATTTAAATTCGAATTGCATTCTGGTGCATTCAGGCCATCTATCGGAGGTTGAAGGAGTAGAATATGAGTACAGCATCTTCTGATTAAAATTTTATTAAATATAGTACATATAAATAAGCTAATAATAAATGTTATAAACAATACATTTCAGTTTCACAAGAAAATTTAATAATTAGCATAAGAATAAAATAGTCGTCCCTACATTCTGTGATCAGGACTTGTAAAATAGACACACACTCACAAATAGTACACTACTGCTCCTCAGAGATGTCGTGACGTCCGCGTTCTTTGTAGATTGTATAACTCATCTACAAACAGTCACTCACTCCTGATTGGTTGTAGATTTTATAACACGCCAATGCGAAGGAGTCATTTCAACTCGCTGCTTTCTCTTGCAGCTCACACTGTTTATAATGGGAAACCATAGATTACGTCATACATCAAGAGAATGTAAGCTCACTGCGCATGTACAAGGTTCACTGCATTTCACTGCTGTTCAGTGCGATAAGAAAGTCAGTACACATTACGACTGGGACTTGCAGACGACGCACAAGCTATAGACAAGAGCAATTCCCGATTCTTCGTACATTGGAATGCGTAAAACGAATGAAAGAAAGAAAACATAAATAAGATTATGCTTTGGACAGAAAATTAACTGCAGTACATAAAGAGCGGCCGCCACTGATTGCTTATCCAACACGTATCACTTATATCCACTTCTTTGCAAGTGTCTGGCTGGCATCTTCTCTTCTCAACCAACGTCTCTAACGGATAGACCTCTGGAGAACCCACCCATCACGTAGTTCTAATGTTCACCACCTATACGTCGGGCGCTGGTCTTGTTATTTGGTCCGTAAGACGGAAGATGGTGCTGACCGCAGTTTCGCATCGTATTAAATTCATCCATGGTAGTGTTCTACTAAGTGACATGCTGACAACGACGAAAACATGCATGCGCCAATTGTTTGAGAAACAGCCAATCAACACGTTCTTGATGGAACTGGCAGGAATTGAGATCAGAGCTCGATTCTCTCCTGACGCTTGAGTTGGAGAAAAATAATGAAATGCGCATGCTCATAGAATCAAGCGCTTGAAAGCAAGCGAAAAACAAGACTGTGTAAACAGGCCAACAGGGACTTAATGTTAGGTACACTGACGTTCAAATATATCTGACCTACGATCTTATGATCGTGTAAGCGAACTTTCTAACTACGGAATGTCAGAACAGAAGATATTAAAAATTGACAAACTTTAAAAGAGTTCCGCTATTTCTCAATAGGTGGCACCATTATTGGGGCGGTTAAAAAGTGTCAGAGAAAAACATTATGTAGATTAAACATATTTATTATTCTCATTATTGACAATATCAGTGGTTTCTAGGTAAATCCAGTATTGTTTTACAATCAGTAGAGTGGTATGAAAAATTGAATTCTATAATGCGGGTATATTTATGTACGATTGGCAACACTGACTATTATGTTTGCCATCTATTCATAGAAGTAATAATTAAAGAAGCCACACTTACACCAACAAATTATCGATCACTATCGATTAGTAGGGTCATATCTTTGAACGTCAGTGTACGGTATTCTAACTTTAAGTAACATTCTATATTTCTTTAGAATATCTCCGAATATAAAAATGTTTTAATAAAATAATATATTTCTGTTTACAAATTACATATTTATTAAAGTTTAAGCATTTATGAATACATTTAAAACGAAATTAATACACTTCACTGCTCTAATTATCAAACAATATAAATTACGTCAGGAAACACAATTTAAAAAACCCATTTCTGTGAGTTCTTAACATATTTCTGATTCCTTCGTGTTAGTCAGTGTCCGCAACCGTAACGGAATATAGCGGAATTTTGACAGCGGATTTCGTGTTGCTGGAGTTGGGGACACTGGGAACTAGTTAATAATACGTCGGCACAGCCATCCAGCCGACAAGGCTTATAGATAATGAAAAAGTGGGTACTCTCGTTAAGCTTGCTGCAGTTCAGGGCAACATCACCTCAAGCTTTCTTACGCCCCCAGAGGATATAATTCAACATGAACGTCTCGCCAACAGACCACGAGACCCAAACAATGACACCTAAAACGGATAAAAATATTTCTACGCCATGCTACAGTATCCCCCAAGAAAGCTACTTCCAATTATTTCCGAATGTTTTGTCATAGGCCTACTGCTCAGACACCTATATATCTATTTAAAATACAACGAGAAAATAATCAGTGCAATTGTGGCCAAGTAGGAACACTTAATCATTGTCTATTTGGATGTTCACTCACAAAAAACGAATCAGATAAACTTATTGCTCTAATGCATAAACATACTTCTCCTGGACCACTCCATATTGACATATCCTACCACTGTTCTCCCCTTCCATATGACGGGCGCATTTCAGATTTACCACGAAAACATAGATGGAGGTATAACATATTCATACCACGTAAGCAACAGATAGGGAAAATTACCAGTTATTATCGACACCAGTGGACGTAGGAGCACAACCGCAAAGGTTGGCAGCAGCGTCATTAAATGATCTCGAAGTGAAATCGACAAGGCCGGCGGCTAGGCCTAACGAGATTCTGTGCTCGTTGTCTAGGCCCTGTTTCGTGCTAAGCCGATGACGTAAATATTACGTACAATACGTTGGATTATGCTAGGAGTTATGATCTGTAATTGATCGAAGATGCAAGGCATAATAAAAGCCTAAATTAACCAAATCTAATCTGTCACAGATTTGTATATACAAGGCATAATGAGAGCATAAACTAATAAAATCGAATGTCACCACGGACTTGATTCCTCGGAACGGCATGACGGTAGTTCTTGTGCCGAGATATTGTAAACTTATCCCGTACGGTAATTACATTTTCAGGTGTACATTTATTACAAATAACTTACTTAAATTTTGATATTTCCTATCAGCATTGAAATTAACAGAATAACAGTCAAAAGCATAAATGTAAAATGGTAACAGTACTTTTAAATGTACCTATTATGTAGTTCCTAACCTAAATCAAAATTATGGTGGAGGTATGGTGAGCGTAATTAAATTATACAAAGGGAAAGAGTTAATAATTAAACTCTACACATGTCAGTATTTGATATTGGAACAGGATTCAATTATTCTAATTTTATATAGGATTCAATCCAGGACACAAAAAATATGCTTTCATCTTTCTAACAACGTAATAATTTTAAATATAAGTAAACAGTAGGGCCTACTTAGAATGTTACAAGTTTTAACAAACTTCACAATTGATTTGGTAATTATGAATTACAGGAACGTCACTTCTTACCTTTTTCATAATCGCTGAAGTAAACTATAAAACGAAAGTATTAAAAAAATATCGCGTTAGAAGATTGAATTTGTGTATTTTTGGTCCAGGGAGCATCCGCTTTTTGGTGCAAAGATAATTCGTTTGGCGCGTTTCTTAATTGAAATTATGAAATGGCGTCCCTGTGCTTCACATTTAATATTGATTTGATACAATCCTTCTATAGTAAGTTCCCATTGCAAGTTATTGTTACACTCTACCATTCCAAACATCAGTGGTGTTGATGGTAGGGATAGAATTTTTATGCACTGAAAGGTAGCCCTATAATAAGAAAAGAGAACGTCAGTAGGCTACTAGGGTGTGCATAAAAAGTCTGCCATAAACAAATGTCATACCGGTATTAAATCCTTGTTTCTCTTTCCATTTCAGAACATAGAAATAAAAGCTTTGATTGTTTTTTTTTTCCTTTTCAGAGAGGCAGTTGCTCCTGGCTTGGAGGGACTGATGTGCTATCAGAGATACATACTTCATTACCAGCTGATACAGGTTAGGGTGGACAAACTTCATTTGATTCTATAGGTTGGTAGAGTTCAGCTTCAAATTCGCTAAAGCAGTTTACATGAAGTAATTAAGTTCACCTTGCACTCCATCCTTGGATATCTTTTCCCACTTATATTCAGTATGCACGAGATTTTTGTGATGCTGTCAAAGGTCAAATTCTTCATTTCCATCACCAATGCCCTCTGAGGATTCGAACTCTCAATAGCATTGATACTTGGTTTGATAGTAACCATTTCATTTCTTAGATTAAGACATTGCAGTTGATAGCGCTACAGGATTTTTGAAATGCAGGTTTTTGACGCTAGGATCCAAAAGTGTCGAAAAGCACTGTTCCATTTGCCCAAACCTTCTTTAGAATTCGAACAATAAGTTAGTTGCTCTTTCAATGTTTTCCAGGTCCATACTTTGGCTCCAATTTATTTAATTGCTGTTGCTAGCACTGTACCAGTGGAATCACTTGATAGATAAGGCTCAGTCGGCTAAGGCGCTTGTCTGCCGAGCCGGAGTTGCGTTCGGGCAGGGGTTCGATTCCCGCTTGGGCTGATTACCTGGTTGAGTTTTTTCCGAGGTTTTCCCCAACCATAAGGCAAATGTTAGGTAATCTATGGCGAATCCGCGGCTTCATCTCGCCAATTATCTCGCTATCACCAATCCCATCGACACTAAATAACGTCGTAGTTGATACAGCGTCGTTAAATAACCAAGTAGAATGAAAAAAATTGATTGATAAGAACTAAGTTGCTTACTCATGGTCTTAGAAGATTTATGGTGTCTTGCACTTCTTTTTTATGAACTGAAGTCAATATATATCTGGAGCCTGTACATATTTCAGAACAACTTGTCCTACAAAACCTGTCATTTAAAAAAAAATCTCTCTAACATGTAGAATGTAGAGTTCCATCTTGTTTTTACATCTAGAATGAGTTTTCTGAATTGCGTAGCAATTTGCTTAGTTGAGCGCCTGCATTTTACATTACATTTAAACCAAGAAACTAAATTTCTAAATTTTGCAATTATATCTTTAATTAATAAAGTGTTACATCTGTTGTTGTGGTTGTTATTTGTTAATGTTGAAATTATTTATAATTAATGTTGAAATTTTGTATGCTGTATTTTAGTTAATAATCATGATCATTTATTACATCCACTGATCATATACATGATATGGGACATGTCATATTTACAAACTAATAATTAATTACATAATATACATAAAATAAATAACTATAATTAAATGCAACACAAATACAAATATAAAAACCTGGAACTTGATTGAAGAAAACCACAGGTCGGTCGATTTCGGCTATGAATCCTGTTTGCAGTATGTCTTGAAGTCAGGAGTCAATTTTAACTATCGCGTCTTTCATGAGAAGACATCCTTCTCGAAGTCAGGATCTGGAAAAGAGGAAGTAAAGTCTTTTGAAGTAAGGCATTCTTTTTCTATTCAGTTATGACAATTTTCAATAAATTCAATAAATTCATTCATATTGTAAAAGCAGTTTTTGATTAAAATTTTATAAAGAGCTTTCTTAAATTTCTGATGTGCAGATATTTCTTTAACAAAATTTGGTAGGCTATTGTACATAAGAAGACCATCATGAATGAAACTGTTTTTATATAGAGTTGTGTTAAAACTTTCAATAAAAATATTATCTTTATTTCTTGTGTTGTACTGGTGTGTGTCTGAATTTGTAGGAAAGCTATGCAAATTATATTTGATAAAATTTAAGGTTTCATAAATATAAATACAGGATAAATTATTTATAATTAATGTTGAAATTTTGTATGTTGTATTTTAGTTAATATACTACGTTCTATTTTAATTATGTTGTATTTGAGTAATTATGTGTTACTTTTGACATGTCCCATATAACGTATGTTATCAGTTGGACGCAATAAATAATATGAATAATGCCTTCTGCACTTTGCAGGGAGTTCTTGCATACCAAGTTCAAGGTAGCCTATATGCAAAACATAGTACCTATATGGCGATTTTTCTCAACTACAGATTTAACCATGTTTGATCATTGTTTGTGTCAATAGCGACAACTTTTTCTTTTGGAACTCCAAATTCATCCAGAACTTCCACTAATTTTGTGTCTACATATTCTGTTGTGCGTGATTCACTCATCGCATGCACCCCAATATTTACTGAATTTAATTCCTGCTCCTTTGGAAAGTGGAGTCGCTCCTAAAAACTTTTCGTCTGAATGCCTGTCCATATATCTGTTGTTAATGCAACATTGTCTAAATATGTTACTGCAGCCTTAAACTTGGATAAAGCTTCATAATTTTTATCTATTAGCTCTTTAATTCTATATCTTGAATGAACTTTATAATGAAGGGCAATAACTTTTATCAACATCTTAAATCCACTCCACTCTACAGTACTGAAGGGTAGGTTATTCTCAACAATAAATTTCATGATGGCTTCTGTAATTTTTGCAGTCTTGCTTCCACCATCTGGAATTAATATTATATAATTACTTACTAAATACTGCTTGAATATTCTTAAAATTGAAATTACTAATTTAATTAAATTAACAATCTCACCAAAAGGGCAGGTACCCAAGACATAAACAGAATAGAATGGAAAATTTACCAGTGAAAACATACACTTCTTGAAATTTCCATTTCCGAATACTTTTTACACTTACTATAGATAATCAGATGCAAAGCACCCAACTCAATTCTCTCAACATTTAAGCCTGGTTCAGACGGTGCTAGTTTCTGTGATGGATTCCAAGGAGGCTACGCTGATGGCCACCCTGCGTGGTCACTTGCTGGCTCCCGTGTTGGCTATGGTGATGGTAGTTGTTCACACGGAGCTGGCTCTTTTCACAGTTCAAATTGGAAAATCATCTGCTGTTTTATCTGTTGCCAACACTCATGGTCAAAAAGAAACTAAACCGTGAGTGGAAAACAACTAAAGTCCTACATTAACAGTAGTAAATGTCATAAAGTAATTAAGCCATAAGTGCAAAACAGCTGAAGTCCGATATTTAATTGTTGTTTCTTAGAAACTAAAGAATATAGAAAAATCAGGTTTAGTTGGAAAACAACGAACATGGCGACATGGTTTCAGAGGTGATATTATATGGTCATCTTTGGTTTCCAGCCGCAAACCATCACGAAAAATAGCAAGGAACCTGCCCTCGAAATCCAGCAAGCTAGCCATCCACGGAGCCACCAGAACGGATTACTTCTGGCGAGTGACCACGCAGGCGACCCGTCTGCGGAGCCACCTTGGAATCCATCACAGAAACACGCACCGTCTGAACCGGGCTTTACTCTGTAAATTTGATTTTCTTTATTTACTATATTATGTGGTTTTTAAAAGATGAAGTCCACCGCTGTGGAGTAACAGTTAGCATGTGTGTTCGTGAAACAAGCTGGCCAGGGTTGGGGCAATTTATTTGGTTAAAGTTTGTCCCAAGGTTTTTCTTCAGCCCATGTGAATCAAATGCTGGGTTATTTTCGGCATTGGACCCTGGACTCATTTCGGTGGCATTATCGCCTAGTGAGAAGCTAGATAACTATCGCAATTGATAAAACATCGTAAAATAAACCAGTTAAAATTACTTAAAGGGATGAAATGGATGAAATTTCTATTTTATAAATTTTTTAAGCTAGAAGCTTAATTTTTTATTACAGCAACCTCTTATTAGTATTAATGTCTCCAAATGTCATTAGTGCACCGGGGACAAACATCTAGAAGCTTGCAGACGGTTACTTTTAAGCGGTCCGACCGCCCCCTCCTCCCACACTAGCAGGTACGGTACCGTTCAGCTGCAAAACATTTTCTGAACGGAAGTTATTGTATTGTGAGAGCACAGCTGGATCAGTGAAAGTAAGCGGTCAACGTTTTCAGTTTGTAGTGCAACGAATAGTTCTGCTGCATGTGAGCTCTTCTGTAGTGACGTCACTGAACCTCTAGTAGTTCTGTCCCTGGTGCATCAGTTATCATTTTATAGGTTTTGAGTTTTTAAATTTTTTGTTCTTTGTTGTTCACTTTAAACATTAAAACTATAAAACTTTCTTACATTAAAATATTAAAAGTGTTAAAAAATGTTAAAAAAAGTAATATACCTAAATGACAGACAGGCCCATTTCATGATTGTCCTTTGAACTACTCAAGGACACTGACCACACTGGTGTTCAAACGGGCTTGTCGGTCATTAAAGTACCTTTTTAAACATTTTTAACACTTTTAACGTTTTAATTTAAGAAACTTTTGTAGTTTATTTTTATTTATTTATTTATTTATTTATTTTTTTGGCTTTTTCAAAAGGTATTTACTTCCACAAAGTATAAGTTACATACCTGAAAAAATTGCACAGCATCTTTCACATGCATATAATTTAATAGCAGATTCATAATTTCAATTTTTAATGTAACTTATGAATGACCTGGAAAAAAATTGAGTCCGGTCAGTTTAAAAATTATAATTTTTTAGTGTTCTGATGGTATATTTTATTAAATTAATTTTGAAAACATTTTCTTTATAGAACAAAAAGCTCTGTAGTTTTGTTAACCATGCTTTTCAGAACATGCAGTAAAAATTTTAGTATGGGGGCCTATAGAAATTGAATGTGAGTAAATGAAGTAAAACTAAATGTCTTCCACGAAAACCTATTTATGATTGTATAACTAAAACATGAATTCTGAGGACGATTATGTTGATATAATTTGGTCATTATTTAAATGAAACGCCACTGATTATAATGGCCAACATTTCATCCATTTATTCTCTTAAGGGGTGATGTGGGCAAAAAAAAAAAAAAAAAAATTGTCATTATTAGGTAGTTTTAGGTCTATTTAATAACCTCCCAGAAATTTAGGTCCTAAATCCACCTGCAAGTGCTATTCAAGATTTAAATGCCAACAGACACAAATAAGGTTCTGTACATCCATAGTAGACTTTAAAGTAATTTTACTGAAATGTTAAATTTTCTGTACTTGGGTACATTTTTCTCCAAAAATACTGGGATAACAGTCATGAAATTTTGTACACAAGTTAATGTAAGCAAGATATATAAATTTATGCAGAGATATTTTAATAGCTTACTTATCCGTCACTAGCATTGCTTCTAGAGCAGTGTCAATCCCTTAATACAGAAGCAGGGCGGAGGGGTAAGGTATGATCTCCTCCCCTGAGCCATCTCTTGTTCATTCAAAGTTAAGCAGTTGGTTATCCTCCTCTCCTGCGTTCCCCTTTGCTGTGTATTGCGGGCTGCATTTTATGACAATCTTTGCCCGATCATTTTTCTAGAGCTATTTTTTTTTGCCAAAATAAATAAATATATATTTTTATTGTGTGTATATATATGTGTATATAAAAAATTCAAACTTTTTAGATAAATATGTGTCTAAGAGAAATTTGTATATCACATTTAAAGTCTCTACTTCAAATAGTTTTGCAGAAAAGTGTTCCCAAGTTATTACGTATATTAAAAAATGTAATAATCCAAAAGAATCCTATATGTTGAAAAAGTGACCTGAATGAAATTATAGTACTTATAATATGCATACAAAATTGCAACTCTCTACAATGAAAACTGAGTTACTAGCAAAATATTTTGTAATTGCATTTTTGCCTATGTCCCCCCTTAAGAACGTTCAACAACAATTAAAGTACCATGTTGCCATGGCATTCTGGAACTGATCCCCAAGGTAATCTGGAAGCTAGCGAAACAAATGACATGATATTTATAAAAGTGAAGTGTAATCTGACTGAAATGTTTGGCAAATGCTGGTTTTCTTAAATGTGTTTTTAAATTCCATATTTAGATTCTCATTCTTATTAGTCTTCGGTGATTTACATTGCTTGACTGTTTTCAGTACTTGGACCACTGAAACAGCGATGACTTCTGACAGCATTATGGTCGCTTGGACAAGATGTCTTGAGGCAAATGGAAATATAATGTGTATTACCACTCACTGCTGTACAAAGTAAGTTGAATTTGTTTCTCATAAGACCATCATTGTCATCTGGTCATTGTGCCCATCCACCTGCTGATCATTAAAATAAGTTTTTGTTCAATACTGGTACACGGTACACAAATATCAGAACACCTTTCTGTCAGGTCGACTGGTCCATACTTGGGATGTGCGGAATGAGTAATGTCAGATGTTAAAATGGAAGTATGCGAATATTTGTGATCATACACAATATATAATTGAATGAAGAGTTTTGTGTTTCTTAGTAAATTGACAAACATTGACATAAGCTCTAACGTAGCCTACTCACTTTAACTGAAAAATGATAAGGGGTAGAAACAGTCACTCTTCCAGATGAAGGGTATATACAGGGTGGAAGTAAAATAACCCTGTAGCTTTGCAGAGCGACTTAGTCATACTGAGTATGACAAAAAAGTATAATATCATGTCGGTGAGAAGTTAATAGTTTTCGAAATGAACAATGTATTGTCCGAAAACTTTAACGTTGTCATTGTGAATAAATAATTACTATTCATAGGATCTTGATTTCTGTGAATATCAATAGAGAATGAAATAAAGAATATTTTTTTTTGTCGTATTTCGATAGAATGAACGATTTTCGTGTAAAGTAAATAAAACGTATTGCAAATTTGTTGCCTGACTAACAAGAGTAGATGCAGTAACACTGATCAGCTGTTCTCGACTCTCTTTCGATACAGTACAGTAGTTAGGTAGTCAAGATCGTCTTGTCCCAGTATTACGTGATCTTCTGATCTCAAGTGAAGGTCATTGGCGTGCCGTTCTATGCGCAGATGCAGAAAGGTTTCTGGTATGATATTAAATATTATAAATAGTGAACTCAGTGATTTTGTGTGTTAGTTGGAAATAACAAACATTCATGTCAAAATATTGTAAATAGTAAAGTCATTGTTTGTGAAAGTGTCAACTAAAATATTGTAAATAATAAAGTCAGTGTTCATGGAAGTGCTAGTTAATAGTACATTATGCAACGAGCCTGTAATGAAGGTAATTAAGAAGCGAGTATGGATATTTATGAAACGAGCGCAAGCGAGTTTCATAATTTTCATACGAGCTTCTTAATTACCATTATAGGCGAGTTTCATACGACTTTTTATGCTCGACCATATTTCTAACTTGATATTATTAATTTTTGAGCAATGTCCCGTATATTGTGAGATGTGGACAGACGCGAAAATATTGATTTTTTTCCGAGGAACAGATGTCCACATTGACCTTGCTAGGCCATAAGAACCTACAGAGATAACATTGAAATTAAATTGGACATTGAAAAACGAGATGACAGATTGAATTTATTTGAATATTATTTACAATTAACGCTAATTATTATAGTAACAGAACATAACCTTCTGTGACAGTATTGGATTTCCAGCCTCCGTGACTTTTCGCTAATTCTCTTTCGATTGCATATCCGAGAATAATCGATACTTGCGGTTTTATAACGGTAGAAAGCTGACCTGTCATTGGCTGAACTGTTGTAACCTGAGTCGTCATTGGCTGAAAGACCTGACCTTTAATGAGTAGGTGTACTTTAATGACATGCATTAAAGGTCTGCTACCAGGTGTATGATTACTACATTTCGGCATGGTCGAGCATAAACAATATTATAAATAACAATCTCAGTGTTTGTCAAAGTGCTGGTGTTAATAATACGTGGATAATGCATAAAAGGACCAAAGAACGAAGTGCTGACTAGTAAAGTTTAACAGAGTTAATAACTGTACCACGTCAGTAACTACAACTTGCCTGGATTGGCTCACCAAGTGAGAACCATTGTAGTAAAGGGGGTCTTTGCCCAACATGGGACATCATGGCTATATCAGTCATTCATTACCTAGTGCATCGCTGTCTGCTAGTCGGTCTGTGACACGGGCAGCGTAATTCCAGTATTTTGCAATTGAGGTTGACAACGACCTGATGAAATTGTTGACAGGGAATAGGAGATTTTAAATTTGGTCAAGGAAAACACCTGGCCAAAGCAGTCGCATGATTTTGCAATACATAGCCTTTTGTTTACATCTCACATCAGATGAGTTCAAGCCTCCATGTGGAATCTTGGGCATCGCGATGTTGCCAGCGAGTTTAAACTTTCGATGCAATTATTTACCAAAATTAGCAGAAAATTCCAAATAATTATTTAGGATATAAAACCAAAGTTTGAATTTTTGTTTTCAAAATTTGTCCTTAAATAGAAGGATGCTAATACTTATTTACAAATGGCTTTTAAGGAACCCGGAGGTTCATTGCCGCCCTCACATAAGCCTGCCAGCGGTCCCTATCCTGTGCAAGATTAATCCAGTCTCTATCATCATACCCCACCTCCCTCAAATCCATTTTAATATTATCCTCCCATCTACGTCTCGGCCTCCCTAAAGGTCTTTTTCCCTCCGGTCTCCCAACTAACACTCTATATGCATTTCTGGATTCGCCTGTACGTGCTACATGCCCTGCCCATCTCAAACGTCTGGATTTAATGTTCCTAATTATGTCAGGTGAAGAATACAATGCGTGCAGTTCTGTGTTGTGTGAAAGATGCTAATATGCAACATTATTAAAATGCACTTTAAACACATTTAGGTTTACATGCCAAAACAAGCACTGGTGCAATGCTTATGTTTTCTTGGCCAGAAAATGTACCGTACTAATCTTATTGCAATATGCATGTGAGTTTTTAGAATGTAGTAGCTAAGAAGTGTCCGGATATCGGCAAGCTTCTCTGGAGAAATAGGCATAGGTCTTTTATATTTATTAGGTAAACTGATTGCAGGGGCGTATTTTGCGGGCTACCGGGGCTACCGGCGGTAGCCCAAGGAAATTACAAAGGAAAAAGTTTATAATTTAACATAATGTAATAATTTTGTATTATTAGTTTTACCATAGTAATTAAAATTAAAGTAATTGTTAGATATATTTTGTGTAATAATAGGGTCAGCGGTAGCCCAAACCCTTTAACCAGTATATGCCTCTGACTGATTGTTGAAAGATTGAAATGATGCTGTTCGTACATTTTTGTACACTCTTTTTGCAGATTTATTGGATGAGGTTCTTTCGTTTGATACCAAATCCCATTTTGAAAAAAAAAAAAAAAAAAAAAAAAAAAAAAAAAAAAAAAACAATACACTGGCACTCTGAACTTGCCACTTTTTTATGTGATTCTGCAAGACACCGATGTCCTTGAAATGTTTACTTTTCAAGAGTACTTTATCCAAAGGATTCCTTTTTTCTGCACATTCTAATTTGCTGTACCTCTCTTTTTCTAAGATGCTTATCTGTATTTTCAAAGTCACAATCGCATGGCAGGTACCATGGAAGTTTGTTCAATTTTTGCGAAACAGTCTGCATTAATGTCTCTAAGACAAGTTTTGTTTTGTCTACAACAGTTGTCACGCATGATCTATATCTATGTAATGCTGCAGGCAACCTGAAATTTCGACAGATCCTGTTCTTGCAGTAGACTACTCTCATCCCAAACATATATTGAGGCATTTCCATCCTTCAGATGTGGATACCAAAATCATAAGACCGTAATTTTCTCTAGTAGAACTGTATTCCGGAATTTATTTCAGATATTGGAAGTCCCTGTTGCATTAGCAGCAACTGTCTGGTCTTTATTTTGTGTCATCTATTGCAGTAGTGTCTGAGCCACCTTAGCAATGTTTTATACTGCAATTTTTCACGTATCTGTTGAGCATCATTTTCTGCATCCAGACTCCCTACTTGCTGTCTTGTTTCATCACAATAGATGCATGTGTCGGACAGAGGTGGTGTGCAACCAAGGTTAAGTTTTATATTAAAAGTGTGTCTGTAGAACAATTCTTTGTCACTGTATTTTTCAATAATATAGATCGTACATTTTGGAAATGTTTAAATCTGATGCCAGATATTTCCTATGCTGACTTTAACGATTGGATAATGCAAGGAAGCTGCCAATGTGCTCAGTTACTCTCACAGTGCGCAATCATTTTTCACTTCAGCCGGGAATGTTTCGGAAAGCAACATCACAAACTTGCCATGAATTACACTGTATTCTACAATAAGACCGTCTTTCACACGTCTGCACTTGTCACATACAGTAGCGTGCAAATTAATCCGAACAACGTAATTACTTATGCAAAAACACTCAAACGGGATAAAAAAATGATCTAAGACATACCTCAGTAATCTATGTGGCCTCCCTTGTTCCTAATAACAGCTCTGAGACGATTTGGCATGGATTCCACTAATTTCCCACAAATATTCTTCATTTCTTCATCGCGAAACCATACACCAATAAAGGCAGAAATCATCTTCTCCTTTGTAGAACAATCCATTTTTTGCATTCTTCTTTTGCAAATTGACCACAAGTTCTCAATGGGGTTGATGTCGGGTGAGTTGCCTGGCCAGGGGAGTACCTGAATATTCTTCTTGTTGAAGAATTCTGTAGTTTTTCGAGACATATGGCATGGTGCCAGGTCTTGTTGGAACACACCTCTGCCATCTGGAAATGATTTTTGCAGCTGGGGTACGATTCTGGTTTCCAATAAGTGAATATATTTGTCAGAATTCATCATTCCCTTGATAGGTATTAATGCTCCAGGCCCTTCATGTGTAAAACAACCGCAAAACATTACTTTAGGGGGGTATTTGTGTGCTTGTTGGAGATGAGCTGCTGTTACTTTTTCTTATCCTTTCCGTACGTAAGAAACACGGTGGCCGTGGACCTCGAAATGAGACTCATCGGAAAAAAGTACATTCTTCCAGTCATTCACTGTCCAGTGTTGATGTAATTTTGCCCACATTAAGCGTTTTTTGCACATAACAGGGGTTAGCAGTTGCTTCTTAATAGGCTTACGAGCCCTTCATCCAGCTTGCAAAAGCCTACGCCGCACTGTTGTGACGTGAATATTCGCCCCAATGGTAGCCATTAACTCGCGGGTTAAGTCGACAGCAGTTAGTCTAGGATTTAATTTACTTTTCCTGACAATTAAACGATCATCTGCAGGTGAAGTCTTCCTTTTCTGGCCACAGTTTCCTTTTTTCTGGGGTGTGATGGATCCAGTCTCCCTGTATCGTTTTATGATCGAATTAACAGTAGCTAAACCGATGTGACATTCTGCAGCAATTTGCCTCTGTGTCATAGAAGAATGCTCTGCTAATGTTATAATTTTAGACCGTTTTCGTGGAGTTGTATCCATTTGTGAAGACGACAGAATGTACACAGGATTGCAGTATTAAGTCTTCAACACAACTGAAATGCTTATAAGTACAAAACGACAGGCAAAACGTCACATATTATAAAAAAAATAATGACAGACCTTAACAATGGAATTACACGTACTACAGATGTCAATTAAAGCGGTATGAGCATCTATGAGGCCAACAATGACAGAAAATGTAAAAATATGTTGTGTTCGGATTAATTTGCACGCTACTGTACTTGACCGACAACTGTTCTGCACTTCTCAGTCCTCTGTTTTCCAAAATTCGCGAAATATCTCGTCTGTCTTTCCTATGCCTACTTTATCGAAACAACCACAGTGACAAGGGTTCCCTACTCGTCTTGCCTTCCCTAAGTTTTCGTCTGTACACTAACATATTCATCACCCATATTTTTCTTTTTTTTAGCCACATTTATTTCCCATTTAGTTTTTGCTATGTTCACCATTTGACTCATTGTCTGTGCCACATAGTTCGTAATATTATTTAAGAAAAAGTGCAAATTACATACTGCTAATTCGACCAGAAAGTATAAGCACTAGCCCGAAAACAGAATGACACTTAAAGATGCAGAATATGAAAGATGCAATATCTTCCACTTCAATCAATCAATCAATCAATCAATCAATCAATCAATCAATCAATCAATCAATCAATCAATCAATCAATCAATCAATCTTCTTAATGTATCCAGCTGTTTGCCAACAACATAAAGTCCACTATAGTCCACTGTAGTCTATTCAGTTGTTGTTTTTCACGAGAAATGAGGGATATTTTGATGGTGTTCATTATAGATGCCTGTTGCTAGTAACCAGAGTTGGGGTGTAGTCAATATATACTGCAGGGCTGTGTCTTCTGCAACTGGTACTGATGATTTTAATTTACTTCTTTTGTGGTTTATGGATGGACAGTATCTTCCACGTCAAGCAAAGGACTGAATGAAATAGTAGGCATTCGTGTACACATGTAATGAACCAGGCAGAAAAGAAAAAAAAAAAACTGAAAAATGTTTGTGTATCTAATGCTCTGGATTTAACAACGAAGTCATCATCCTTCTTGCTTCCCAATATTTACAACAAACTGAAAAATATAATACATTATAATTATTACTTTTGTAGAGGAGTTTTTGTTTGACAGGCTGTCCAGTGTTCCTCATCATACACTTAAGGGAACCAGGTAATGATTAGTGGTCAAAAGTCAGATTTTATATTTTGTGTTTTAAAAATAAAGTACAAAACTTGCTCTTTAAAAAATATATATAAATATTGTGGTGGGGGGGTATTTCTGCAGATAAGCCTCTTAAATAGCCTCTTTAAATTTGGCGGTGCTTGTAATTCATACATAATTATTTTTTTTAATGCAGTTTTCCATAAGTTGACATTTTCATACTAAAGTGCATTTTTCTCTGAAACTACTGAATAAATTTGCAACAAATTGTTACAGTGTTTTCTGCAGCCTGTGTTCTACATAGTAGACCTACGGGTTTAAGAATATCGCACACATAACACGAGAAAAAAATATATATGCATTGAAAAATATTTTTAAAATGTTAAACAAAGTTCAATATTTTTTCTATTTCACTAGGGGTGAAATTGTTAACTAAATTTTGCTTTACAATTTACAATATACGTTCCTAGATAACTTAAAAAAAATTCAAGGTATATGAGTGCAGCATGCAGCAAATAATGTGCACTTGAAGAATGAGGTACATTTAGCAAAGTGGGAAGGCAGGTTATCATTTAGGATCTTTCTTTTGCACTTGGATACGAAACTAATTAGTTGTCTTTTGGTACCATTGAATTCAGAATGATTAATTGTATAGGCATGAACATTTTTATACCAATCTGAGCACTGAAAACCTATAAATATTGAACTAAACTTCTGTAGGTCTACTGAATTTTCTTAATGCACAGGCATCACTACCCAGTCCCCGTAAAGTATCACGTGACTGGGAGGCAGTCAGCACAGTATAGTGTACGTCTCCTATTCTAAGGACCTCATATTAACCATCCCAGTGTGTTTTGCAGCCATCATAATTATGTACCACTAAGCCGAAAATTGGCATAAGCAACTACCATTGTCATAATCATAGAGGAAGCTAGAATATTTTTCTGCATTATGTAATATTCCTTCCAGTTTGCTTGGCTGTATAAAGTTATGATTCCAAAGAAGAACAGAAGATATATAGAAGAACAAACAAGGAGAGGCCGCTCATGGTGGATATCTGGAGATATGGAAACAAATTACTTCATGTACCGGTATGTACCTGATATAGTTTAATTTATAGGTTAGTTTTCTGTGTATTATAGTACTTTCCCAATTTATACTTTTGAATTATGTTTTTGTTATTACACAGATGGTTAATTTCCAGTACTAAGTCACTGGTACTTCTTGACTGATTTCAGCTTAATTAATATCCGATTTTCAATTTACAAACCTCATACTAGTAGTCTGGAAGCTTGTAAACCAGTGAGATTTTGAATTGATGTGTGAATTAAGACACAGTTTCAGTGAAATGTCAGTATAATGAACTCGTGAGGGCACTATGGGTAATTATTTTCTTTAAAGAGACATTGTGTAGATTTGTATCCAAGTTACGGATTATTGAATCCAGTAAATATCCATAATGTCCCGTGCCGTGGCATCGGTCTAAAGCATCCTGCCTAGGACTCGCGTTACAGACTGCGCGCTGGTTCGAGTCCTCATGGGGGAAGAAATTTTCTCATGAAATTTCGGCCAATGTATGGGACTGGTGCCCACCCAGCATCGTGATGCACTTTGGGAGCTACGACAGATAGCTACGATAGATAGCGATAGTGCTTTACACAATATGTAGCTGGAACACAACTGCTTTCCAAACAATACAATGTACGTGTCCTGTGGCTGCTGTTACAACATAGCAGTTGGATATTGCTATCGTGTGCTACTGTGTAAATAAGTCAATCACAGTCAATCAAATGCCAAAGTCATTGTTGCCATACATTGGCACCAACTTTTGAAAAATTTTGGCTGGCTCAAAATTTTGAATTACAATAAAATATCAAATTCTCCCTTACATGAATCGTGATCAGTGGCGGCTGATTGACTGAGGCAAGTGAGGCCGGGCCTCAGTCACTTGGCTTAACTGAAATCAAATTTTGTGTTTTTATATAATATATTAGTTATTTGAATGAAGCATATATCGCGGTAGAAGCATTTGAAAACTTTGATGTATGTAGAACTGTTTTGCAGTAAAATTTGTTCCTGAGGCCGGGATCGCTCGTGCTGGGTCTGGCTTGTGATGTATGTAGACCTGTTTTGCAGTAAAATTTGTGCCTGAGGACAGGATCGTTCGTGCCGGGTCTGGCTTAATGCATTTCATGTCCTTTCGCGGGCTTTGAGTTTACGCTTAAAACGTTGTAGCTGAGGCACAATTCGTCTGGCCTGGTCAGGTTTCACTTCTCCCATCCATGGGCCGGCCTCAAGGGTAGAGTGGGGTGGGAATAGCAGTGGTGACTTGTCTTCCTAACTAGGCCATAAATAACAAAATTTCCAGCTCTTTGGCAGGCAGAGACCCACTCGATTCTCTCCCCTTATGTCTCAGTTTATGACATATAAGCGAGGGTGTTCTACTATTGTACTTCGTAGTACAGTAATGAATCTGGGCCAATGTTGTTATGTATTTTTGGAAAATATAAACAGAAACAAATGAGAGACATAATGCTGGTGCAGTTAATTCATTGTTAGAGTGTCCTTTTTCGAGAAGAAATAATACTGAAAGAAAGGAAGTTTTAAACAAAGAGAGAGACTACCGAGATACCTACGACATCGCTGATAATTTTTCTCACACATAATCTTAAAACGCGAGTTTCTATTGCATCCTGGTATGGGCAACATAGATGGTTATGTGGTAATGTGATGCAAAATAAACTTCTCTTGGCCTTGTTTGTTGCTGTCAAAGGAAAAAAATAAAAAGAAAAGAAAGAAAGGGGAATTTCAACACATAATATGGGTTGCTTCATCACACTGAAACAATCACTGAAACTCACAGCATAACAGATTATTTGGTGAGTGAAATTATTATTTTTCATTAATAGTAATAAGAATAGACTAATAATAATAATAATAATAATAATAATAATAATAATAATAATAATAATAATAATAATAATAATACAGTAATAATGATATTAGTAATATAATAACAATAATAAATAATTAATATCATAAACAAAGATTTCCTATCGGAAGCACTTAAACTATGTAGTTGCATCTGGCCTCACCGAGGATTTCAATCACCGGCCGCTACTGATCGTGATGTACGTCTATTCACAACAATGTTACAAAATATAGAATGACAGAAAAATTAGACATCTGACAATCATTTTAATAAGTCGATAAAAATAACCGAATACAGATAGTAACTTAATTAAACTGTGATAAAGAGTTCTGTAGCCCTGTGAATAACAAGATTGTGATTAAGTTGTAAATTTTAAGTTTACAATTAACTTTTTAAATTTACGATTCGACTTTGTAATATAAAATAAAACATTATATGTACTCACCATTATATGTAGCACGACGAGTTGCAAATGTAGGCCTGTTTCTCCTCACCGCACTTCTTCCTATAAACTCGTCACAAACATCCTCTAAATCCAACTTTTCAGCGCTATCCTTGTGTATGTTTAAAATAGCAATGTGATTAAGTCTCTTCTGGGACAAGGTTGAACGCAGAAATGTTTTTAGCCTTTTCAACGCGGAGAAAGATCTTTCGGCTGTAGCTGTGGAAACTGGCATAGTCAAAGTCAGGCGTATAAATTTAATTAATTCAGGTACTATTTCACAAATAAAATGTGACTTCAGAAATTTAACTACATTTCCAAAATTTCTTAATTCAACACACAACATTGCAGCACTATTACACACCATAGTTCTCTGCAACCGTAAGATCTCATAGTCATTTATGTTGTCATCGAAAACACACCTGACAACCCGACATCGTCTTCTTTTCTGATAACAAAGTTTTCCACTGTATTTAAAAATTTGCTTTCCTGGAATCCCTCTTTAAGGAATGCTGTCACACGATCTATAAGTTCAAAGAATTTACTCCTAAAATATTCCTTCGCGTCACTAAATTCATGCTGTGTGTGTTGACGATCGTCTAGACGGCGAGACACTTTTCTTTGCTTCGGGGTCCTTGGTTCTGACAGGTCCAGCTCATTTGCTCTTCTTGTAGTTTTGTCCCATAACATTTCATAGTTATCACAGAAAGTTTGGAATATTTTTATCAAATTGTGAATGAGACAATTTGCTTCATGGAAATCAAGGTTTACACTTTGTAGTTTTATATTTGTTGCATCCATGGTGGTAAATACCTGTCTCATCATGTTTAAATAAGCAAAATGTTCAAATGACTCAAGTAGTTTTAGGTAACCGGAAGCTTTAGTACCAGCATCACTTTTATCGTTTTCAGAAAAATCTGAAAGGAACGAAATAACATCTTGATATTTATCTGTCAGAGATTAAATTTTGTTCTGAGCCATGTGCATTTGTATCTCTTAAAGAATTAAGCCAGTTCCACCTTTTCGGGGACTCCCTTATCATATTTATTATATCTTGAGCAGTGGCGGCTGATTGACTGAGGCAAGTGAGGCCGGGCCTCAGTCACTTGGCTTAACTGAAATCAAATTTTGTTTTTATGTAATGTATTAGTTATTTGAATGAAGCATATATCGCTGTAGAAGCATTTGAAAACTTTGTGATGTAGATAGACCTGTTTTGCAGTAGAATTTGTTCCTGAGGCCAGGATCGCTTGTGCCGGGTCTAGCTTGTGATGTATATAGATCTGTTTTGCAGTAAAATTTGTTCCTAAGGCCAGGATCGCTCGTGCCGGGTCTGCTTGTGAATTTCTGTGTGTCTTCCCGGGCTTTTGAGGTTGCGCTTAAAACGTTGTAACTGAGGCACAATTCGTCTGGCCTGGTCAGGTTTCACTCCTCCCAACCTCAAGGGTAGAGTGGGGTGGGAAAAGGGTGACTTGTCTTCCTAAATAGGCCATAAATAACAAAATTTCCAGCTCTTTGGCAGGCAGAGACCCACACTATTCTCTCCCCTTATGTCTTAGTTTATGACTTAAGCGAGTGTGTTGTACTATTGTACAACAAATGCGAGAAATAATGCTGGTGTAGTTAATTCATTGTTAGAGTGCCTTTTTCGAGAAGAAATAAAATTGAAAGAAAGGAAGTTTTAAATAAAGAGAGAGCCGACCAAGATACCTACGACATCGCTGACAATTTTTCTGACAGATAATCTTAAAACGCAAGTTTCTATTGCATCCTGGTATGGGCGACATAAATGGTTAAGTGGCAATGTGGTGCAAAATAAACTTGTCTGTTGGCCTTGTTCGTTGCTGTCAAAGGAAAAAATTAAAAAGAAAAGAAAGAAAGGGGAATTTCAACACATAATATGGGATGCTTCATCACACGAAACAATCACTGAAACTCACAGCATAACAGCTTATTTGGTGAGTGAAATTATTATTTTTCATTACTAGTAATAAGAATAGACTAATAATAATAATAATAATAATAATAATAATAATAATAATAATAATAATAATAATACAGTAATAATGATATTAATAATATAATAACAATAATAATTAATATCATAAAAAAACATTTCCTATCGGAGGCACTTAAACTAGTTGCATCTGGCCTCACCGAGGATTTCGATCACCGGCCGCTACTGATCTTGAGTTATATTGATCGCATTTCTGCAAGCTGTAATGTGCTCCACACTGTCTTATGCCACTGAATTCAATGAGTGCATGAAGCAACGCAAGGATGCAGGAGGACTGAATACCATGTAAGTTTTGGAAATATAAACCTCGGGGAAGAAGAGAGATTGGAAGACCAGCCAAAAGATGGATGGACCAATTTCAGTAGCTGCTACAGGAACCAATTTCCTAATGCATGAAGGATGATGATGATGATGATGATGATGATCCATGGTCTTGATTAACAGCACAAGAAAATCACATCACAATTACACTAAGTAGTTAACCGCACAGTGACATTCGCTCAAACTAAAATTAAAGTCAACTGATTCTTTCCTTCTTTTATTTACTAAGCACTGCTACTCAACAAAGAAAAATTTAACTTCCCGTTGTTGCTTTTCTCTTAAGATGTATGAGGCCTGTCTAAAAAGTATCCGACCTTTAGCCAGAAAAAATATTTCAAATACCTGACGGGGTTGGGACCCTAATCCCCTTCAAAGTAGGCCCCTTATGCTTGCACACACTTAGCCCACCGATCCTTCCACTGCCGGAAACACCTCTGGAAGTCTTGTTTTGGAATGGTGTTCAGCTCCATCGTCGCGTTCCGCATTATCTCTTCTCTACTCTCAAAACGGGATCCTTTCAGTGGTGTCTTCAATTTTGGAAACAACCAGAAGTCGCAAGGAGCCAGGTCTGGAGAGTAGGGAGGTTGGTGAACGGTTGTAATTCCATGTTTGGCCAAGAAAGTGTGGATCAATTGGGATGAATGTGCGGGGGCGTTGTCGTGATGCAAGTGCCAGTTGTTCGCCGTCCACATGTCTGGTCTTTTGCGCCGAACTGCATCACAGAGTCGCCGGAGAACATCGTGATAGTACTCCTTTGTCACCGTTTGTCCTTCCGTTGCGTATTCGTGATGCACAATTCCACGGACATCAAAGAAAACAGTCAGCATCACCTTGATTTTGCTTCGCACCTGCCGCGCTTTCTTCGGCCTTGGAGACTCGGGATGCTTCCATTGCGACGACTGTCTTTTTGTTTCTGGGTCGTGCCCATACACCCATGACTCATCTCCAGTTATCACGGTGTTCAGAAACCCAGGATCAGCGTTGGCGGTGTCCAGAAGGTCCTGTGCAACGTCACGACGGAGGTCTTTTTGTTCCGGGGACAACAACTTGGGCACGAATTCCGCAGCCACTCGGTTCATGTTCAAATCATCACGCAAAATTGCATGTGCAGAATCTTCACTCACTCCAACCTCTTCGGCAATCTCCCGCACGGTCAAATGACGATCTGCCATCACCAAATTTCGCACCCTCTCAACAACAGCTGCACTTCGAGCAGTTTGGGGCCTGCCACAACGCTGCTCACTCTTCGCTGATGTGCGGCCATCTTTGAATCGGTTGAACCACTCCTTAATTTGTGTTACACCCATCGCATCTTCCCCAAACACCTGCTGAATCTTACTAATTGTTTGACTTTGAGAATCACCAAGCTTTTGACAAAATTTGATGCAGTATCTTTGCTCAATTCGTTCAGTCATCTTGTGAGAAAACTAAATCCGACAAACACTTAGAACAGCACCTTACTTGGCGACCACCAGCCAGTGATTGGCACAAGCGAATGCGGTGAAAAAATTCAAGCATGCGCATTACGGTTCCTCCTTCCACCGTGCACAGTGGCGCCGCCTTAGAATCACTACTTTGCGCGGGAAAATTTAAGGTCGGATACTTTTAGACAGACCTCGTATTCTGCTTGATTTAAAATTTAAAAACATGAGTTGACTGTCATTATTAACTAGCTACCTCTCTGTACACAAGGGCCAGCAATGCTTCCTTACTTTAACTTACGTATTTAAAAATCTGTCTTCACTGATTTTAATAAATCATTCACCTAAAATGAGACGACGATGTAATAATAATAATAATAATAATAATAATAATAATAATAATACTTACTTACTTACAAATGGCTTTTAAGGAACCCGAAGGTTCATTGCCGCCCTCACATAAGCCCGCCATCGGTCCCTATCCTGTGCAAGATTAAGCCAGTCTCTATCATCATACCCCACCTCCCTCAAATCCATTTTAATATTATCCTCCCATCTACGTCTCGGCCTCCCTAAAGGTCTTTTTCCTCCGGTCTCCCAACTAACACTCTATATGCATTTCTGGATTCGCCCATACGTGCTACATGCCCTGCCCATCTCAAACGTCTGGATTTCAAGTTCCTAATTATGTCAGGTGAATAATAATAATAATAATATTAATATTAATAATAATAATAATAATAATAATAATAATAATAATAATCTATACTAATAATAAATCTGTAGCCGACATTTTTCTGGTAATTTTCGATTTTCCAAAAATAATTGGTCCTAACATATATAATTAATCACCCTGAAACCGAAAATCGCTTTTTTGAAATTTTTGTTTGTATGTCTGTCTGTCTGTCTGTCTGTATTTTTGTTACCTTTTCACGCGATAATGGCTAAACGGATTTCGATAAAAATTGGAATATAAATTAAGTTCGATGTAACTTAGATTTTAGGCTATATGGCATTCAAAATACATTATTTAAAAGAGGGGTTATAAGGGGGCATGAATTAAATAAATCGAAACATATCGCTTATTATTGATTTTTGTGAAAAATGTTACATAACAAAAGTTTCTTTAAAAATAATTTCCGATAAGTTTTATTCCTTGAAAAATTTTGATAGGACTGATATTTAATGAGATATACGAGTTTAAAAATTAAAATAACTGCCATCTAAGGCCGTGTAATGAATGAATTAAAAAACAAATGACTTCGTCTATAAGGGGCCTTGGACAGCAACAATCGAAAGCTATGAAAGATAGCCTACAGATAATGTTTCTGTATTTGTATGAAGTAATATCGGAAGCTAAATTAACCGATTTGTATAATTAATTACTAATTCACCATTGGAAAATGTAGTTTCTCTAGATGGACATAATGCTATAATGTTATTACACTAACTTCTGAGTGAATCGAGGCCAGGTAAGATTAAAATAGCTTCTTATGCACAGAAAACTTGATAGGCTATTCTGTACATTCATTTCCTGTATTTCCTAAAATAATTTTTATGACCAAATGAGTGGTCTCTGGATCAAAATGATCGCATTTTAATTATGCAAATACAATTTAAATTAAGTAACTTAATAAACGATTAATCCTTCTATGAAACACGAATGTTCCCTGGATCAAATGTCCTATTTTAATTATGTAATTACTTTATATTTATTTCTAACGGGTGCAGCGGAGCGCACGGTTATGGCTAGTAATAATAATAATAATAATAATAATAATAATAATAATAATAATAATAATAACACGACAAATTATTGGGTGGGCCTATATAAGTTGGCACCACTGCTGCCATATTTAGCATTAAAATTTACAAGGTACAGAAATTTGTAAGCTATATGTTAAACTGAAATTTTCGTTACATTAGTATTAGTTTAACTAAAGATGTTTTCAACATATGAATAACAATAAATTGATGAAGAGCGGTAATTAATTTTGTTAAACTGAAAATTTTGTTACTTGGACATTCCTTATAAAGACATTTTGCTGTACAACAGCAGTGCACAACCCGCGGCCCGATAGTAATGTTTCAAACTTAAAATTAAAAAAAAATATATATTTCAACAGACTTGTATTATTAATTACTATAAATTACAGTAATCACTAATTATTAAGACATTTATGTAAATTATTTATTATTGGAGGATGTCTGTGGCCCTCCAAAGGAACATTTTATAAAATATTGGCCCGCAGTATTCATAAGGTTGAGCACCCCTGCTGTGTATGTTCTCCGATAGCAAGTTCTTGATTTTCACATCTCCTGGTTTTTCAGTACAAATCTAGGTCTAAATCTGAAGATAATTTTGAATTATCTAGGAAGTGTCATATTATATTTAATAGGTTATAAATACAACCCAAAACTGGCTCTACTATGCATGTTCCATTACTGAACATTGCAATTAAGGAGTAGCTGCAAGTTCTTGCAGCCACATTGCATCTTTATGATTGTATAGTTTAGAATTATTGACTTGTCTAGATTGCGGAAACTGACGCATTACACTGTTGATTTCAGATATGTGACATAAATTACATTTTAGTTATATGTTCAAGCAATATCTGATATATGAAAGGAATGCTTTTCTATGGGTAGTAAGTGGGTAAGTAACATAGTGTTGTTCTACAAGTCTACTGAGTTTGGGAACTGGCGGTAGTTTCGGAAGAATGCTTATAAATATTTAAATGTCATTTCCTGTCGTATTATTTGTATGATAGATTTTAATTACGAGCGTAGAAACTAGCAAATAACAGTCTTTGGAAACCGGAGGATAGTCGTTATCAGTTACTAGAAGAGGATTGATATTTTTTTCTATACCTGTAATATAAAAGTAAAGTAAGATTATTATTGACTATAATTTAATAGTGTTGTTGTTGTTTTCTAATGCCAGGCGTTTGACAATAAAGTCATTTGACCTCTTGCACTCCAATATTTTTCAAAGATATTATCATGGTCAGCCACTGAAGCACAGATTTTGAGGTGTTCCGAATCTATTTCTTGGTTTGAGTTGCACAATGGGCAGTTAGGGGACTGATATATTCCAATTCTATGCAGGTGTTTGGCCAAACAATCATGGCCTGTTGCCAATCTAAATGCAGCTACAGACGATTTTCGTGGTAAATCAGGAATTAACTGTGGATTTTGATGCAGAGAGTTCCATTTTTTCCCTTGGGATTGTGTTATCAAATTTTGTTTGTTGAAGTCTAAGTATGTAGATTTAATAAATCTCTTCACAGAGTAATACGTAGATTTAGTAACAGGTCTGTAAGTAGCAGTGCTGCCCTTCTTTGCTAAAGCATCCGCATTCTCGTTTCCCAGGATTCCACAATGGGATGGTATCCATTGGAATACAATTCTTTTATTGAGTGATATTAATTGAGAGAGCATTTTAGTTATTTCTGCTGTTTGAGATGAAGGTGTGTGTTTAGAGACTATTGATAGAATAGCTGCTTTGGAGTCTGACAATATAATTGCATTTTTAAATTTACTGATGTGGCATAGAAGATTCCTGAGACATTCACTTATTGCAATGATTTCACCATCAAAACTTGTTGTTCCATACCCAAGAGATCTATAAAGTGAGAAGAGACAGCACGTAACACCTGCACCGGCACCTTGTTCTCTGGAGATCAAGGATCCGTCAGTGAATAAATGAAGCCAGTTTTGTGGAGGGTATCTAATATTAATTGTCTCTAAAGACAATTGTTTTAGTATTTCAGTGTTTACTTCTGATTTCAGTATTTCTTCTGTTAAATTTAGATTATATTCCATATTTAATAGAGTTAAAGGGTTTGGTTTAATTTGTAGGTTTTCTTTTAAATTCGGGATATTGATTTTCTGTTTTAATTCTTGAACAATGGATATGAAACTTTTTTGAGTTTTCAATCTACAGAGAGGACTGTATGAACGCCAATTGTTTCCTGGTAATCTAATAAGTTTTTCATATTGAATCAGTGCTTTTTCTTCTATTGTCATTTTGATGCTGTTAATATTAGTGAGGAATCTCATAGAATCTATTGGAGTTGTTTTGATTCCACCAGTAATGAGTCTGAGAGCTTGGTTTTGAACATATTCTATTTCGTTTATGAAAGGTGAAGTAATTAAAATTTCTCCGCAGTATGTCAGCACTGGCTGTATAAACATTTTGTATGTAGTGTTCAAAGTATTCCTAGAGCATCCCCAGTTCTTTCCTGCTAGTCTTTTTAGAAGGGAGAATCTTTTACGAGCTTTTTCAGAAATATATTTCAAATGGTTGCTCCATGTTAACTTACTATCGAAAATAACTCCAAGATATTTGGATTCATAAGTCCTAGGAAGGTGTTGGCCATTGTATTGGATATTGAATTCTCTTTCTTTTTACCAAGTAAAAATATTTAATAGTAGTAGTAGTAGTGGTAGTTGAAGTTAATAAACTGGAACTGTGCAGAGGAGGAGAGAGAAAATTATGCAGTGGAGTTAATCCACTATGCCATTGAGCAATGATCCATTTGTCTGTGTTTGACATGAGGTTACATTTCAACTGTTGTCTTTAACAAGTACGTCTTGTTGCAGGTGTCTCATTCACCCCAGAAAAAGAAGTGGAGACAAGAAATTGTTCATTCGAACAGAAGTCCATTTGATGAGCGACAGAACAAAGAAATTATACATCAGCTTGTCCAGTCGCAAGAGCAGTCTTTGGAAGGGACTAGGGGTGGTCGCCAATGCTACTTCTCCTGCCCATGGTAGGTGTGAAGTGTTATACTCGTATCACCATCATTTTGGTTGTCAAGACCAAATGCACTGCAAATTGCTTTTCTTACTTTCATATTTTCTACCACTTTTTAACTTTCCCTGTGCTTTGCACTGAGTGTGCGCAGTATGTTATAACTGGAACGTGGAAAATTTAGGTAGTTCAAATTTTGTTTCTGGGCCTGTACCAGTGGTGGCCGATTGGCTGAGCCAAGTGAGATTGGGCTTAAATGGACTCAAATGTTGTATTTTTATACTAGCCGTACCCGTGCGCTCCGCTGCACCCGTTAGAAATAAATATAAAGTAATTACATAATTAAAATAGGACGTTTGATCCAGGGAACATTCGTGTTTGATAGAAGGATAAATCGTTTAATATGTTACTTAATTTAAATTGTAGCCTACTTAAAAAAATTAAAATGCGATCATTTTGGTCCAGAGACACTCATTTGGTGCAATGACAATTCCTTTAACATGTTTCTTATTTGTTATTACATGCAACCATAGTTTAATGATCATTGACATAATTTAGATTTAATGTGTATACTTCATTTTACTTGCTATATGTTTCCATTGAATTATGGTAATAACTTAATTTTAACCCTTGTTTTCTACGTCTTCAGTAAATGGCGCTTGGCCCATTATGGTTCTGAACCCTTCAAATAACTTAAATAGTGATACAGCACATATTGTGATACGTAATTATATTTCTTTCTTTCGAAAATGTAAGAATTCACAATCTCCCAAGTACCATTGCCATGAAATGAATAAATATGTTTTTTCTTCCTACTCAAAAATTTTATATTTTGCACATGGGAGTTATTGCAGGAACAACAATGCTATAATCTGAGGCAGCGGTGAAAATGTATTATATTGTTATTTTAAAAGTCTTGTATATCCTTCAATCGATATTACTTCATACAAACACAGAAACATTCTCTGTAGGCTATATTTAATAGCTGTCGTTTGTTGTTGTCCAAGGCCCCTTATAGATGAAGTCATTTGTTTTTTTTTTTTTTCATTACAGTGCCTTAGATAGCGTTATATAAATTTTAAAAGTAATTTATCTCATTAAATATCAGTCCTATCAAAATTTTGCATAGAATAAAATTTATCGGAAATAATTAAAAAAAAAAAACTTTTGTTATGTAGCATTTTTCACGAAAATTAATAATAAGGGAGATATTTCGATTTATTTAATTCAAGCCCCCTTATAACCCCCCTTTTACATAAAGTATTTTGAATGCCATATAGCCTAAAATCTAAGCTACAACGAACTTAATTTATATTTCAATTTTCATATAAATCAGTTCAGCCATTATGGCGCGAAAAGGTAACAAACATACAGACAGACATACAAACAAAAATTTCAAAAAAGCAGTTTTCGGTTTCAGGATGGTTAATTATACATGTTAACACCATTATTTTTGGAAAATTGAAAATTACCAGAAAAATTTTGGCTACAGATTTATTATTAGTATAGATATGTAACATATTATGTATTTCAATTAAGCATAGCATTGTATAAGTATTTAATAGCGTGTGGGAAAATATCAGAGATTGTATCAAAATTGCAGCTGAGCAGAGCATAGGTTATTATGAAACTAAGAAAAAGAAACCGTGGTTTGATGAAGATTGTTGCATGGTAGTAGAAAGAAGGAAACAGGCAAAATTGAAATTCCTACAGGATCCAGTTGAGGAGAAGAGAGATAATTATTTCAATGAAAGACGGGAAGCAAGTCGTACACTTAGGAATAAAAAGAGAGATTACTTGAAGGAAAAACTGAATGAGGTAGAAACAAATAGTAAGAATAAAAACATTCGAGATTTATATAAGGGCATAAAGGAATTTAAGAACGGATATCAGCCAAGGGTAAACGTGATCAAGGATGAGAATGGTGACTTGCTTGCAGACTCTCCATCAATCCTAAACAGATGGAAAAACTATTTTGCGCAACTACTAAATGTACATAGGCCAAATAGAAATGATCGGGACGATATTGAAATACAAACTGCTGAGCCATTTATACCTGAACCCACGCTTTCAGAAGTCGAAATTGCGATAGAAAATCTGAAAAAGTACAAGTCTCCAGGTATCGATCAAATTCCAGCAGAATTAATACAAGAGAGTGGAAGTGCATTATATAGCGAAATTTATAAACTTGTACTTGCTATTTGGGAAAAGGAAATTGTACCAGAACAATGGAAGGAGTCCATAATTGTACCTATTTTAAAAAGGGGGACAAAACCAACTGTGGTAACTTTCGAGGAATATCACTTTTGTTGACGTCGTACAAAATTTTGTCCAATATTCTTTTGAGAAGATTAACTCTGTACGTAGATGAAATTATTGGGGAACATCAGTGCGGTTTTCGGCGTACTGGATCGACTATTGATTAGATTTTTTGTATTCGACAGATATTGGAGAAAAAATGGGAGTATAAGGGTACAGTACATCAGTTATTCATAGATTTCAAAAAGGCATATGACTCGGTTAAGAGGGAAGTATTATATGATATTCTTATTGAATTTGGTATTCCCAAGAAACTAGTTCGATTAATTAAAATGTGTCTCAGTGAAACATACAGCAGAGTCCGTATAGGTCAGTTTCTATCTGATGCTTTTCCAATTCACTGCAGGCTAAAGCAGGGAGATGCACTATCACCTTTACTTTTTAACTTTGCGCTAGAATATGCCATTAGGAAAGTTCAGGATAACAGGCAGGGTTTGGAATTGAACGGGTTACATCAGCTTCTTGTCTATGCGGATGACATGAATATGTTAGGAGAAAATACACGAACGATTAGGGAAAACACGGAAATTTTACTTGAAGCAAGTAGAGCGATCGGTTTGGTAGTAAATCCCGAAAAGACAAAGTATATGATTATGTCTCGTGACCAGAATATTGTACGAAATGGAAATATAAAAATTGGAGATTTATCCTTCGAAGAGGTGGAAAAATTCAAATATCTTGGAGCAACAGTAACAAATATAAATGACACTCGGGAGGAAATTAAACGCAGAATAAATATGGGAAATGCGTGTTATTATTCGGTTGAGAAGCTCTTATCATCCAGTCTGCTGTCCAAAAATCTGAAAGTTATAATTTATAAAACAGTTATATTACCGGTCCTTCTGTATGGTTGTGAAACTTGGACTCTCACTCTGAGAGAGGAACATAGGTTCAGGGTGTTTGAGAATAAGGTGCTTAGGAAAATATTTGGGGCTAAGCGGGATGAAGTTACAGGAGAATGGAGAAAGTTACACAACACAGAACTGCACGCATTGTATTCTTCACCTGACATAATTAGGAACATTAAATCTAGACGTTTGAGATGGGCAGGGCATGTAGCACGTATGGGCGAATCCAGAAATGCATATAGAGTGTTAGTTGGAGACCGGAGGGAAAAAGACCTTTAGGGAGGCTGATATGTAGATGAGAGGATAATATTAAAATGGACTTGAGGGAGGTGGGGTATGATGATAGAGACTGGATTAATCTTGCACAGGATAGGGACTGCTGGCGGGCTTATGTGAGGGCGGCAATGAACCTTCGGGTTCCTTAAAAGCCATTTGTAAGTAAGTAAGTAAGTTGTATAAGTATTTGAAAACTTTGTGATGTATATAGTCCTGTCTTGGAGTAAAATTTGTTCCTGAGGCCAAAAATCTTCTGGCTGGGTCTGGCTTCTACATTTCGTATGTTTTCGTGGGTTTTGAGGTGGCACTTCAAATGCTGCAGCTGAGGCCCAAGTCTTCTGACCTGGCCGGTATCCACCCACCCACCATTCTCTTTGTCCGACAGACTGGTCTCTTCTCAATGGTCGTCTGACGGATGGGAAGGGATGCAAATGAGAAAATTGGAGAATCAGTGTTGCCTTGTCTTCCTAAATAAGACGCAAATAATATAAAAAATCTCACAGTCTAGAAGGCGCGAGCCCACACTGTTCTCTTCTCTTGTGTCTCAGTTTATGATTTACGCGAAGGTGTTGTACTATTGAACTTCACAACTGGTGCAGTTCAGTGTTATTCTGTATTCCGGGAAGATGGAAACTGAAACATGCGAGCAATAATGATGATGTAAGAGTATCCTTTCTCGAAAAAAAATTATATTTTAAGGAGGGAAGTTTTAAATACTCGTAGAGACAGACCTGCGCTATCACCGACAATTTTTCATAAAAATAATTTTAAAATGCGGGCTTTCAGTGCATCCTGGCATGCGCAACATAAATAGTTATGTGGTATGCAAAGGAACACAGGTTCAACCTCTTGTATAAATAGCAACTTATTTGGTGAGTGATATTTTATTATTTTTAATTAATAATAATAATAATAATAATAATAATAATAATAATAATAATAATAATAATATAAATAACAAGCATTCTGTATAGGAGGTAGACCTATGTAAACAAGTTACATCAGTTTCATTTTGTTTTGATTTGTTCCGATAAGTAAGTTATAATACAATATTAAGTTTCAAATGGGCCGTCTGTGCTTATCTAATTTTATGAAGTACTAATTATAACATGAACGTTTCAGGCACTAGTGTGCCATTTTCAAAAGTATAGAAGATGCTGCCTAGTTACATTGTCAAATAGATACACGTAAACATGATCATTATGTGTGTGAAAACTTATAGTAAATACCCTTAAATTATAATAAGAAATGCAAAACCCTTACATATAGTTAATTAAAACACAAAATTAAAAATAGTACATTAAGAATAATTACTGATATTCAGAAAGTGTTCGCGATTGCCATTTCGATGCTATCCTGTAAGATGAATCTCAAGGGGGTATACAGGGCCGCATCCTGTTCCTAGGTATGGCCATTATTTTCGGAATTAGAGACTCAAATATTTTAGGTACCCAAAAATTAAGGCTAGAAAAATGTGAGACGGATTTGTTGGATTTTAGCGGTGATCATTAAGCTTCCTTAATGATCACAGCAAGGATGCTACAGTTAAAAGCACTGGCCTCTGAGCCCCTTTGTTCTCCCTGTGTAGAAAAAAGTCTGTTTTGGAAGGTCAAAATGGCTATTTTTTTTAATTTTGCCGGCCTCTCCCGTCCAAACGCGCGGGGATAGAGATTTGTCCTTTATACTGAAGATAGAGTTCGAAGAGCTGTATTCAACGCACTCATCGGCTTTTTTGTAACTACAAGTACTGTGGAGCTATGGCGGAAAGAATGTCGAAAATCAGAAAGTGTTCGCGATTGCCATTTTGATGCTATCGTGTAAGAAGTATCTCAAGGGGGAATACAGGGCCGCATCCAGTTCCTCGGTATGGCCATTATTTTCGGAATTAGAGACTCAAATATTTTAGGTACCGAAAAATTAAGGCTAGAAAAAAGTGCGACGGATTTGCTGGATTTTAGCGGTGATTATTAAGATGCCGGGATGCTTCAGTTAAAAGGGCGGGCCTCTGAGCCCCTTCGTTCTCCCTGTGTAGAAAAAAGTCTGTTTTGGAAGGTCAAAATGACCATTTTTGAAAATTTGCCGGCCTCTCCCGTCCAAACGCGCGGGGATAGAGAGTTGCCCTTTATACTGAAGATAGAGTTCGACGAGCTGTATTCAACGCACTCATCGGCTTTTTTGTAACTACAAGTACTGTGGAGCTATGGCGGAAAGAATGTCGGCGGAATGGTGGTTCAAACCCTTCCATTATTTCTCGAAAAAATCAGAAAGTGTTCGCGATTGCCATTTTGATGCTATCGTGTAAGAAGTATCTCAAGGGGGAATACAGGGCCGCATCCAGTTCCTCGGTATGGCCATTATTTTCGGAATTTTAGGTGCCTAAAAATTAAGGCCGGAAAAAATTCGACGGATTTGCTGGATTTTAGCGGTGATTATTAAGGAAGATGCCGGGATGCTACAGTTAAAAGGGCGGGCCTCTGAGCCCCTTCGTTCTCCCTGTGTAGAAAAAAGTCTGTTTTGGAAGGTCAAAATGACCATTTTTTGAAATTTTGCCGGCCTCTCCCGTCCAAAATGGCGGGGATAGAGACTTGCCCTTTATAGTGAAGATAGAGTTCGACGAGCTGTATTCAACGTACTCATCGGCTTTTTTTGTAACTACAAGTACTGTGGAGCTATGGCGGAAAGAATGTCGGCGGAAAAATCAGAAAGTGTTCGCGATTGCCATTTTGATG